>NW_026844366.1:326969661-327079988 GCF_025583915.1 Anolis sagrei ordinatus | reverse complement strand
CCTCCTTCCTGTCCTTCACAAAGCTGGTAAAAACTTGGCTGTGGGACTAAACCTTTGGGAGAGTGCAAAAAAGGCAACAATAGGATCCGGTATGGCTGATATGAGATGGTTTTAAGCAATTGTTTTTAAAGTGGAGATAATTGATTTTGGTGTTTATGTATATTTATAGTTTATTTTGTGTTCCAGCATTGAATATTTGCCGTATATATGCTGTGCTCCACCCTGAGTCCACTTCTGGGTGAGAAGGGAAAAATATGTTTTAAATAAATAAATATTTTTGCCAGCTTTTTTTTCAGGATGGTTTTTATCTCCCTGCCAAAGGGAGATATTTATCTACTTATATTGTTGTTTTCGAACTGCTAGGTGAGCAGAAGCTGGGCTGACGATGGGAGCTCACCCTGACCAGGGCTTGAACTGCCAACCTTCCAGTCGGCAGGATCTTCTATAGCAGGCAGTTTAATCCGCTGTGCTAGAAATAGATGCTAATACTTGATAATAGTAAGAAGAAAACTATTTTCTTGAAGTTAATGTCTTTCGGGCAGTAGTCAAGAAGTCAATTCTAAGTGCATTTTTCTTATTTTTATTAGTTATTTTTATAGGTAATTTTAATTATAACTATGTAGGGGATATGGTTTAGAGGAAAATTATAGTTTGATAACATAAGCAGTCAAAAGATAATAAGCTTAATTAGAAATGTATGATATGTTTGTTGATGCTTCTGTTACAATAAAAATATGTATTAAAACGATTATTTCACTGTTTTCCTTTCACCCATTCAGTTTTCAAATATCTGTATGCTGAGACTGTCGTTCAAAGAGAGGAAAACCTTTTGACACTGAAAACAAATCCTAGCTGGGCCATCCGAGATAGTCTCTCTTCTCCCAGACCTGCCGCCTTTCCCGATGAGACATGCCTGCTCTTACCATTTCATGGTTTCATAATCAGATAAGGCCCGTTTTGTGTTCAGCTTTAAGTTAAATATGCTAGACTCTCACCCAACAAAAACATAATCCAACCTCTGGATTGCCAAGTATCCTAGGTTTTAAAATATATGCAAGCAGCATGATGATATTAATAGGGAAGTTAGTATCTAGTTTCAGGCTACAAAGCCAATTGTGAAGCGGAAGAGGAGAAGTGCCAACCTCTGAATAAATGTAAGACAAGCAGCACTTGTATATACAAGTAAGATAAATATTACCTGGATTAGTGCTATGTGCCTGGAGCAAAGCATTATGGCCCAAATCTAGGATCTATAGCTACTAAAAACACTCTCGTTAATACTGCTGAGCGCTGGAAGGTGTCATGCCCTCTCATCAGTCAGTCAGTCGGTTTGTCAATCAGTTGATCAATCAATCAATCAATCAAACACCTAGCTGTCCATCTCCTCTTTATCCTTATGTTAACATGCTCTTTGGGATATAATAAACTTTATTAACCAACCATAATGATTTCATGGCCAACCCAGGGCAGATTTAGTCTAAGATGTAGGAAGGAATGAAGACACAAAAAGTGCTAATTTCTGTCCTGCATTCATGCCTTCTGGGCTAGGACCCAATTGGCAAGCTGGTCTCCTAGTTGTTCAAATGTGGATAAAAGGTAAGTAAATTGCATAATGAAATTCCCAGGGATATTTGACCTAGCAAGGAAATAATAATAGTCAACTTCCAGAAGAATACATGTGGGCATTTAAAAAATTATACTTTGGCTCCTTTTTCAAGTGGCATGCTTATTGTGCAAGATTATTGTGCACACAACATAGAAATGGACATAGTTAAGAAAAGTGAAATGTTTCAGAAGACTAGGTTCACAGGTGTGGATGTGTTTAAGGATTGTGTTTAATTTTGGCTGGCAGAGAATTTCTTTCCCATTTCCTTGCATCCTTTTTATGGTTACTTTGGCAGTGCTATGAAAAACTGTCCCATAGAGTTACCCCCTAGACAAGATACTTGAAAAATGTTTAGATGTGAGGCTGAAGAAATTATGATGAATAAAGAACAATTAAATATTTCTTCCTGATCAATGGGCACCAAATTTGTACATTATCCCAGGTATATAGGTAAGTAAAAGGTACAGAGATCAAACATTTACTCATAACAAATCAACATTAGCAAAGCTCGCTAAAAAGTCTTGCAAATGTGTTTTATGGAGTATAACTGAAGCATCTTCTGCAGAGACCACAGTAAATACTGCACAATAGATTCATGTAAATGTCTAAAATGACTTCTAGGTAATATTTGGAAAACTTTTACTGTTGTCATTTTTTTTAGTACCCCAATATTAAGCTAAGTGAGTGGATCCCATTTGATGTAGGGAAGAAAGAATGCACTGGATGAACCTGACAGTCCCTTCCAACTCTCTATTTCCTGGATAGTTATGGATATTGGTGGCATCCTGCAGTAGTGACAACAAACTCTGCATTGGGTAATAAAATGTCACAACTTTATTTGTTATAGCTTATCAGGGTTGACCCACCAATAGTTTTCCTCTCCCCATGAAATGGGGAGAGAGAAAAAACATTTGTCTGCCTCACACGAGGCAGGGAGGAGTTCTGGAGGAACCCTCCAGAACATCCGGGGGCGTGGCCTGCTAACACAGGCCAGGCCCTCCCAGGCTCATTCCGCGCCTGGAAGTTGGTGAAGAAGGACGGCGCGGAGGAGCTGGCGGAGCAGCATCAAGAAGAAAGAAGTTTAGAAGAGGAGACGAAGAGAGGAGCGGTACGAAAGAAGGAAGATTTAGCGGAAGACAGAAGACAAGACCGAGAAGAGAGAGAAGAATTGGGGCGGGGGAAGTCAGCATCTGAAGGTCGGTTGCAGGGCCCGGGGGGAGGGGGTCTTTCACTCCCCCCCCTTTTTTCTGTTCCCATCCAACGGGGGCCCGCGGGCCAAAGAAGCTGGGGCCCTCGCCCCATTCCCCACCCCCCCCTCGTTTGTTGTGAAGAGTCCACTCACCATAGTTGAGCGGGGCGTGGGCTGGCTGGTTTCCCTTTGGAGGGTGCTCGGGGCGATGCCGCCGCGGGGAATCGCGGTTTTTTGCACCACCCCGCATCGCCCGTTTTCGCGCCCGTACAGACGCAGCCAGTCACGACCTTTAGTGACTCATCGGGGGGGGCGGCCAAAACGTGGCTACAGACCTGGCGTTTTTACGCCGGGTGGCGCACTGTATTCCCCGCTTCTTCCTTCGCCGCTTGCAGCCTAGTGAACGTGCGGCTAGGGAGGGGGGTAGATCCGCTTCGATGCAAGGAGCACTGGAAGATAGTCGGTCTGCCGACCATGTGGCGACCGCATTTTGGAGGCTGTGCCACGCGCATGCGCGCGGCGGGGGCGCGTGGCGGCCTAACCGGACGCAGCGCACACGCGGCTTCGGGCCTAGCTTGGTTTTGCCTGGCTGGGAGGCTTGGGCGCGAGCGCGGCCGCCATCTTGTATTTAGGCGCGGCAGCCATTTTAGGATTTTATAAAATAAATAAATAAATAAATAAATAATAATAAGGGGACATTTTGTAGACAGCGGAGGGGCCCCCCCGGTGGTGCAGGGGGCTAAAGCACTGAGCTGCTGAGCTTGTTGACCAAAAGGTCGCAGGTTTATTACAGGGAGCAGCGTGAGCTTCCGCTGTCAGCCCTAGCTTCTACCAACCTAGCAGTTTGAAACTGCAAAGGTGAGTAGATCAATAGGTACCGCTCTGGAGGGAAGGTAATAATGCTCCATGCAGTCGTGCTGGCCACATGACCTTGGAGGTGTCTATGAACAATGTTATCTCTTAAGCTTAGTAATAGGGGATGAGCACCACACCCCAGAATCAGACATGACTGGACTTAATGTTAGGGACAATCTTTAACACGTTTAATAGGGAGCAAGCTCCCCGAGCTTGCTGACCCGGCTGCCAGTAGAGGGTTTTACCTATATTGTATATAGTAATTCGCGATGGAAAAAGAGGACTTGGACGAAGAGCGTAAAGAGAAACTAAAGAAAAGGCGGGTTGAGCAGAATTGGAAAAATTGGATAGCTTGTTATACCATATATGCATCCCTGCTAGTGGAAGCTCATCCTTACAGGGCGAAGTCCCTGTTTAAATATCAAAACATAATATATGGGGCATATTTAAATACACTGGTCAGGCGTGGCTGGTTTACGATAGCCGCTTTCGTTCCGAGGCCGCCACGATGCCTAACAAGCGATGGGATCTCATTGACAGTCAATTGTGGATGGAGGTAATGAATACAACCAGAGCAGTTTCTGGTGAGAAGGCCGATAGTGGCCACACTATACAGAACACTAAAGGGAGTCAGCCCTTTCGGCAGGGAGGCCCAGCACAACAGCCGCAAAGACAAAAGAGTATGTGCTGGGAATACGCGGCCCAGGGAGCTTGCGCCCGCAAGGACTGTAAATACCAGCACGCCTGTACAATATGTCAAGGTAGCCACGCAACCAAGAGTTGTTACAAGGGAAAACCCGCAAGAACTGGGCCAAGAGGCGCCCAGTTCAATAGAAAGAACCCAGGACAGGGTAATGTTCCAAAAGGGCCCCAGCCCAATCAAGGTGGGTCCGCTTAGTTGCTGGCTGGAAAGATACCCTGACAGAGCCGCAGCAAATTACTTGCTTCGCGGCTTTAGAGAGGGTTTTCGGATCCCGGCCCTTGGGCCACGTTCCCCTTGTTTAGCATCCAATTTAAAATCGGTTATAGGCCTAGAGACTGTAGTCAGGCAAAAGATAGATAAAGAGGTTAAGGAAGGCAGGGTTTTGGGTCCATTTGCTGCACCCCCCACGTCTCAGTTTAGGGTTTCCCCTCTGGGAATAGTTCCCAAAAAAGCCATCGGCGAATATCGCCTCATTCATCATTTGTCCTACCCAAGAGGGGGATCTGTGAATGACGCCATTCCCGATGAGCAATGTTCAGTTAGCTACACGTCATTTGACGCAGCAGTCCAGTTGGTGCGGCGGTATGGGCCGGGAGCAGAATTAGCAAAGTGCGATATTAAGTCGGCCTTCAGGCTGCTCCCGGTTCATCCGGCCGATTTTGAGTTATTAGGATTCCAGTTTCAGGGACTTTTTTACTTCGATCGGGCTTTGCCCATGGGGTGCGCAGTGTCTTGCGCCACTTTTGAGACTTTTAGTACCTTTCTTGAATGGGCTATAAAAGCAAAGTCAGGCCTCAGAGGCGTCGTACATTATCTCGACGATTTTCTTTTTGTAGGTAGGGGCGGATCGGGGGACTGCGGTGCCCTGTTACGCGCTTTTCAGCAGCTAGCGGGGTCCCTGGGGGTGCCCCTAGCCGAGGAAAAAACGGAGGGCCCCCTTACGGTTTTGACATTCTTAGGGATAGAACTGGACACAGTCAATCAATTTTCGAGGCTGCCGGAGGAAAAGGTTGAGGGTTTGATAGTCAGGATAGGGCAATTCTTGCCTCGGCATAAGGCCACCTTAAGGGAATTCCAACAAATAATTGGCCATTTAAATTTCGCATGTAAGGTTATAGCGCCCGGACGGGCCTTTCTGCGCAGATTGTGTGACGCTATCTCCGGCGTGTCTTTGCCCCACCATCACATTAGACTGACACGAGAGATAAAGGCAGATTTGTTCATTTGGCTGCGATTCCTGCGCCAGTTTAACGGAATTTCGTTTTGGCGTCAGGAATTGATGGTTAAAAATGCATTACAAGTGTCTTCGGACGCATCAGGGGCAGTGGGATTTGGAGTCTACTTTGAAGGGCACTGGTGCGCGGAAAGGTGGCCCGACCATTGGCATACGCTGGGCATAACATCAGACTTAACCTTTTTGGAATTTTTTCCTATCCTAGTGGCAGTCACCCTTTGGGCTGACAGGTTTGCCAATTCCACGGTCCATTTTTGGTGCGATAATATGGCCACAGTGCAGGTCATTAACACTCTCACATCTAAATCACGCAGGGTTATGGGCGCTATCCGGCAATTTGTTTTACACTGTCTTAAATTTAATGTATTGTTTCGGGCATTTCACGTCGCGGGTCTTAATAACGCCTTGGCTGACGCTCTGTCTCGTATGCAGATGGAGCGATTCAGACTGCTGGCACCCGACGCGGACGTATATCCGGAGCGCATGCCAGACCATCTCTGGAAGGCTGGAGCGACGAAACAACATTAGGTATGAGATTGGCATTAGCTCCCAGCTCCAGAAAATCGTACATTAGGGCAGTCCAGGAATTTTTGGAGTTTAGGCAACACTATAACTTACCCGAAACTATGCCGGTGCCTTACGAGCAATTGGCTCAGTTTTGTGTATACCATAGGAGGAGAGGCTTAGCACCCCAGTCCATTAGGTCAAAGTTGTCAGCGCTCGCATATTGGTTCAAGGCCCAGGGCCTTAGCGATCCCACTGATGACTTTCGAATACATAAAATTTTAACGGGATGGTCCAGGCAGCGCGGGCATCTCAGGGACGACCGGCAGCCAATGACACCTGCAATTCTTAGGGGACTGAAACAACTGTGGCCCAGCTTGTGCACATCATATTATGAGCAGGTTTTATATCATGCAGCGGCGTTGACTACATTTTTTGCAGCTCTACGGGTGAGTGAATTGGTGGCATTATCCAAGAACGATACCTCACACCGCGCACTTCTGGTTTCCGACATTAAGGTTTTTCAAGATAGCATGGAAATCAGAATTAGAGCTTCCAAAACAGACCAGGGGTCGAGGGGTCAGGTGATTAGGCTGCTAAAGTGCGGGGAAGAAGACCTATGCCCTGTGGTGGCCATGACACAATTTGCGGCACTCAGGGGCATTGAGAAAGGTTACTTGTTTTGCCATCAGGATGGAAAGCCGCTGACCAAGTACCAGTTCTGGACCATCACAGCTAAGGCGCTGGACCTCCTGGGAATGGGACACCTTAAATTCGGGACCCACTCCTTTAGGATTGGAGCTGCCACGGCAGCAGCAGCAATGGGATACGGAAATGAGGAAATCAAAGCCATAGGTAGATGGAGGTCCGGTGCGTTCAGAAGTTACGTACGGTCAGTTTCATCCTAGTTATCGTTATCGTTACAGGTCGCGCAGGGCTGGCACATAGAAGAAGGGTCCTGGTCTGCGGACACAGTTATGTCTTCTGGGCAGGGAGAGAGGCCCACAGGACTGCCTATGGCCAGCATTTGGGTCTCGCTTCCACGGCAACGGTGGAATGGAGAGGCAAGAGAGGCCTGCGTTGGGACGGTTTGTGCCCCTTGTTGTTTGATGCCGGGAGTGGTTTCCCTCCTGATGTGTTGGTTATCCACCTCGGTGGTAACGATTTGGGCCTGCTAACAGGCAAAGCCCTCTTTTTGCAAGCACGGGCGGACATTCGAAAGATTTGGTGGACATGGCCCCGGGTGCACGTCGTTTGGTCTGCTATCATACCTCGTCGCAAGTGGCTAGGAGGAGGCGACGTGGGGAGGCTGGAAAAAGCCAGAAAACGAGTGAACTGGGCCATGCGACTGTTCATGATCCATCAGAGGGGTCATTACATTGAGCACCCAAACATCACACGTGATGACGAGAGGTTATATCGTGGTGATGGAGTACATCTTTCGGAATTGGGCAACCAACGATTTTTGTTTGATTTACAGGAAGGTATTAGAGGGGTGTTAGAGGAATTGGTGGGGGATGGGGGCGAAATGGACATTTGCCCCCAATCCGTGGCGTAAATAGATAGGGAAATTCCTTTAGTCGGTGTGCACCTAGGGCACCCCTTTAAGGGGTGAAAGGCCGTTAAGTTAAACACTCACCTCCAGTTTAAAGGGTGAGGTGTAGTTAAATGGCCTTTAATTGGAAGGAGTCTCGATACAAGAGCTCTGGAAGAGACTCCTTATTCCTTTCCCTTGATGGTGATACGGTTTGATTACCGAAACCCAGGTGCTTCGCCCGGAAATTGTTATTATCGGGTAGTGATACTACCTGGGTTAGGTTACACCAGTTCCTTGCACCCTTGAGTTTAGGTTAAGAACTTAAATAGGTAACGTTAAATAAAAGTTGCCCAATTTGAATCCAAACATTGTTGTTGTGTCTTTTATTCTCGTGTTTTACTTCGGGGGTTGGCAGACAAATGGGTCAAGGATCACCACTCGCTGGTCTGCTTGCCAATGGGAATGATATATTTTATCTTTGAGACAACTGCTATGACGCTCTAGCCTCAGTCTGTCCCAGGGTATACCCAGATATGATGCAGTGTGACTACACTGGCTGGGTGAAACTGGTTGCACTGCATCTGTTGGCTGGGGTTCCCCCATTTGGGATCTGTTTTCAACTGCCAGTGCCCATTTTCACTAGTGAATAACTGGATCCATGACTCATGCCAACTGCTATGAAGTTGGGTGCCGCTGCAACCATTTCTAAGAAATTTGGTCCACTTTTGAGGATCACTGCTTAAATTTGGCTTTCTTGTGAATCTGCCCAAATCCAAATCTTTCTCCCCAAGATCTCTGCTTAACCAGCAATAGACTGACCAGATGTTTCTTGGATCATGTCCCACATTGAAAAATCTAATTGATTAATCTGGTAAATGTCGCTCTTGTCACAGACATCTATAGACATCTTTGATAGGGATGGATGGGTATTAACTGCAGGAAAGCCAGTCTGATGAGTCACTAAGTTAGGTATCATTAGCCTAACTTTGTAGTAAGAAAAAGAAGGCTCATTTTACCTTGGCATTATATCTGTGGTGCCTTTTCCATTGATCTGTTGGGCCCTGTGCCTGGGAAAGGAGAGAGCAAGAGCTTTTGCCAGCCAATTTATCTTCCCTTTGGTCTTAGCTACCTTTGGAGAGCTTCCAGCTATTTATTTCCCAAATGGGGGTAGGGGTATGCGTGCTGCTGTTGCGAGGCTGGAAAAACTCTTGTTTTAAGTAGGATCACATCATTAGCATCCTTATCATATACCTGTATGGCAGCCAGTTACTTTTTGTACTACAACTCCCAGGCTTCAGGACACTGGAGGGCTGCAGTCCAAAAAAGAACTTTCTTTAAAGTTCTCACAATAGCAATGAACAAAGAAAGTAAAGGACTTGCTCTAAAGTTTAAGGGCACCATGCAAATCTTAGTTAATGTCCTTCCTTCCATTTCACATTTGCTTTCCATCAGCAAATGTTACGAATGCCCATGCTTTTTCAGTGCCACATTGATATGTGAATGAAAGAAGGATACACACTTTGGCAGTTTTAATAATATCATAGTAAATTGTGAACCCAGCAATGTTTGATTTAATGTGTAATTGCGCAAAGGACAGAACAACCCTCGGGGAAACCGTCAGCCTGGGACATTTCTACCGAATAGAGTTCAGCCATTTCTTGGTACTTTTTAAAAAATGATGGTACACAGATAATGTAAAATCAAATTCAAATGCAGGAGTCAGGGAAAAACTTTTAATACTACTTAGATTTCACAAAAGTGTGTCAAAATAAATTATAATAAAGTTTAGAGGGGATTTTTTTCTAAGATCAAAAATATTATGCCACGCTATACTCTTGATACGAACAAAAGTTGATGGATCTTTTTTTTTTTAGTTTTCTTTCTTTCTTTCTCCCACCAGTTTCATTAAGTCTTCAGTATTTAGCTAAGCAATTGGTTGGATTTAGTTTGGGCAACCTGTGCCTCGCCAGATGGTGTTTGAGGTCTTTACTCAGCAGTCCTAATCCAGGTAGATAATGGTCAAGCATGAAAAGAACTGTAGTACAGCAACATTGGAAGGACCAGAGGTTCCCCAGTCTTACCCTAGCCAGATTAAGATATTTATCATGACTAAAAGGTGTCCCTGATCCCCAATTGAAGTGTCCAATTGCAACATTCACACATGCCTCAAGCAGACAAAAGTTCTTTCTCCCACCCTGGACTTTCCACAGCTATATAAACCTCACTTGCTTGGTTTCCAACAGACCTCACAACCTCTGAGGATGCCTGCCTTAGATGTGGGTGAAACTTCAAGAGAGAATGCTTCTGGAACATGGCCATGCAGCCTGGAAAACTCACAGCAATCCAGTGATTCTGGCCATGAAAGCCTTCGGCAACACATTATCCTTGATGTATCTAGCGACAGTCTTCATCTTTTAAAAACATTTTCAAAAATTAAAAGCCATATGGATACACAATGTTTTATTTATTTATTTATTTATTTAGGGCATTTCTATCCTGTCCTCACTTCCGAAGAGGGACTCAGGACGGCTTACAGCAGACAGCCATTAGATGCCAAAAAACAATACATTAAAACACATAGTTACAATTAAAACAATTCAATTAAGAACAGTTTGCTGGTTCAAAACCTAATCTAAATCAGTCCATTGCAGTCCACTAAAACATTCTTTTCCCAGTTGATCCATTTATTGCACATTTCTTCCAATGTGAGACTAGGAGGTATCTTATCTAACATGATGACTACTGTAAGACATATATGCATCATGTAAAATAAAAAGGTGCTTTACCCTTTAGCCCTTTGTTTGTAATGTGAAAATTTGTGAAAATTGAATTGACTGATTGCTCAATTACTCCACAGGAACCTAGCAATTAATCAACCAAGACTGCACCCATGAATTAAGCAACATATACCTCTGTTAACAAAGCCTCTGACAAAGACACTCCTTCTTCCAAAGTCCTTTTATAACCACCAAGCCCTGCTTTTTCTTCTCGCCCTCTGTCTACCAGGAAGTTGTTTTTTTAGCAGCATCAGCATCTGAAGGATAGTGAAGGAGAAGGGATAGGAAAATACATAATTTTGGTGTTGCACTGCGGCAGTATATCTGTGGTATTTATTTATCATGTCAGAAGTGAATTGAGAATACAGTTATAATGTATTTAAAAAAAAACAAAGTTAAAAACTTGGCATTCTGCTAGATTTCCTTTGACCAGAAGCTGGCCACTTGGAGTGTCTCTAGTGTCACTATGAGAAGATCCCTCACTGTGCATGTGGCAGGACTCAGGCTGCATTATAGTACCATATATTCTGGCATATAAGACGACCCCCAATTTTTCCAGTTAAAATATAGAGTTTGGGATATACTCGCCATATAGGACTATCCCTCTTCCAACACACACCAAATAAAATTTTAAAAGCATCAAATTTGATTTCAATATGGTAATTTTCCTATTACTGTACCTCCTTCTCTGCCTCTCAGATCTCGCACATGCGCACCTGCACCACTTCGCTGCAGTTTTTAGGAGCGAGATCTGAGAGGCAGAGGAGGAGGTATGGTAATAGGATACAAGGGTGGTCCAGACACGTAAAAGTTGTGTTTTTCTGGGCCCAGAGCCACTCTATCTCTTTTTTCCATATGCTGGGCGCCCCAGACGCCTGCAACTTGCTCCGCCCTTCACTTACACCTTCCCGGTGAGGCGCCCCTTCATCTCACCATCGGGACCGCATTAAGTCCACGAATCCTGATGAATGGATTTTCTTCTACCATACTTGTACAGCGTCACCCTTAATGCTTTCATACAGTTGCTGCATACGGCAGGGACGTGGCCACTGCCATTTTTGAGTTCCCCCCACAAAATGCAGCAACCACAGATTCTCCAATCCGGATTGGAATTTTCAGCACCCGCTCTGTAAGACGACTCCTGGCATATAAGACTACTCCCGCATATAAGACGACTCCCGTGTATAAGACTTCCCGCGTATAAGACGACTCCCGTGTATAAGATGACCCCTGACTTTTGAGAAGATTTTCTTGGGTTAAAAAGTAGTCTTATTCGCCAGAATATATGGTAAGTGGACTGTGGTTTTCTCKTCTCCACACTGTGATAAGTCCTGCAATAAAGCTTGAATGGGATTGCACTCTAACTAATCCTACTGTACTTGTGCGCCTGCTTACATTAGACAAGCAGTAGCCTCCAGAATCCCTCAGGAAGCATGTACAAATAGAAAAACAGAGAGAAAGGGGGAGAGCAGATAAACCTGCCTCACTAGCTACTTCCTGCAAGTAAAAACAAAACAAAACATAGATATATACGCTTGGCCACCAAAATGGAAATCATACAGTTTTAAATAGCATAGAATGAAGTTTAGTTTCTTATTTTAAATCACACATCATGTCTAGATATGTTTCTTATTCAATGGCATCTAATAAAAATAATGACATTTTTTGGCTAAAGTTCTTACTAGTTATGTATGCTGAGTTTCTTCAAGTTAGAAAATAAGTCCTCAAGTCAAAACAAAAAGCCCAGCAGCCTGTTAATAAAATAAAGACATATCAAAACATCATGGGAAAACATCCCTCCATACATAACAGATGCGGACACAACAGTCTTGAAGAGTTGAAAAGAAATGTTTCCTTAAAAGCAGCCATAGGTTTGAAGATCACATATGTAAAGCATCCTACTAAATCTGTAATTGTCATTATATGTTATAGTTTCCATTGTCAATCTTGGCTTTAGAATTCAGACTTCTTAATCCATGGGAGTAAAAAAAAAGTGGAGAACTGGATTAAAAGCCAACACAAATTACAGAGAAAATACAAGGATTTTGTTTATCATGTCAGAAGCAAATTGAGGATAAAGTTCTAATGTATTTAAAAATGCAAACAAAGTTAAAAACGTGGCATTATACTAAATGTCCTTTGACCAGTACTGGGCCACTTGGAGTGCCTCTGGTGCTGCTATAAGAAGGTCCTCCGTTGTGCATGTGGCACGGCTCAGACTGCATTGTAATAGGTGGTCTGTGCAGTTTGCTCATACAAGGATGACAACTACAATCTTTAAAAAAATCTGTAGAAACAGAACAGCTTCTGTTTACCACTTTCCCTTCAAAGCTCTGTTTTTTGTCCCAGACATTGAAGAATTAAAATTAAGATCACTTAAAATATTCCAGATACTTTGGGCAGGAAAATGATCCTAGCTTTATTTAGGTATTTTGTTTATTCTGTTTCTCTATCAACCCATTATCACTCTTTTTAAATATCTGGAATATTTTAAGTGATCTTAATTTTAATTTAGGTGATCTCGTAGCCTGAGAATGATGGTCCTCCAAGTCTGATGTCTTGGTGGTGGGTTCATAGGTGGCTGTGGAGCCCTATTCTTGATCCGCATGTTCTCCTGCAGTGAGGACATCCGTTTCCAGGTGGAAGGTGGCCTTGGTCAGGGTTGGCTTGGCGCATCTTCCTCTTGGCATGTTTCTCCCTTTCACCCTCCATTCGTGCCTCAAGGGCCAGGGCTTCCCAGTTCTCGGTGTCTATGCCACAGTTTTAAAGGTTGGCTTTAAGCCCATCTTTAGATCTCTTTTATGGTCCACCAATGTTACATTTCCTGTTTTTGAGTTGGGAGTATAGTAACTGCTTTGGGAGATGGTGATCTGGCATTCAGACAACGTGGTCAGTCCAGCAAAATTGATGGCACAGATGCATCGCTTAAATGCTGGTGGTCTTTGCTTCTTCTAGCATGCTTCTTCTGCCTGTCTTCCCAAGAGATTTGCAGGATTTTTTGGAGGCAATGGACCCGTTCCCGGAGTTGAGTGTGCGTCTGTAGACAATCCACATTTCACAAACATATAGCAGGGTTGGGAGGACAATAGTTTTATAAACAAGCACCTAGGTCTCCTGACAGATGTCCTGGTCCACAAACACTCTCTGTTTCATTTGGAAAAATGCTGTACTTGCAGAGCTCAGCTGGTGTTGTATTTTAGTGTCAATGTTGACTTTTGTGGAGAGGTGGCTACCAAGGTAGCAGAAATTGTCAACATTTTCTAATGTTACACCATTAAGCTGTATTTCTGGCATTGCAGAGGGATTGCCTGGTGACTGCTTTTTATTAATATGTAGGTTTTAGAAACTTCATTTGGACCACTGTATGATGTATGGCTCCAGATGTGGGTGTTTTTTAAAAAAAACAAAAAAACTTATTTTCTGTTTGGAGGTTTTCCATTAAAGAATTTCTTCAGCCTCTGATATGATCAATGAATACAACTAAAAGGCCTAGGATTGGGTGTATGAGAGATGCCTTTGACACAATAGGGTCAGGAATGTTAAAGACACATTGTTTGAGGGCAATTTGGCAGAAGGGCTAAAACACAATACAGGAACCGCAGGCTTATGTCATTTGAAAAAAATGGGAAAGCATTGCTTTGGTAAAATATGACTTGATGTCAGGTATATGAGTTAGTAGCTTTAACATGACAGATAATGAATCTCACCATTCCACTAAAATTTGGAAAGGGTTACCTTGACCCAATTGCAGCCCTGTTTGAAATGAGGGAGGCATTCTTTGGCTATGTTTTTTTAAAGAGAGAGACTCCGGTTACTAATGGAATAGTTCACCTTTGTATGTGTGAGATTTCAGCTATTCTTTCTGAAATTTTGTACTGATAACATTGCTGAACCATTCAAATACTACTTTTGGGTGCAATGTTGGGATTAAAATTCCTTTATCACAACAATGCAAGAAGATATGAAAGCAGGGTAAACCTATGTAGGCTCAAACGCAAGGCCTGCCTCAACCAGCTTTCTACTCCAACTGTAGCTAATTTGATGAGCTGGTAGCAAGGACATGAATGATATAGCACCTTTCTATATATTTCTACTCCCTTTCAGATTGCTACTTTAGGATCATTTCAGGTCCTGAAGTTTCCAGGACAAAACCTGAGCCCTAAAGATGATATCTAGTGATGTCATTCAGCATTGCTTTCAGTATCGACCACAGCTGCTCACAGTTTGCTATTCAAATAAATGCAGAAAGAACATAGAAATAGCACATTTTCTTGGTTGGACAAATCTGGGAACTTATTCTTTTTCACTTAGGGCCTGTCCCCACAGCCATATAATCTGACTGAAACAGACATAAATGCCATTTCTGAGCTGCATGGAGAGAAAAAGCGGGACATAAATATAATAATAATAATAATAATAATAATAATAATAATACACCAGGAAACCTAATGCTGCCTCTGCAGCAGGAGACCAATGGCACAGTCCAGTTTGGTCCAGTTGGGCAGGGCTGGGCATGGGCAGTTCCTTCCTACCCTTCTTGCACTCCTATTTTTTCCAAAACGATAGAAGATCCTCCTTAACAGCACTGCAGGGTCTGTACTTCCTGGGTCTGCATCACTCAGAACACAATGGAGGTTTGGAACAGTAAGCCCCCTCCCTTCCTCCAAAGCTGTGTTGCATCCTGACTGGCACAGATCCAGGAAATATAGACACTAGAGCAGGGGTCGCTAAACTGAAGCTGGATGAAGCCCTCCAAGATCATTTAACCAGCCCCAACTTTAAACTTAGGGTCACCCTAAGTCTGAAATGACTTGAAGGCACACAACAACCACAAAAATTCTCATTAACTTGACTAACCACCTCATTAGAGAGGGTGATATTACCGTCCTAGGAAGCTTCCACCCCATCTGGAGTAATGATGGGCTCTCTCCAAGGGAGCTTCCTGTGGAAGACCCTCTCCAACTGGAGGAAAGTATTGCCGGATGCTTCCCGTGTTGTGCTTTGCTCCAATGGAGTTAACATGGGGGCCTCTCTGCAATGGCAACACTTTCCCCATGTGATGGAAAAGCATTGCCAAGAGGGAGCAGATTTCCCTCACTGCTCCCTCTTTACTCCCCAGAAGCCCGGCAAAGTGGGACACTTCACCAGAGCTTTATGATGTGGTAGTATCTCATCAGCTAAAAGCAGGCCCACACTTCCCATTGAAATACTCATAAGTTTATATTGGTTAAAATTGCTCTTCATTTTAAATATTGTATTTTCTTACATTTTACTTACACTACAACTAAGATATGTGCTGTGTGCATACGAATTCATTCATTTTTCCCCAAACTATAGTTCACTCTCCCCAATAGTTTGAGGGACAGTGACCTGACCCTCTGTTTAAAAAGTTTGAGGACCCCTGCTCAACAGCAACAGTAAGAAGGATTTTCCATCATTTTGGAGGTAAATCTGGGGGAGACACTGCCATCCTACATCCCCAGGTTGCCTGAGCCTGGGAGCTCAAGATGGCTGTGATCCCGTGTGATGATCCAAGATGGCTGTTTCCATTGCTAAATCACTGGCAAAAGTCCAGATCTTAACCCAGGGTCTAGCTGGATTAAATGGCTTACCCTGGGTGAAATCATATTTGCCTATGTGCATCATTTGGGCACACCAAGCTAATGTGTTTCTTACAATGGATTTAATTTATTTATTTATTTATTTATTTGCCATATGTATATACTGCCTTTCTCAGCACAAAGGTGACTCAAGGCAGTTTACATTCGGCACAATCCGATGCCCCCCAACATATAAAATAAAATTTAAAATATTAAAATATAGATTCATAAAAAATAATAAAAACATAAATCCTCAGCATCTCTTACTGAATCACTATTCGATCGCATGTCAGTCGAATCAGTGGTGTGAAGTTGGTGTGGAGTTTCCAGCTCTAGAAATCTGTTCACCCTCCATTTTGCACTCTTAATAAAATAATCAGAGTTTCTCTTTAGCCTTAGTTTCAAAAACCTGTCAGTAGGGGGAGAAAAAGCTTTTGTTCTGGGTGCCATTCTCAAACAAAGTAAGTCTGGTGAGATGGAAAAGGCGTGTGCCCCGGAGATGTGGCTGAGAGTTAGCAGCCCTCCAGTCAATTGAGAATGAAGCAAATGTGAACTGCAGAACAATTTAAGCAAAAGGAATTAATGTCACTTCTTCCTCAGTGGAGGAATTGCTTATGTAACACTACCTCCCTGTGGGAGCATCATCCAGTTGTCCCCATGCAAGGGTGCCATCTTCTGAGTAGCAGTTCTCATAACAACAGGAGTCATAGGATTAGAAGCATGCCAAGGTGTATTCACAAAGAAGAAGAAGAAGAAGAAGAGAAAGAAGAAGAGGAGGAAGAAGAAGAAGAAGAAGAAGAGGAGGAGGAGGAGGTGGAGGAGGAGGAGGAGGAGGAGGAGGAGGAGGAGGAGGAAGAAGAAGAAGAAGAAGAAGAAGAAGAAGAAGAATCCCTAATTTATCATGACTACCAAATCTGGACAAATAGCCTTCTCATACAGAGCTGACTTTTGTCTTTCCAAGATAGTAACCTGGTTTGTTCTCCCAATGTTCTTTAAGAGAGCTGTTTGGCAGTGGAACTCTCTGCCCCAGAGTGTGGTGGAGGCTTCTAAACAGAGGCTGGGTGGCCATCTGTCAGGGGTGCTTTGAATGCAATTTTCCTGCTTCTTAGCAGGGAATTGGACTGGATGGCCCATGAGGTCTCTTCCAACTCTATGATTCTATGATTCTATGAACTATATCAAAATAATATATATCTAGCATTGGGAGGAAGATAAAACTCGTAAACCTACCATGCTGAGTGAGTACAGCTTGTCAACCATATCTCAGCATGGGGTGTGGTTTTTTGCTTGTTTTTTTTGTTTTTTTGTGGGGGTTTTTTTTGCAGACAAGCTAAGAAACTATGATGAGATCTACCGACTCTCTGTTTGGCTACCCATGTATGGTTTGTGATTGTGGGTTGGCTTTGGTAGAGGGGTTCTTAAAATGTGCTCGGGCCAGTTTGGTATAACGGTTTGAATGTCGAACTATGACTCTGGAGACCTAGATTTCAAAACCCACTGGATTAACCTGGGCAAGTCACACACTCTCAGCCCAGAAAACCCTGTGATATGTTTGTCTTGTGTTTGCAATAAGTTGGAGAGTATTTGAAGGCATAGGACAACAACAATAGTGAGTTACTTCAGAAGTGTCAACCAAGTGGAGCTTATTTCTTTCCTAAGATACCTTCTTTGGGATTGTTTGGCAGCACAGGGAAAGCCAAGCTGAAAATCGGGCAGCAAATCCCACAGAACATGCAGTTAACAGATCACTGATGTTGATGGCTTATATCCTATCAGACAATCAGGGTTGCCAGAGTTAACATTTTTAGTAATTGGATAGGAGCGTGAGTTTCAGCAGGTGTTGCCTGTTATTCTGGTTGCATGACAAGCAACAGCCTACTGAAATTCCCTTTTCTAGACAACTATTAAAGATACAGGCCAGCTATTGGTTTGGCAACCCCATGGAAGATAACTAAGATTGCTTTCACTCAAGTCCACACAAATAACATTATTATAAAGCTAATGCCTAAAAGAAACAGCAATAACAATTGCTATTGATAACTCATTTTCTACCATCCTGGGAGGAAAAAAACACAAATAATAGACTTATTATTAGATGAAACATGTACTCCAGCTTGCTGTTTGATAAGATATGCTACAACCTTTCCTTCATAGTAGATTTTAAGCCTCTGAAATTGTACAGAGAGTGGATTTCATTTTTAAAGCCTAATCTTTTCCTTTAGAGATGACTTTAACTAGATCAGAATCTGCTGCTAGAATCGGTTTAGGATTTTCAAGTTTTAGATAGTACACTGGAGTATTTCATCTTCAAGCAGAGGAGCGATGGCACTTATCATGGGTTTTGTGAGCATTTCTGATGGAGCTCTGTTTATTTTATACCTCTAGCAAAGCAGAATTTATCACTTCTTAAATTGTTGTTATGGCTACTCTACAGAGGACCTATCATGGGGTTTTCTGGGGCTGAGAGTGTGTGAGAGCAGCTCCACACAACGTTAAAGTCTGCTTCAACCCGGGTTAAAAAATCCCCAGTTGGGGTGGACTATAGTCTGCACACCAGCCACAAAACCCCATGCTTTTGTGTCCAGATGCACTCCCAGAACCTTCCGGTAGAATACCCAGACACCCCCCCCCCAAAAAAAAAAAACCCTCTTTTAAAAGTAAAAGAACTTACCTGACCTCCATTAGCATGGTGCTGGAGCTCTCTTGGCATGTAGGAATGATGTGCCAGGAGAAGGAGGGACCAGGAGTGATCTTTCTCCTCCCCCTTTCTCCTGGCACGTCATTCCTACACAACAGGAGAGCTCCAGCACTACATTAATGAAGGCCAGGTAAGTTCTTGTATTTTTAAAGGGAGGTTGGGATGGGGTTGGTATCCTTGCCACTTTCTTGGCTAATCTGTTGGGAGTGCTTTGATTGTGTAGTCCATGATGGCAGGGGATTGAACTGATGTTGCTTGAGTCTCTTCTAACTTTATGATGTTATGGAAGCAGCTTTTTAACTTGCCTTTTGTATATAAGCACAGATACAGAAGGGTCATCTGAAGCAAAACCCCATTCTGTTCCAGGTCAAGCATTGTTTACTGCAGACACACTGCTACAATTCAACACTGAAAGTCTGTCTTTCTTTAGCCACATTTGGTCATATTTCCAATGTCAATGAAGTGAAAAAACTTCTAGCTGGACAGAAGGCAAGAAAAGAAAAGGGGAACTGAGCTGAGTTCCCATAAAAAACACTTTGTAAAGAGGAGCTTCTTTGTCAGAGGCTTCTTAGCTGTACTTCTAACATTTTGTGACTGACCATGGAAAGTCACAGAAAGTGATATAACCAAGAGGGGAAATGCTCATGTGAATCCACAGTAAAGATTCTAACTGACTTGAGCACTCTCTGGAGCTACTGTATAGGCACGTAGAGTTTATTTTTCTTTATATTACTTTGTTTAAAAGTCTTTTCTGCTCTGATGGTTCTTTCTGCCCTTCAGTAACATTGCTTTCTTCCTCTGTTCTTTATTTTATTTGAGATGGTTTGTATTGTCTGTCTTCATCTAGATCATCTTGTTCCTGGTTTTCTGCCTTCTTAATCCCTGTTAGCACAAATCCTGCTTTTCCTGCCAGAGTTTAATACACACAGGGAGATACATTAGCCTTAGAAACAAAGGAAAGGCAAATCTTTGCTGTATGTTTGTAAACATATTCCCAAGTTTTGAAGGTGGCTAATGATAGCAGAACATCAAGTCACTGGGCGTCCTCCATAGATAATGTTTTTTTTTCTCATTTTAATTCCACCAAGCTGAAAATGAGGTTTATTTCAAACCCGTCTTAATTTGACAAGGACAGTCCCAATCAATCCTCGGTCACCCAATTATTTTAGCCGCTTTAAAACACACACTGTTTTTTCTCTTCCTCTCACTTTTCCCCTTTGTCCTTAACTTTCTTCATTTAGAATAATAAAATCATAGAGTTGAAAGAGTCCTCATGGGCCATCCAGTCCAACCCCCTGCCAAGAAGCAGGAAAATCACAATCAAATCACCCTTGACAGATGACCATCAATCATCTGCTTAAAAGCCATTGTTCCACGTCCTAGTCTCCAGGGCAGCAGAAAACAAGCTTGCTCCCTCCTCCCTATGACTTCCCCTCACATATTTATTCATGGCCTTCATCATGTCTCCTCTCAGCCTTCTCTTCTTCAGGCTAGACATGCCCAGTTCTTCAAACCGCTCTTCATAGGGCTTGTTCTCCAGACACTTGATCATTTTAGTCACCCTCCTCTGGACACATTTCTGCTTGTCAACATCTCCCTTCAATTGTGGTGCCCAGAATTGGACACAATGTGATTCCAGGTGTGGTCTGGCCAAGGCAGAATAGTAGGGTAGCAGGACTTCCCTGGATCTAGAACTAGACTTCTATTTATGCAGGCATTTTAAAGCTGCCATTGGCTTTTTTTTAGTTGCCACATAACATTGTTGGCTCATGTTTAACTAGTTGTTAACTTGCTGCAAACTAATTCAAAGTGCAAAAGTAGTTTGCACTGAGCAGGTGAGAATAGAAGGGAAGAATCTTGCTCTTCCCAAGAGGTTCAGGCAAAAGCAAACTACCACAGCCACTTCTAGCTTGCCTGTTCTTTTTCATTGATAATTTTTGTCATCTTGACTACACTCTGATGCTGCTTGATCACAGATTTCCTATTCTTACCGGTAAATGTTTTTGGAAACGAGTACATTCTTCCAAAGAACCATGGAAATATTACAGTCTATTTTATAAATGCATTTTCCCAGTGAAGTCCTCAAGTATGAATATGCCTCCAAAATTTTGCAGAAACCTTTGTGTTCTTGCACAGCAGAGACAGAAAATGTAGAACTTATTTGTTCTTCCTGCTGGAGATTATACAAATGAAAATGTACAACTTGACTTAGTTGAATGTTCATCTGTTGGGAATGCTTTGATTGTGTAGTCCAGGATGGCAGTGGAATGAACTGATGGCCCTTGGTGTCTCTTCTAGCTTTATGATGCTACAGAAGCAACTGTTTTCCTTGCCTTTTGTGCATAAGTGCACACAGATACAAAAAGGTTATCTAGAGTAAAATCCCATTCTGTTCCAGGTCAAACATTGTTTACTGCAGGAGAACTTGGTGTGAGTAATTGTGTCTTTATACTTGTTTAAAATATGTGAATATACTTGCTATTAAGAAACTATTTTTTAGTCACTTCTATTTGTTCCCTTCAGGTCCACTTTATTTTGTAAAAATAAGTACTTTTCCACCTAAAGAAGACTTTGTTAAGGTCAAAACCGGTCGTGGAAGTCTTCTACAAGGAAGCAGAAGCTATCCATAAGGAATTATAAAGGAATATCTGTATATAGAAACATTTGTTTACAGTTTCCTTCTACGAGAGGGTAAAAGAAACAATTACTTTAAAGAAGAAATCTGTTTCAAAGAATCTGTGGTTGGAAACTCCCTCCTACAAGGAAGAAATAACAATTAGTACTGTGAATGTAACAAACTTATGTTTCATTATATATTACTGTTTGTTGTATCTTGTGGAAGATCCTTTCCTATAAAAAGAAATAATAATTAGCACTGTAAATACAATATACTTATGTTTCATTGTATATTGTATATTAATCCATATTGTGTCTTGTACAAGCTGTGGAAACAAGGGTATGCTTGAGATTGTTCTACTATTGTAATAGTGGATTAGTGTTTTTGTTGGGGTTTTTTTGCTAATATTTTGGTTACCATTTATACAGAAAGGAACAAGAGGAAATAAAATTAAGCACACTCACAGCATCACAGTCTTAGACTATTCCTGCTTCAAAGAGTCTAATCCAGCCCATCCTTTGTCTTCCTTGGTGTTCATCTTGCTTTTGGAATGTGTCTTATTTATCACCTTATGTTTTTCTCAAGCATGGATATGTCAGTAATTTATGTATTTTCACGGTAGTCCCACAACATAAATGCCTCTGTTCATCGTTGCCTTCCTGCCCTTTTATGTATTTGGGTGGCTTCCAGAATCTCTGTGTCAATGATCTCCCCCTCATTGTTCCATCTCTTAACATGCTATCACTTGAAATACAACCGGTGTTTTCAGAAGCTCTGTGTTCAGCATACCCTTTGGGCATGGAGAAACCCTGTGGCTTCTTACAGAACTGTTAGAAATACCATAAATTTATTGCTATGCTCCAATCAGCTATGAATCAGACATATGGATACTTCACAGAAGGCCATCCTGGTTAATACCTACAAGAAGCACTGCCTGAATATCAAGCAAAAAGTAGGTGCTAGAAACAATATCATATGAAAGCTGACTGGCACAACTTGGGGATCACAACCAGATACAGCGAATACATCTGCCCTTGCACTTTGCTACTCTGCTGCTGAGTATGCATGCCCAGTGTGGAAGACATCTCACCACGCTAAAACAGTGGATATGACTCTTAATGAGACATGCCGCATTATCACGGGGTGCCTGTGCCCTACAACATTGGAGAAATTACACTGTTTAGCCAGTAATTGCACCACCTGACATCCACCAGGAACTAGCAACCAATAGTGAAAGGATCAAGGCAGTGACATCTCCGCCCCATCCCCTGTTTGGATATCAGCCAGCACATCAATGACTTAAATCAAGAAATATTTTTCTAAGATCAACAGAGGCACTCACTGGAACACCTCAGTAAGTGAGAGTCCAAAAGTGGCAGGTTAAAACCCATAACCTCAACCAATGTCTGATACCAAATGATAGACTCCCGCCTGGGCACACAGAAAACTTGGAAGGTGCTGAACAGACTGTGCTATGGCACCACAATATTAGGATATCTAGGTTTAAATCCCACTAATTTACCATGAAGCTCATTAGTCATCTTAATCCAGTCACTGTCTCTTAATGTTTTCTTTCAAGGTTGTTGTGAGGACAAAAATGAAATGCTTCACATGCCACCCTTGAGTTCTTCAGAGAAAGAATTGCATATGTATACAAATAAAATCAGCATTTGTTTCCTTGAAAACTCTGCTTAGTCATGACTCTCCTTGGATGTTTTGGGTTAAAGAAAATCTTAAATGAACCTGCTTTACACTCTCGTAAAGAAGATAAAAAAGATAGTCCCAGAAACTGCCTTATTCAGCTCCAGATGACTTTTCATGCAGATTTGTGATCCCATGGAAAGAGGAAAACCCCACAGGATTTAAGAAGGAGGTCACGTAGAAAGTATACACGATCTGGGAAGTTTGTCCGTGTTCCAATATTTGTTTTTCTTGCTGTCTATGTGCTAGCCTTAAGCCTACATGAATCACAGTAATGAGTAGTGACACGCCATATTTTTTATTTTCTATAGTACTCTAAATGTTTCCGGAACAATTTCTGCATAAGAAAGCATAGTCGGAATTTCTGCTTGGATTCTTGTAATTTGCTAAAGTAAGCAAACTAGCTAAAACCACAAAAAGCCTACTCCTCAGACAGAGTAGTTTTGGAAGAGATAAATATCCAAGCTTCTAGTTGGTGACTCAGTACATAAAGGGGGTTTGTAGCAAGATGTTGGATAAGTAATTTTGTTTAAAGAATTGTCATGAACATGGTGTGCTTGTTGTCACACATGGAACCTATTATTACCAGGCAAACTATGAACCAAAGGAAGGCTGTTTGGAGCTGAATACACTGTCAAATAATGCAGCATTATATGGTCAGTGTAGACCCATATAATGCAGCTCAATTAAGTTCAAACTGCATTATATGGGTCTACACTGACCATATAATGCATTTCAAACTGGCTGACTACCTCCAGCAGCCAGGGGTTACTTTGGGATCTTTCTTTAGTTTTGGGTTTGCTGATGAAATCTATCTATTTGTTAATCTAAAATGTTTTTATCCTGCGTTTCCAATTTCAACCCTTACTTATTTAACTTCTCTCCCCAAGTCTAGGATTTACTCCTTTTCAAATAAGGGAATCATCGAAGATAAGGGAGTGAATTTTTATTTCACAGAAACCACACACCTCACAAGAGAGTGACAGTCCCAATTAATCCTCTTCTATCTCACTTTTCAGATACTTTTAAAGTGTTCTGGTTTCTTTCCTCCTTCCACCTTCCTAATTTGCTCCTACCATGTTTCAGTGGGTTGCTGTGAGTTTTCCGGGCTGTATGGCCATGTTCCAGAAGCATTCTCTCCTGACCCTTTGCCCACATCTGTGTCAGGCACACTCAGAGGTTGTGAGGTCTGTTGGAAACTAGGCAAGTGAGGTTTATATATCTGTGGGATGTCCATGGTGGGAGAAAGAACTCTTGTCTGCTTGAGGCAAGTGTGAATATTGAAATTGGCCAGCTTGGTTAGCACTGAATAGCCTTGCAGCTTCAAAGCCTGGCTCCTGCCTGGGGGAATCCTTTGTTCGGAGGTGTTAGCTAGCCCTGATTGTTTCCTGTCTGGAATTCCCCTGTTTTCTGAATGTTGTTCTTTACAGCCTGAAAAACTTACAGCAACTCTATTGTTATTTATTTACTGTCCTGATTTTAATACTGGTAGCCAGATTTTGTTCATTTCCATGGTTTCCTCCTTTCTGTTGAAATTGCCCACATGCTTGCGTATTTTGTCCATATGCTTGGTGGATTTCAAATCTGTCTACCAGTTTGACCACATGTATCCTTGCTTTCATCTCTGAAATGCTGAAAGGTATAAAATTCTACAATAATAAACCTAGTGAAGATCCTCTACCTCTCTGACCATACCTGTTTTCCATTTTTATTATTTAGAAGCAGTACATTCAAGACAGCAAGCATTGCCCACTGCAGTCCAAACAGCTTCATCCTAGCAAAGTACCTTGTTTGGCTGTGTGAATACATCATACCACATTCCTTTTACAATATTCTGTTCTTTTCTCCTTGTATGAAAACCACTTGCCCTTGTGTCTCTCATCTCTTTTCCTCAGTACATTGTTTTATTCTTTTATAGGTCTTTAGCTAAAAGTTTCCCCTTGACATTAAGTCTAGTTGTGTCCGACTCTGGGGGTGGTGTTCATCTCCATTTCTAAGCTGAAGAGTTGGCATTCTCTGTCATGTGGTCGGCGTGACTGTATGGAGTGCTATTACCTTCCCACCAAAGTGGTACCTATTGATTTACTCACATTTGCATGTTTTTGAACTGCTAGGTTGGCAGAAACTGGAGCTAACAGTGGTAGCTCACCCTGCTCCTCGGATTCGAACCACCAACCTTTTAGTCAGCAAGTTCAGCAACTCAGCAATTTCATCCAGTGCATCACCAGAGGGCTCCTCTTACAAGTCTTTAGCTCCATCTTTTTTGGGGGGGGGGAGAGGGGTGAGTTACCTAGAAAGCTGCCAAAAACTATGATATGAAGCCTTGCCAGACTAAAGAAAGTAGCAACGAAAGCTGTTGGTAGCGGGATGCAGTGCCCAATATGTCTAAATGTAGATTGTTGGCACAAAGTCTTATACCACATAATATATGGGCTGGCCAGTTGGCTGACTGGATGATAGAGCCCAATTAATGTCAGAACATATCATATTATGGGTTTCACTGTGCTCCAAGGCTACAGTGACTGTTCTGAAAGATTTAAAAGCCTGTCAAGAGAAATAAGAATTTCTGACACAAGAACATTTTCACACATTTTTACCCTTTAGGAACATGTTTATGGGCCATGTCCAAATCTAATTCCTGATGAAGGCAACTGAAGAAATGTTCTTCCATAAAGATGTGGAATGCTATCAGAGACAAACCACATCCCATGTTCATGACTGGGAGCTGACATTTACTACCAATGAGTATATATGGCGCAAGAAGAATATAACAAATGTGGTACGGCTCTAGAATTGTTGCTATTTTAACAGTCAACCAAAACATGCCCTTGCCAAGCACTTCTAGAAATCTCAGGTGTTTCAGTGATAGAGGGTTATGTGTATCTTTAACTCCCTGATTTAAATCCAAAGAGATACAAAGGCCATAACTTTGAATATTAGGAAGCTCCTAGCTGTAGTTAATAATATTGATAATACAGTAAAGAGTTAATGCAGTCAGCCCTTCACATTTGTTGGGGTTAGAGGCACAGTATCCCTGCAAAAGATAATAACTTTTAATAAATGAGTTAACAGGAAGTCTCTGGTGATTATATGTTTTTAATAATTTTTAAATGGTTTTATAATATATGCTAAATGTTTTAATTGTGTTTTATGAAGAAGAAGAAGAGGAGGAGGAGGAGGAGGAAGAGGAGGAGGAGGAGGAGGAGGAGGAGGAGGGAGAATTTTATTTTTCTACCCTGCCTCCATCTCCCCGAAGGGACTCGTGATGGCTTACATGGGGCCAAGCCCAAGGCAACATACAATTAAAGACAGAACAATAATATATTAGAATAGCATAAAAACAGCATAAACAATAATAAACAAGCATCAAAAGCAACAACAGATTTGTTTTTGGAGGGGGGGAGGGGGCCAATATGCAAAACTGTTTAAGGGATAGGGTAGTTAATAAGGTGGATAGAAACATATAGTAGCATAGAAAATAACATGGAAATAGAGCAGTTAAACAGGATCAATTCAGCTTAACTTAAAAATATAGTAATGAAATATAGGAATTCGGATTCAGGTCATGATTCTGGTCATGATTCAGATCATCTGTCACAGGAGTCGTCAGTTGAATGCACAACAAAACATCCACGTCTTTAATTCCTTACGGTATGTTAGTAGGGAGGGTGTTAGCCTAATCTCCCTGGGGAGGGAGTTCCAGAGACGAGGGGCCACCACCAAGAATGTCCTTTCTCTCGTCCCCACCAACCATGCCTGAGATGGGAGTGGGAGTGAGAGAAGAGCATCCCTGGTATTCACAGTTATTTACTATTATTTATTTATTTATTTATTTATTTCTGGTATTTCTATGGGCTGAGAAAGGTGGCATAGAAATACCGGAAATAATAAATAAATAAATAAATAACTGTGAATAAAAAAATGTTTTTTAAAAAAAACCTGAGAGAACACCTCTCTAGGAATCTCAGGTTATCCACCATGACTTGGAGCTGATTATTAAGGAAGCAGTCTGCAGTCACTTAGAAAGGAATGCTGTAATTACTAAAAGTCAACATGGATTTCTCAAAAACAAGGCTTGCCAGACTAATCTTATCTCTTTTTTATAGGGTTACAAACTTGGTAGATGCAGGGAATGCTGTGGATGTAGCATATCTTGATTTCAGTAAGGCCTTTGACAAGTTCTCCCATGACCTTCTTGCAAGCAAACTAGTCAAATATGGGTTAGGCAATACTACTATTAGGCGGATCTGTAATTGGTTAAGTGACCAAACCCAAAGAATACTCACCAGTGGTTCCTTTCCATCTTGAAAAGAAGTGACTAGCGGAATACCACAGGATTCGGTCCTGGGTCCAGTGCTGTTCAATATCTTTATTAATTGACTTGGAAGGTTTGGAGGGCATGCTTATCAAGTTTGCAGATGACAACAAATTAGGAGGGATAGCTAATACACCAGCGGACAGAATCAAAATTAAAAATGACCTTAGCAGATTTGAAAGTGAACAACAAAATGAATTTCAACATAATCAAATGTAAGATACTCCACTTAGGCAGAAAAAAAGAAATGCAAAGAAAAAGAGTGGATGGTGCCTGGCTTGACAACAGTCCATGTGAGAAAGATCTTGGAGTCCTCGTGGACAACAAGTTAAACATGAGCCAACAATGTCATGTGGCAGCCAAAAAAGCTAATGGGATTTTGGCCAACAGTGTGATGCAGCAGCTAAAATAGCCAACATTAAGAAGATATAATAACAAATAAACAAACCCATTTTTCCTACTTCCAACAGACCTCACTACCTCTGAGGATGCTTGCCATAGATGCAGGCAAAACGTCAGGAGAAAAATTGCCTCCAGAACATGGCCATATAGCCCGGAAAAACCTACACAAAACAACACAAACAAAAAAAGCATATCAGAAATCAGAAGATGAGATTAATTACTTCATCACACTAGAGAAAAAAATCCATTTAACATCCGGTTTCTGCCTCCTGCAGAATTCTGGGGTTTGTAGTTTAGTGGTGCTGTTAAAGGCTCCTCCCTAAACTACAAACCCCAAAATTCTGCAGGAGGAAGAAACTGGTCTTAAAGTGTTTTTTTTCTCTCTCTCTAGTGTGATATAGTAGTAAAAGGGGTTGAAACACACTTTAAAAAGTCATTTTCGCTGCCAAAACATGGGAAGTGTGGAGGGAGGGATACCTTGGTGTCACCCATACCATGTACACTAATGGAAGACAACACCATGAGAAATCCATACCTGAAATGGTTGAAGATTTGTAGTGGGGAAAAGAGCTCATTAAAGGATTTTTTCCAATGTGACAAATCCCATATTTTCAACAACTCCATTATGCAACAATGCCTGAAAAGTGATCATGTCATGCAATAACACTGAAGTAGAAGTGGGAGCAATGCATTGCTATGATGCTCTAACAGCATGGTGTGATAATGTGTTAAATATTTTATCTCTTGAAATTGTATATACTTTGTATTATTGAAGGCTTTCATGGCTGGAATCAACTGGGTTGTTGTGAGTTTTCCGAGCTGTATGGCCATGTTCCAGAAGCATTCTCTCCTGACATTTCACCTGCACCTACAGCAGGCATCCTAGGAGAATGCTTCTGGAACATAGCCATACAGCTCAGAAAACTCACAACAACCCTGTATGTCCTTTTAAGTTGTCAGAAGAACAGAAGATTGCAGCATCTCTCTGGGAAGTGAACTATTCTCAAGCTCTGGACTTGATTTACCCACACAGACTTGCCACTGAAACATCCCAGACAGGAAGGGCTAAAAAGAAT
Organism: Anolis sagrei ordinatus; assembly: GCF_025583915.1. NCBI lineage: Eukaryota > Metazoa > Chordata > Lepidosauria > Squamata > Anolidae > Anolis > Anolis sagrei. The sequence goes on along the minus strand of NW_026844366.1, from coordinate 327,051,174 downwards.
ATTCATTATGCTGAGAGAGACTGATCCCAGGTCTCCTGTATTTGTTTCATTTCTCACTGAGGATGCGAAACTTGGTGTGCCAGTCTGGTCTCACAATATTAATTGTGCTCATGAAAAGGTGAGCTCCTGAAAGACATTAAGAACGGGAGGATAAACCTGGATGCTCAATATGTCTTCTATCCAGAGTTGTGCCTACTTCTGAGGTATCTTTGTGCAATTTGGACTTTGAAGAGAAGTCTTTGTTGGTGGATTGAACTGACCCTTGCATTGAGACTATATGCATCCAAACTAATCCTAAAACCGAGGTCAGCAATTTTACTTCACGACTCCACATAAATCTGAAAGGAAATGGTGTTCCCCAAAGTAAAGACCACCACTTTATATAGTAAGCCATGTAATCCTCTAGTGTAACATGAGTAATAATATCAGATTACATACACTATAACTAGCAAATTACCAAGACTGATCGGGGAAGTCCTTGGAGAGAAGAGCAATTTACTATACAGTTTTGAACATTCGTCTAATCCAGGATGAAGATCCTAAGAAATAAGTTGGAAAAGGCATCATTAGTAATTATGCTGTGAATATGACTATTCATTACAGCAAAGAGTTGTGCTTGTTTAATCAACACAGCTATTTAATATTATAGAAATTTAACAGTGGGGACTAATGAATATAGACAGCTACTCAGAGAAGGGAAAAAAGTAAAAACGTCAACTTGCAAAGCAGCTGTTTGGGAGAAATAAACTGTTATTTCCAATGCACCGATTAATCACTTTTTGTTTCAACTTCAGCATATTTTATTATTTGACAACAATGCCTCCCAGACGAAAAATGAAAGCTTTCAAACAAAGCTCACTTTATTCTGGCTTCTATTTTTAAAGGCAGGATTTATTTCTGACTCATGTGGTGGGAAGATGATTTAGGTTTTATAGGTTTCCTTTTTCCTGGGGAAGAAACCAATATTAGTTCAACCATGATTTTGACTATATGACTTTTTAACACGTTGCAGTTCTAGCTGATCCCACAAATAAAAATTAAATCAAAAAATTCTGGATGTGGATATATTTTACCCCTTGGTTACTGTATCAACAGGCAGCTGACAGATCATTTTTCCTAACGTGATGCTCTCCAGATGTTTTCAAATACTACTCCCATCAGACCCAACCAATCTGCTGATGGAGGATGATGGGACTAGTAGTCTGCACATTTTGTGATCTTTTGTCTCTGCCCTTTTGAAAATTCACTGGTAGATGCTTTTTAAGACCACATCCCTCAAAGGTAAGTATTTGTCCCCTTGTCCCAACTCATGCATTGTTATGGGAATATGTTTTCACTCACACTAGCTCACTGTAGTTTTTTAAATGCAGGCTAAAGTGTTTTCCAGATGAAGAAAGCACACATTGCAAAATATTTTCTTGAGGTTTTATGTTAAACTCTGGTGCCACAGTGGCCAAGAGGGTGTGAATTTGACAGAACATGTTGGATCTAGCCAAGGATTTCAAGCTCAAAGTAGTTTGCAAGCTGTGCCTTGGGCTGCACCATCTGCTAGGCCTTTGTAGAGAAAATGAGGACTAGGTGGTACCTGACAGGGCTGAATTTTCATATGGAAGAGATTGATGGGTAAATCACATTTCCTTATAAAGAAGACCTGAATGCTAATTTCAAAGGCATTCAGACTAGAAACACACAGTATGTAGTCCAAATCCCTTCCATATGGTAATGATAATGTATTATTTGGTACAATTATGGATCCATAACCCAGAAGTATGGATCTCTCACTGCTCCATGCTCAATACAGAGATCATCACACCATGGACTAATACAGTGTTTCTCAACCTTCCTAATGCCACACCCCTTAATATTCCTCATGTTGTGGTGACCCCCAACCATAACATTATTTTTGTTGCTACTTCATAACTGTAATTTTGCAGCTGTTATGAATTGTAATGTAAATATCTGATATGCAAGACATATTTTCATTCACTAGACCAAATTTGGCACAAATACCCAATATGCCCAAATAGGAATACTGGTGGGGTGGGGATGGGGGATTGATTTTGTCATTTGGGAGTTGTAGTTTCTGGAATTTATAGTTCGCCTACAATCAAAGAGCATTCTGAACTCCACCAATGATGGAATTGAACCAAATTTGGCATACAGAACTCCTATGACCATGAGGAAATACTGGAAGTATTTGGCGGGCACTGACCTTGAATTTGGGAGTAGTAGTTCACCTATATCCAGAGAGCACTGTGGACTCAAACAACGATGGATCTGGACCAAACTTGACACAAATACTCAGTCATAGCAGAGTGCCTGATGAACCAATCTGGACACAGCATATTATTTGAGAACACAGAAATGCTGGACCACTCTAACAACTGCCATGTCAGACTACACAGAGAAGCCATTGAAATCCACAAGCATGTGGACAATTTCATCAGAAAGTAGGAAATCATGAAAACGAATACAATCTGGCTACCAGTATTAAAAAAGAACTCTGAAATCAGGACAGTAAATAAATAGCAACACTTAAAACAGAGGAATTTCAAGCAAGAATCAATCAGGGCCAGCTAACACCTCCCAACAAAGGATCCCTCCAGGCAGCAACCAGTCAGGCCTTGAAGCTGCAAAGCCATTAAATGTTAATCAAGGTGGCCAATTGTAACATTCACACTTGCCTCAAACAATCCCATGCTGGACATTGCACAGATGTATAAACCCCACTTGCCTAGTTTCCAACAGACCCCTCAACCTCTGAGGATGCTTGCCATAGATGTGGGTGAATCGTCAGGTGGGTATGCTTCTGGAACATGGCCATACAGCCCGGAAAACTCACAACAACCCAGTGATTCCTGCCATTAAAGCCTTTGACAACACTTAACTAGGTAACCAGCCGAAATTCCCCAAAATATGATGAAAACAATCTCCCGTTCAAGTACTAACCAGGGCTGATCCTGCTTAGCTTCTAAGATCAAGTGAAATCTCATACCTTTTGGTCATATATTGTTGTTTACTGTTGTGAAGTCAACTTCAACTTAAAGAAACCCTATGAATGAAATACTTCCAAGTCACCTTATCCTCAGCTGCCCTGCTCAGGTTTTGCAAACTTGAGAGAGTCTATTACTCTTCAATGCAATCTTTCCGCCTGCCTTCTATCTTGTCAAGCGTTATTGTTTTTCTAGGGAGTCATGTCTTCTCATGATACTGGTATATCAAAAGTACAATAGTCTTGGTTTAATTATCTTGGCATTTAGAGAAAATTCAGGCTTGATTTGCTGTAGAAATCATGTATTTGTTTCCATAGATCTCTTTTTCCAGCACCACATTTCCAATATATATTTGTGTGCAATATATGTATACAGCATATCCTCCAACATTTCACAAATGGATCAATTGTGGTCATGCTGAAACAAAGTGTGGTTAAAAGCTGTGGCTGGGCAACAGGAAGCCAGAGTTATTAATGAACAAGAACAAACAAAATTACTATTTTAATCAGAAAAGCCCAAGAATTTATGCACTGTGTTTAGTAAGAGAATGTTTTGTGAGCTATTTACCCTTGTCTGGTGCCCCAACAAACTACAAATCTCAGGATACTATAGTATTGATCCACAGCAGTTAAAGTGGTGTCATACTGCATTAAATCTACAATTTGGATGGACTCATAGTCAACATTGTGAACTCTGCTCTGACTTAAGCCAGCTATCACAAAGGATTTGCTTTTTGTATATGTCTTTCTCAGTTTTACCCCTACCCTCACCAAGACCATTGGTGTAGTAATGCATTCTCCATCCTCCAAAGAAGCCAACAGTACTTCCTAAAGAGCAAAGATTAACAGGAGTGGCAGTTCTCATATCTTTGAAGCTATGTCTATTCCAGGCTTTTGTCCAAACATTCAAGGAGCTGTTCCAGGTTCTGAATCCATTCTGGGGAAGGAGCCAGAGTATTTATTAGGTACTGTATAGACTCGAGTATAAGTCGACTCAAATATAAGCTGAGGCAAAAACTGGGAAAATGTTTTGACTCAAGTATAAGCCAATGGTGGGAAATGCAGCAGCCACTGGTAAATTTCAAAATAAATTGAAGCATTGGTAGGTTAAAAGTTTATGAATATTTACATGAAACTGTAATTTAAGATAAGACAGCCCAACTCTGATTAAACCATTAGTCTAACCTTCCTCAATGTAAACATGCTTACGTATCCTTACAATAAAAATAGAGTAAAATAATAAATGTAATGAAATAATAATAAAGTAAAATAATGCCCATGTAATAATAGAGTAAAATAATAAATGTATTAATAATAGAGTAAAATGATCACATTAATAAATAGAGAAAAATAATAAATGCAATAATAAAAAATTAAATTATAAATGTAATAATAATAATAAATAGAGTAACATAATAAATGTAATAACAACAACCTCAACGAGTAAAATAATAAATAACCTTGTCTTAAGCATAAGCTGAGGGGGGCTTTTTCAGCCTAAAAAAAGGTCTGAAAAACTAGGCTTATACTTGAGTATATATTTTAAAATCAGATTAAAACATAAAGCAGGTTCACTGTCCCATGTATTTCAAAACCACCGGGAAGCACTAATGCTAATGCAGTCTTCGAATAGAACTGATAGTCTTAGAATAGCAAGCTGAGAAAGAAGAGTGTAGTGAACTGGCAAAAGCAGGGGGAAGGCCATGTCATTCACCGATATGCTACATTGGCTACTTAATTATGCATGTGTAATTAAGTAATGTCTCCTGAGCTAACTCTTCCAGCCTACACGAACAGCCAACAGCCACATTATCCAAAGGTGGTCTGTTCAGCTGCTGATCAAAGTGTAAAGAGGAGGGTATTTGCAGCTCGGACAGAACTCTTTTCCAGCTGCAGGGTCCCTGATTTTGATCATCACAGCCTCACTCACAAGGAAAAGGGACTGGAAACATCATCTTCCTTGCACCCTGCTTTGCAGAGTGAACAGGCATCTGATGTGGCTGTTGGTTGTTAAGGAGGACAGTGGTGGCATTTACATAGTCTTAGGACATTATCACATGAGGCTGCTACGGTGCAATTGAAGAAGGATAAAACTGCTTGTTGATGGTGCTTATTGCATGACATCATAGATATCCTGTAGTCACATTGTGCTTCTATCACAATTAGATTGTTTCTTTTCACTGACAAGAAAAATATGTCAATGAATCTAATACTACTGTTATTTTGCTGCACTTTCTTCAGCAACAATTTCCTTCTCCTACAGCAAAGGTCCTCTAGCTACTTAAACAGATGGCCGGTTCATGGTCCCTCAGACTGTTATGGGAGTGGACTATACTTTGAAAAAAATATGAATGAATTCCTATGTACACTGCACATATCTTATTTGTAGTGCAAAAAAAACCCAAACAAACATGAAAGAACAATGCAATATTTAAAATGAAGAAGAATTTTAACCAACGTAAACTTACCAGCATTTCAATGGGAAGTGTGGACCTGTTTTTGGCTGATGAGATACTCAAGTTGATTAGGATTGTTATTTTTCTGTGTCTTCAAATTATTTCATCCTTAGGGTGACCATAAGTCAAAAGCTGTGGTTCCCAACCTTTCTTTGACCAGGGACCACTTGACCCAGGACTACTTTGACCAGGAACAACTCTCTAACATTAAGTTACGAATCAGTTTTTGGTCAACTTTAGTTTTGGCCTGGTTATTTGGGGTGCTGATTCAGAAAATTGCATTGAGTAGACCTATCAGCTCTAGTTTCTGATAGAGCTGTGATATGGTCTGACAGAACATATGCCACCCAGTATCCACCATCTGTTTGCCCACAGAAAACCAGATTTAATAAGCCTTGGCACTATAGGAGGGTTTTGTGAGACCAGTCATTCTCTTTGCAAAGGTGTAGTAATGGTGAGGCTGCAGACTATATTTTAGTTCTTGTGGACCACTGGTGGTCCATGGACCACAAGTTGGGAAGCACTGGTCTAAAGTTTAGACTGAAGGGCGGGTAAATAACTTTGGAGGGGTGCATCTGACCTGCGGGCCTTAGTTTGGAGACCCATGTCCTACAGTTAGTATAGTGAAGTAGAGGCAGATCTCAAGGAAGCACCAAAATTGCATAACTGCAGCAAAATGGGGAGGAAATTAAGAGAAATAGAAAAAATACTTTCTATATGCATTAGGTAAGGCAAACATGGGTAGGAGGTAAGTCTGGACAGAAAGCTGAAAATGGGAGTTTGCATCAATGAAGTGCCAGCATAGCGCAATTGTGGTGAAGTGTGAACGTTTTTTTTAATTCCACAGTTCTTTTTAATTCCAAAAGCCTACTTGAATAAAAAGGTTCAGATACAGATGAAAGTTCTATAAAACTTGAAAATATAATTAAATAATTAAGAAAATATACCCATTAAAATCAACAGCCACCAATAGAGACAATGCAGTACCTTATTGAAAGCACTTTTATTGTTTAAGTTGAATTCTTACAGCATCAAAGAGTTGCAGTCACCTTTTCTTTAAAATCTGAACGGTGCTGCTCTGGTTTTGACATTTGGCATTGAAAATGCAGAACAAATGTCACAATGATGCATGAGGTGGAATTTGCACATCAGATCGCCATGCCATCTCAGAGTATTACAGACACAGCCTTCCCAAAGTTAGTGAAAGTCCTTTGGATGTCTGGCAAGCCTGACATATCACATGAGTGACAGCTGTCAGGCCGAGTGCTCTGTCAGCAAAGACAGCACACCTGCACTCACTCTGTTGAACTTCCAAGTTCCATGGAGGATGTGGAGAACTGACAGCTCTCAGATTGCAGTGCTATGTAAAGGCTCTGCTTAAGGCTAAGTCTTTGCAAGTGAAAAGTGACTGACAGCTGTCATGGTACAACAATGTGCTATTGCAGTCCAAGGTAGTTAGATTGTTGTTTTAGAGAAGACAAGTACTGTGAACTTAATATCTCTGCAGTGGTGATGGTTTCGAAAAAACAAAAACAAAAACCAGGTACTGAGAAGACTAGAATAATAGAAACATAGAACTGGAGGAGGCCCCAGGAACCAGCCAGTCCAACCCCCTGCCATACAAGTACTCCCAAGATGGCCATCCAGCCTCTGTTTAAAGACCTTCAGAAAGAAAAAAACCCACTACATTCTGGGGCAGAATTTCCCAATACCAAACAACTTTTATTATCAGAAGATTCTTCCTAAGGTTTTAGGTAGTATCTCTTGTCCTATAATTTGAATCCATTGCTCTGTGAAGTCCTTGGAACAGCAGAAAACAAATTTACTCCATCTTCAATATGACTTTCTTTCAAATATTTAAACATGGCTATCATACCAGCAATTTGCCTTCTCTTCTCTAGGTTAAACATACCCAGCTCCCTAGTTTGCTCCTCAGAAAGCATGGTTTCCAGACCTTGAACCTTTTTTTTGTCACCCTCCTTTGAAAATATTCCAGCATACCAATGTCCTTCTTGAATTGTGATACCCAGAACTAGGCACAATATTCCAGATGAAGTATGAACAAAGTGTCATCATACATCATTAGCAGAATAGAGTGGCATCATCATCATCATCATCATCATCATCATCATCATCATCATTATTATTATTATTATTATTATTATTTCCTTGATCTAGACAGTGTAATGCTATCGAAGCAGAAGATACTTCATCGGGTGTGCTACTTTTAACTTGCTTTTAACTTGTAATATCTCCTTTCTTCTTCAGGCATAAATTATCTAGTGCTTTGTGTCAGTGTCACACATTGGTACTATTACTTTCCTTGATGTGGACCCTATATTCCTATTGTTGCACCATTGACTTTTTAAATTGCTTCATCAGAGGCTGGATGGCCATCAGTCTGGAGTGCTTTGAGTGTGAATTCCTGAACAGGAGGGGATTGGACTGGATGGCCCTTAGGATCTTTTCCAGTTCTGTATTTCTATGTATGCATTACTCAGTGAAGTATGATCTTGGATATATTTTATATTTTACCTCACTAAAAACTCATCTGAGCTAATTATTATTATTATTATTAATTTTATTTCCTACTCACCTCTCCTCGTGGCTTGAGGCAAGTTACAACATTGCTAAAAATACACAATAATCTAAACACATTCTATAAAATATATTCCACTGTAGTGATTGGTTGATAGATCAACTGACTGAATAATGTTTTGCCTTCGTTCCAAAAGAACTTAATCAAGGTTCTCATATGAAGATTTTTTTCATATGTATAGTTAAGGGCACCAAAATTGATCATCTAGTATTCCTTAGAAGGATGTCCCACAGCCTTGAAGTAGCCACAAAAAAGTGCAGTGGGTCTTTCACAATTGAGTGAAATTTGGCTTTTGTAGGTATGATTATGCACAAATTTAATTAAAATGTTCTCTCTAGGAATCCCTTTGTTCTCCAGTCTGACTCTGTGCTCAATTTCAGCTGGAACTTAATCACAGAATCATGCTGGAGGGCCTTGAGGTTCCTAGAGATGTTCTCTTAACTTAAAAAAAATAGCATTTTAAATATTCACAACCCTAGAAAATGTGGATGGAGGGCTGTCTGTATTTTACCTGGTCATATTTTACTTGGTATGATCTCAAATAATCATTTTAATCGTATTTTAGAATGATTTGAAGACCATAGCCTGTATATCAAGAGTTGTTAAATATGAATGATGTTTACTTCTTGACCCGAACACTAGCCCAGAATGCAGATTGGATCAGATTCATATCAGAACTTAGAAAATATCAATTTCCTTAAGCACTGCTGGCATGTGGAACACTGTGCTTACCTCTCCCACTGAAATCAAGGAAACTGACAAGTGTTTAACTTTGGCTGGAGCTTTATCCTCATAATTGGTAAATGCATTTAAAATCCTTGAACTGAGACAGCTGAATCTCCTGGAGCAGAGGAGGAATATGAGGGAAACACACAATGCTGGCACACCGTTTTATTAAGTGAGATGTGATCTTCTAGAATGTCTCCCAACAAGCAATATATCTCATGAAAATCCTTTTTGGTTAACAGTGCATTAGCTGTGCTTTGGGCCTAACCTCCCCATGCCTTTTTACAAGCTCCTTCCCCACCCATCACCGTTTCCCTCCTTTGATTCCATTGGGGTTTTGTTTTACCTCTGTGACTGAATTTTTAAGAATGTTTCCACTTTATTTCATTGTTTTTGTCTTGTCTTCACTCGGTATATTTGGATTATCAGTTCTAAAACTTACAGCACGCAGCAACATCATTTCATTTGTGTTGCTTTTAGTAACTGCTACGTCTTCTAAGCGGGGGGGAGAGATAGTGGCAAGCAAGAAGAGTAAAGACAAAGGCCTCTTCTGGGATAAGCATGCTTAGGAATGTGGGAGGGAGGAATCCCTCATTCTAATGCTATCTCTAGTCTAGCTACTCATTGAGGTCGGGAGACTTGATGACACAAGACACTTGTGCAATCCAGGGGTGAAAGCCAACACTGCTAAATCCAGAACTATTGCTCAGATGGACTAGGGCCCCTTCCACACAGCTGTATAAAATCCACATTGAACTGAATTATATGGCAGTGTGGACTCAGATATTCCAGTTGAAAGCAGATATTCTGGGTGATATGGCTTTGTGGAAGGGCCTTGGGACAGCATCCACTCCACTAGGTGGCCAACTTCTCTGTGTCGTTGCCACTGCTGTTTCTAGCTGGCCCCAGAACTCCATCCAAGTAGCTGGCCACTGTAGTTGCTTCCACTGATGTCCGAACAGGGTACCATCAATAATATAAGAAGGAGGAGGTTGATCTCCTAGATAAAACGTTTTGGAGAGAAAATCCAGAAATTTACTCATTTCACTTACTCTGAACTCTCACAGGCCAGCCATCTTCTTTTCCACTGCACATAGATAATAGACTCATAGAGCTAGCTAGAAGAAAGCATAATGGCTATCTGGTCCAACCTGCTTCTAGCAGGAATATAGAATTAACACATCCCTGGCAGATGACCATCCAGGCTCTGTTTAAAATAAACCCAGAGAAGAAACTTCACCACATTCCAAGGCATTCCCAGATGGGAGTCGTGTCTATAAGAAAATGTGGGTAGCTATCTAACATGGGAGAAATTGTACTTTAAATTGACAAATCAGTCCAAACCAGCAAGGTTATGACTTTTTTTCCCTTCCACCTCCTTCTTCAAATAGAACATTTAAAAAAAGGAAGAGGCATTTTTGGCAACTCATTAGTAGCAAGAAAGAAGTAGCTTGTGCCATGACTTCAGAGAGTTTCTCAAGCCAGATCGATCATATACCCGGGGAACTCTTGCCATTATCAATTGTCTGTAATGCCTCTGTGGCCCAAATAAGAGACAGATTTTTTATTCTTCCCTTTATCTTCTTCTTCTTCCTGCTCTCACTGATGTGTTTAGCACGTTTTTGCAACTTCCTTCAACACCATTGAAAAATTGTAACACTTTTTTCAACCATTAGGAAAACAAAACTGTGAACCTGAGCTTTAAAAGAAACGGTTGGGACAACTGGATATCGTGATGCAGACACAGAAGCATTCTGTTTGCCTACTTAACATTAAAAATGCAAACTCTTTTTTTAAAAAAAAATCCAAAAGAAAAACACACACATGCAAGGATGGAATGAATACCAGAGCTGAATGGCTTCAGATCGAGAAAGTTCCTTTATTAATTCAGTTGTTCTTTAATTCATAATAGAACTTAAATAAAGAGTGACTTACGGACAGCTGTTTCTAATATCGATTGCCTACCACACATGAAAGGCGCATTATTCCTGCTGCAGCCTCTCTACCCCTGGGTGTTATCAGCCGAACAAGTCCTGAACCCACCTAATGCATTTTGAGGTAGCTTAGGTTTATTTTTCTTTCAATAAAATAAATGGTTTTGTAATTAAATTTCTCCACGACTTGTGCTTAATGGCCACATTGACAAGTGCTAATGTATGGGAAGAGAATGAGTTTGAAATGAAACATGCTGTTTTCCAATCTGCAAGCAATTTTGCACCAAGGCAATCAAAAAAAAATATCTTGTGCCAGTGAAACATTTTCATTAATCTGCGAGCTTAATGCACGCTGCCCACTCAGCAGAGCAAGGACTGTCTTTTAAAAACCTGGGGAGGGAGAGGTTGAAAAAGAGGAAGAAAAAGAAAGAGAGAGAGAGAGAGAGAGAGAGGACAAAAATATCATGAAGTGAGCCCTTGTTTGAAACCATTTTGTGGTCTCTGGCAGCAACGACTGTGGAAATGTGCTGACTTTACACCCTGAAATGTTGCAGCTGTCTCTGTGGAAGCTGGCTGCTTCAGGTCTTGGCAATAATTCAGCTTTCAACTCTCTCTCTCTTTCTTCCCTTTTTCTCGCCACACCACCCCCCTCTTTACTGAAATTTATTTTTGAATAAATCTTCTTGTCGAAAACTGAGGGGAGCTATTACATATTTGGACTTCATTTACGAAACCACTTCAAGCCATCAAGAAGTGCACCTTCTGTTTATGCCGCTTTCGTGATTGGAGAGGCATTCCTCGGCTAAACTCTTCTACCCTTTCCAACCCTCCGCCCCTGCAGCACACAAAATTATCTGAATCTTGGTAGCACCCAGTTTCAACACAAATGTGATTCCTCTTTTTATTGCCTAAACAAATAAAACTTGCCAAAATGCACTGGCTTTCATCAAGCTCTGCAAACTTTACTTAATCTTCTGGCCACTAGAGGGTTGATTTTCAAACAGCTGCATCTTCTTGGATTTTTATTAGCCTTCTTTTCCTTTTTTTAAAATTTAGATGATGTAGTTGAACAACAACTCCAAAACTATCATTGGTGGGATTCAGAATGCTCTTTGATTGTAAGTGAACTATAAATTCCAGCAACTACAACTCCCAAATGTCATGTCTGTTTTCCCCAAACTCATTTGGGCAAATTGAGTATTCGTGACAAGTTTGGTCCAGATCCATCATTGTTTGAGCCCACAGTGCTCTCTAGATGTTGGTGAACAACAACTACAAAACTCAAGTTCAATGCCCACTAAACCCTTCCAGTATTTTCTGTTGGTCATGGGAGTTCTGTGTGCCAAGTTTGGTTCAACTCCATTGCTGGTGGAATTCAGAATGCTCTTTGATTGTAGGTGAACTGTAAATCCCAGAAACAACAACTCCCAAATGATAAAATCAACACCCCCCTAACCCCACCAGTATCCATTTGGGTATTTGTGCCAAATTTGGTCCAGTGAATGAAAATACATCCTGCATATCAGATATTTACATTATGATTCATAACAGTAGCAAAATTATAGCTATGAAGTAGCAACAAAAATAATGTTATGGTTCGGGGTCACCACAACATGAGGAATTGCACTAAGGGGTCATGGCATTTGGAAGGTTGAGAAACACTGATCCAACGGATACCTGAAATTGTGGTTATAATGAACCTTATATTTTGACTATACAATCAGCCCTTCACATTCACTGGGGTTGGAGCACAGCATCCCCATGAAAGTGAAAACCTACCAATAAAGAAATTCCTTTTTTAACTTGAGATAATGTCATTTCTAGGTTTCTAGCATAATAATAATAATAATAATAATAATAATAATAATAATAATAATAATCCTTTATTTATACCCCGCTACCATCTCCCGCAGGACTCGGTGCGGCTTACAAGAGGCCAAGCCCAAATACATGACGTTATGGTTGACTTCTATTGGAAACTGATCATGGAATTTCACTGGGAGGCCTAGAGATTGCTACAGAGGTGTTCTCTCTAGAAATCTCTAGGTTTTCCAGCATGACCAAAGATAGCTGACCATAGAGTCACACTGGCTGACCTAGAGATTTCTAGAGAGAACATTTTAATTAAATTCACAAATAACCAAATTCTCAAAAGTCAAAACTGCAAATGTGAAGGGACAACTGGATTGGGCTAGAGCAGTGGTTCCTAACCTTTGGTCCTCCAGGTGTTTTGGGCTTCCAGAAATCCTAGCCAGCTTAACTGCTGTTAGGAATTGTGGGAGCTGAAGTCCAAAACAACTGGAGGACTAAAGGTTGGGAACCACTGGGCAAGAGGTATACAATGGAATCATACCTAGAAAAGCCCACAAAAACTTCCAAGTAGGGGATTTCTTTTCCTTTGGAAAATGAGTAAGTGAAATTGTGGATATTGTAAGCAAGGCTTGTGGGGCTTGGGCTAGAATTCATTATGAAATTATGTAATTACAGTTGCTTTGTAGCAACATTGTATTTGTCCAAGATTGTGCATCATACGGGATTTGTTTGATGCCATTGTGCGCCAGTACTTTCACTGAATGGAAGCAACTGATGTGACAAGGGAAATCTATAAGGTGATACTCTGTTCTCTGTGTGTGTATTTTAAAAATTAATTTGGATTTCTGTTGGTGCAATATATTATCAGTTACACTTTCCCCATGGTTACACATGATGGAATATAAAAGGAAAACCAAACCGGCCAGCTGTGAGCACTTTCTCGAATGTCTTTCTTCTTTCATGACTGTTGAACTGACAGCTGTTTTACCTCTTGATGCCAAGGCCTGCACTGGTATAGTTACACAGGGTAAAGGAAACCAACCACGTCACAGCCAATAGGAAGTGTTGTGAAAGATGGTTATGATTGGGGTCAAAATTCTAGCAAAAGTTTTTTCATGATTTCCTCTTGTGGCATTTTCCCGTTGAAGGTAATCTCCCACCTCTGGTCAGAGCTAACAATTTATAGGTAACATGTAAGCATCAGAATATTTTCACAGGGCCACTTGGGAAAGACTGGTTTTCATCATAGAAAAAAAATGTTGGCAACCTTTGCTTGCCTGTACTCACTAATTACTAATTTGCATTATGGTGACTTCCTGTATTTGTTTTATAATGCAAACTCTCTTCCTGCATCATTCTAACGTGAATTTGATTTCTCCTTCTCTCTCTCCCATGGGACCAGGTGTTTCATTATGCAGAAAAGTTCATAATTGAAACTACATTTATATGCTTCATGAAGAAGCTTGTTTCTTTACTGTTAGATGCTGTAGGACGAACGTTGAAACAGGCAAGGTTTTCAAACTCTGTCTCTTTTTTCTGTGAGGTTGAAGGTCTTTGCTATTAGTTAGTTAATACTAGATACTTTTACAGATATAAATTAACCTAATAATGGAAGAGAAATTCCAGAGAAAATCTAGATCAGTAGTTCCCAACCTTTTTTGATCAGGACCACTTGACCAGGGACCACTTTGATCAGAGACCACTTTGACCAGGGAGCACTCTCTAACATTAGCTCCAAAAGGGTTACGAATCAGTTTTTGGTCAACTTTAAATTTAATTTGGTTATTTGGGGTGCTGATTAAGAAGATTGCATTGGATAGACCACATCAGCTCTAGTTTCGTGTGTCATCCAGTAGTTGCCATCTGCTCACCCACAGAAAACCATATTTAATAATCTAGAGCTGATTTGGTTTGTCCAATGTAATTTTCTGAACCAGCACCCCAAATAACCCCAGGAACAGGCCTGAAAATGAAGACACAAAGGTGCCCCCAGTTCCAGGTGCCACATGGAATGGCTTTGCTCAGCGAAAGGGAAGAGGAGAAGCAGCAGTAAGGAAACTTGTTGTCACACCTTTCGTGGGTAGTCAACCTCTCCCCGACATCCCTGTTGCCTTGGCACTATAAGAGGGTTTTGTGAGACCAGTCACTCTCATTGCAACGGTGTTGTAATGGTGAGTCTGCAGACCATATTGTAGTTCTTGCAGACCACTCGTGGTCTACAGACCAAAGTTTGGGAACCACTGATCTAGATGGAAGTGATCTCAGAGAAAATCTAGCATTAGTCAGTTAATACTAATTTTTCTCTGGGATCACTTCCATCTAGATTTTTTCTGGAATCACTTCCATTATTAGGTTAATTTCTGTCTTTTAAAGTTAATACAAACAAGCAACTGGTAGTTGAAAATATTCACTGTCCTGTAACAAGATGGGCATAGTTCTGGGGTTGTTTAGCTTTTGCATCGCTAATCTGAATACTCTGCTTGGAAGATTTAATACTATGTCCCACATTTCCCAATAAAAAAGCACAAGAAATGAGTTGAACATTCTTCCTCAACACCATGGTGTCTTCCCTCCAGGCTGCTTTTTAAAAAAATTTAAAAGGGGGGATGATGTAATTTTGGATTTATCTCATTTAGTCTGGACTTCTTTTATAAAAAGCAGTGGCAGATAGTGTCTTTCATTTCAGTGGAGGGATGAATTCATTCCTGGTTTAAATCTGAACTCTAAAGAACCTAGCCAATGTATTGAACATCTTTGGCTTAAAGTTCAACACTTTGGATAGCTCCTTGAAAATGTGGATTTAAAAAGTTGCTGATGCATAGCTTTCCTCATATAGAAGGTTGATAGACATTTAAAAGAAAAGCTCTATATATACAATATATACAAATATTATTTTAATGGAGATATTTGGTGCCATTTAAGAGCATGGCCTTTTTGAACAGTTATCACTTAAATCACAGGTACACAAATCTTTCCCCAGATGTTGCTGTAGCAAAGCACAAGTAAAACAGTATCTGCATCTTTTCTGTAATTGAGGTGCAATGCAGTTACATTTCAACATGTGGGAAGCAAAATACTTTATTAGTGTGATCAATATAGCTTTCTAGTTAATTTTAAAAGTGACTTTTAAAGAGCATTGGAACCCCCAGTGGCACAGTGGGTTAAACCGCTGAGCTGGCCACAGGTTCGAATCCAGGGAGAAGTGTGAGCTCCCACTGTCAGCCCCAGCTTCTGACAACTTAACAGTTCGAAAACATGCAAATGTGAGTAGATCAATAGGTACTGCTCCGGCAGGAAGGTAACAGTGCTCCATGCAGTCGTGCCAGCCACATGATCTTGGAGGAGTCTACAGACAATGGCTTAGAAATGGCGATGACCACCAACCCCCAGAGTCGGACACGACTGGACTTAATTTTCAGGGGAAACCCTTTACTTTTACCTACAGCATCTTGACACACATTTTCTAGTTCTACCTTAGCCATCTTGTCCACAAAAAGTAAGGGAAAATAATGAGAATAATGTGTTTTTACCACTGTAACAAAAAATAGAAATAAATTATTCATTTTATTTTATTTATCGTGTTAGGGGCAGACCAGACAGTTGCATTGCATTTTTAACAGACAGACAGACAGACAGACAGACAGACAGACAAAACACAAAGTTTGCAAGCTTGGTAGTTGATTAAATGTCCTTTGACCAGTATCTGGCCACTTGGAGTGCCTCTGGTGTTGCTGCAAGGAGGTCCTCCATTGTGCAAATAGCAGGGTTCAGGTTGCATTGCAGCGGGTGGTCTGTAGTTTGCTCTTCTCGACACTCGCATGTCGTGGACTCCACTTTGTACCCCATTTCTTAAGGTTGGCTCTGAATCTTGTGGTGCCAGAGCGCAGTCTGTTCAGCGCCTTCCAAGTCACCCAGTCTTCTGTGTGCCCAGGAGGGAGTCTCTCATTTGGTATCAGCCATTGGTTGAGGTTCTGGGTTTGAACCTGCCACTTTTGGACTCTCGCTTGCTGAGGTGTTCCAGCGAGTGTTTCTGTAGATCTTAGAAAACTATTTCTTGATTTAAGTCGTTGATGTGCTGGATGATATCCAAACAGGGGATAAACTGGAGATGTCACTGC
The DNA here is from genome assembly GCF_025583915.1 of Anolis sagrei ordinatus. Classification (NCBI taxonomy): domain Eukaryota; kingdom Metazoa; phylum Chordata; class Lepidosauria; order Squamata; family Anolidae; genus Anolis; species Anolis sagrei. Next base: position 327,034,537 of record NW_026844366.1, on the reverse strand, counting down.
CTTGGCCCTTTCACTATTGGTTGTTACTTCTCGGTGGATGTCAGGTGGTGCAATACCAGCTAAACAGTGTAATTTCTCCAGTGGTGTAGGGTGCAGATACCCCGTGATGATGCAGCATGTTTCATTAAGAGCTACATCTACTGTTTTAGCGTGTTGAGATGTGTTCCACACTAGGCATGCATACTCAGCAGCAGAGTAGCATAGCGCAAGGGCAGATGTCTTCACTGTGTCTGGCTGTGATCCCCAGGTTGTGTCAGTCAGTTTTCGTATGATATTATTTCTAGCGCCCACTTTTTGCTTGATATTCAGGCAGTGCTTCTTGTAGGTCAGGGCACGGTCCAGAGTTACTCCCAGATATTTGGGTGTTTTGCAATGCTCCAGTGGGATTCCTTCCCAGGTCATCCTCAGAGCTCGGGATGCTTGTCTGTTTTCAAGGTGAAAAGCACATGTCTGTGTTTTACATGGATTAGGAATCAGCTGGTTTTCCCTGTAATAAGCAGTAAGAGCTCCTAGAGCTTCGGGTAGCTTCTGTGCAACCATCTGAAAGCTCCCTGCTTGAGCGGTAATGGCACAATCATCTGCATAGATGAAACTCTCTGTCCCTTCTGGCAGTGGCTGGTCATTTGTGTAAATGTTGAACATGGATGGAGCAAGCACGCGCCCCTGAGGCAGGCCGTTCTTCTGTTTCCGCCATCTGCTTCTCTGGCCCTAGAACTCAACAAAAAAGCTCCTGTTTTGTAGCAGGTTTCCTATGAGGCGGGTGAGGTGGTAGTCCTTTGTGATATTATACATTTTTCTCAGGAGGGGGTGGTGGTTTACAGTATCATAAACCGCTGACAGGTCTATGATGACAGCTCCTGTGAAATTATTCATGAAACATTATAACAAGTAACTTGGAATATTAAATAAAAATTTTCACAAGTTTTGTCTGTCCAGTCCCTCATGTCCTATATAGGATGTATCCCCATGATTAGGCTTGCCAACTGGCAAGGAAAAATATTGGCCTGCTCTGCTCCTGTGCAAAGGAAGCAGGTGGATGCTTTTTTCCCTGAACCAAATATTTTATCACTTGCTAATTGCTGCAGATTGGGTTCAGAAGTTCACAACTCCATGCCATGCTGATGAATGAGCTGGACTTGATGTTCAGCAGGAGGCTGCATGGGTGTCCCAGCTGACATTCACAGTTTGGAGGTAAAGGAGAAGAGGGGGCTATGTTGCCTTCCAACACTCTCTTGCACATGATAGAAGAGAAGGGCATCTAGAAGGGTGGCCTAGTTTTCTAATATAGTTGCCACACTAATAAAGTATTTGGCAACTCCACAGGCTTCTACAGAGATGGGCACATGGGAAAGGAGGTTTGTGTTTCTCCCAACCAAGCCAAGTGTACATCTTGAAGTGTGAGAGAATTATAGAGTTGGAAGAAACTACAAGGGTCATCCCATCCAACCGACGCCATGCAGAAATACCCAATCATAGTACTCCTGAAAGATAATTATTCAGCCTCTGTTGGTCATTTACTGGACAAACTGTTTCAAAAACTACAGAATTCTGACTGTTTTCAGTTTTCATAAACTGTAAAGCAGAACTGCAACATAGACGACTACTTGCCTTCTTGAATTTTGGCTGCCAGCATGGAAACTGCAGCTGTATATGGAAAGTAGCAGCAATAGATTGAACTTTGTACTTGTGGATAACTTGATGAAACAACTGGATAAAGCAAATAATAAGAGGAGAGGTCTACTTTAGAGTCCATTTTAGAGGGGCATTACTGCTTATCTCCTTACTCAAAAACAAATATGAGAATCTACCAAATAAAATTTTATCACTTCTGGTATGCACTGCAAGGAAGGAGATAATTGAAGTATGAGGGAAGATTAGAGAATTTATCTATACAGAATTGGCTAAACAGAATATGGGCCATGGCTTCATCTGAAAAAATTAACATACCATGTAGGATTAGAGAGAGGAGAAATACATGTTTGAGGATATATGGAAATTCTTTATTAGCTATATGAGCCAAAGCAATAATAACAGATTTAAACCATTGTTAGATCAGATGAGATTTTGGATAAATAACAGAAATGCAGGACCATTCTAAAAAACACAATGTCAGACTACATAGAGAGGCCATTGAAACCCACAAGCATGTGGACAATTTCAACAGAAAGGAGGAAACCATGAAAATGAACAAAATCTGGCTACCAGGATTTTTAAAAAAACCCTCCAAAATCAGGACAGTAAATAGAGAGAAACACTAAAAAAAAGCAGGAGAATTTCTGACATGAAACAATCAGGGCCAGTTAACACCTCCCAAGAAAGGATTCCCCCAGGCAGAAAACAACCAGGTTTGAAGCTGCAAAGCCATTCAATGCTAATCAATTGCAACATTCACACTTGCCTCAAGCAGACAAGAGTGTTTTCTCCCACCCTGGACATTCCACAGATATATAAACCTCACTTGCCTAGTTTCCAACAGACCTCACAACCTTTGATGATGCCTGCCACAGATGTGGGTGAAACATCAGGAGAAAATGCTTCTGGAACATGGCCATACAACCTGGAAAACTCACAGCAACCCAAACATATGACAATTAATAACAAAATGGACAATTCAGTAGGGAATAGTTTATTAATATGAAGGCTGACAGGGATGTAGTTTGTAAATGTCTAGTCTACTCTCACTAGGATTAGCCAACAAGATTTTAGCCAGACTGACTTCACCATAGGTATGGAAAGAATATTTATAATGTCAGCAGGTTGAGATACTAGTTTCTTCACGGCTAGGGAATCTCATTGGGAAACACAACAAATCTTGTCTATTGTTTCCCTGCAACTCTTTCTATCACAAAGTGTTGCAGGGAAACTATTCTGTAAAAAAAAAATCCTTATTTTTTTTTTGCACAAAATATTTTTTTGCACAAAAAAAATGTATTCTGTGTGTGTATGTGTGTGCAGAAAACAGGCCTTCAGAAGGGCCCGCTTTTTCTTTGAAGAATAAGTCCTGTACACTTTGGGATGTTTGAATGTGGAATGAATATTGTGAAATAATATTATTTTCACATTGAAAGGGAAGAAAAATACTTTAGTTATCCAACTTCACAAAAAGAAGGTTTTTCATAGCTACTGTATGTAGACGTCTGGAAGAATGCATTGAGATAAATCTGAGAAATTTAGGATATCTTACAATGATTGTATCCAGCTAAACCCAAGAGGGCAATTTTTCATATTGTTAAATTTTGTTAATGAATACCTTGAAAATGAATATATATATATATATATTAAAAGAAGCATACACCTGTGAGATTTTATAGAGCTAAAAACAATTGCGACAAGATCCACGCTGTATGTGATCCAAAGTCTTGGGAATCCACAAACAGTGCAGGCATTGTGTTCATCATGGGAAACTGGCTAGATTATGTAATTAAAAACAGCCATATACTCTAAAGACCACCTTTTAATCTCAGGAAATTAGAAGAGACATGAAAAAAGAGGCAAAGGAAAGAAAAGAGATTTGTAAGCAAAACGTAACATTTTGACTAATCATAAATAATAACACATATGGTCAGTTTCAAATTACGTGCTTAATCTTTTCATCCATATTGGGACACTTTTGTGTAATTTTAGAAGCTCAAAGGTTTTGTTTCAAATCAAACAAGCAACTTGAGATTCTGTGTTTTTTTTTTATGTTGTCCTTTTTCCTGCCAATGCTTATTTTATTTCATATATGTTAACTGCAATGTGTTGGGATTTTAAAAAAATATGGAGGACTATCAAAATTTTGTTTACATGATTACATACCCACTTTTAGGAAATCAATAGCTGGATTTGCTTAGGGTGTGAGGTAGTTAAGGCAGAACAACATTTCTTTTGCAAAATAACTGGCAACAGCATTAGGTTTTTCCATATTACAAGAAACATTTATGCACTTGAAAAATAGTGAACCACTGATTATGGGAGCCACTGAGGGCCCTTCCAGACCGGCCCTATATCCCAGGATCTGATCACAGGTTTTCTGTTTATTCCAGCTTATCTGGCAGTGCAGACTCATATGTTGTTTGTTGTTTATTCATTCAGTTGCTTCTGACTCTTCGTGACTTCTTGGATCAGTCCACACCAGAGCTCCCTGTTGGACATCGCCACCCCCAGCTCCTTCAAGGTCAAGCCAGTCACTTTAAGGATACCATCCATCCATCCATCTTGCCCTTGGTCGGCCCCTCTGCCCTTTTCCTTCCATTTCCTCCAGCATCATTGTCTTCTCCAAGCTTTCCTGTCTTCTCATTATGTGGCCAAAGTACTTCATCCTTGCATCTAATATCCTTCCCTCCAGTGAGCAGTCAGGCATTATTTCCTGGAGTATGGACTGGTTTGAGCTTCTTGCATTCTAAGGCACTCTTAGAATTTCCCTCCAACAACACATATTATCCTCCAACACCACAGACTCATATAACCCAGTTTAAAGCAGAAAACTTGGGACAGATCCTGGGATATAGGTCATATTTGGAAAGGCCCTGAGAGTGGCAACATGTTACCATTAAACCAACTTTCAGTATTCAGAATGCATGGGACAAAGGAAAGAAAGGAAAAAGTGAGAGAGATAATTCAGAATAACATTGAGTTATAGCAGTTAAAGTGGTCTCAAACTGCATTAACTCTATATTGTAGATGCACCCTTATTTCAATCAATAATTTCAACTCCAGCCAGGGAGTTCTGCCAATCTACAGATTCATGGATTTTAAACTTTTTAAACCATTCGTAGCCAGGAGCAGATGAGCCCTTTGCCCAACGACACCACAGATCCTAAAAGTTCATCAATCACATCTGTTTGTCATATTGCCTGATGTACATGCTTTTCTATATAATGCCCATGCTTATACCTTGAAAGCACACTAGATTTGGGAACTGTTTACCCCTAAAGTCCAATCTGACCAGAGCTGAATAAATTGAATTCTGTTGCTGCCTTCAACTCCTGTGTATTTTATTGACTCAAGCTTGAAGAACCCGACATTAAAGACAAGAAATTTATGGCAGAAAGAGAAAGGAAAGGAGAAAAGCTATGAGGAAAGAAAATAAAGAGAAAGAAGGGAAGACAAAGAAAGGGAAGGGAAGAGAGAAGAGACAGAGGAAAGGAAGGAGGTAAGAAAGAAAAAGAAGGGAAGACAAAGGAAGGGATAGGTAGAAATAAAGAAGTTGGGAAAGGTGAACAAGGGAATGCAAGGGAAGAAGGAAAGAAAGGAAGAAAAGAGAGTGAGAAAAGATGTATGAGGGAAAGGGAGGATGAAAAGAACCACAAACAAAATGCAAATCTGAGTCATTCTGGTAATAATAATAATAATAATAATAATAATAATAATAATAATAATAATAATTTACTATATTTATATCCCGCTTTTCTCGACCCCATAAAGGACTCAAGGCAGTTTACAGCAGAGGCAAAATTCAATGCCTTAAACAATTCAACAATTAAAATAACATTTAGTTAAAAATCTAAAGGAGGTTAAAAGCAATTAAAACATAAACAATGCCACTTACAGCTATAAAATCACGTTATCCACAATCAAGGTCAGACCATTCCAATGATTGTTACACATGAATCCAAGTCATCTTTTGCACTGTATTAATTGCTGAAGGCTTGGTCACAAAGCCATGTTTTCACATTTTTTCTGAAAGTCAGGAGGAAAGAGGCTAATCTAATATCACTGGGGAGAGAGTTCCATAGCTGAGGAGCCACCACTGAAAAGGCCCTGTCTCTCGTTCCTATCAACTGCGCCTGCGAAGGAGGCAGGACCCAGAGCAGGGACCGAGAGTAATACTTCATCTTTCCTTCTTCAGTGCTGAAATGGTTGATTGTCAGAACTGCCGCTGTGCAAGGAAGTTTTTGTTACAATTAGCAATCTGCATCTGCCTATATTCTATAATTACTGGTGTGGATTGTGATGACTTCCTATTTGTTTCGTTCTGAGTTCCTGCTCCATTCTACCCTGCAGATACAGGCATGTAGCCGGGGGGGGGGGGGGCTCGGGGGGCTTCAGCCCCCCCCCCGAAATTCTCATGGTGGTTCGCGAAAAGGCCTTACTGGTGCATTATTTAAACTGTTATGTTTATTCATATCATGATCTGATCACCATACTCAATATATCCCATATGCATGGGGGTATTGGGGTAATGATACAAAAGGTTTGCTAGACTAGACCCTCTTTCACTCAGACTCAGCCCCCCCCCGAAACTCAGCCCCCCCCCCCCCCCCCCTGAAATTTTTTTAGCCCCCCCCCCCCCCCGAAACGAAATCCTGGCTATGGGCCTGCCTGCAGATATTTTTCTCTTTCTTCTCTGCTCTCTCGAAGACCTTTCATTTGACTGAGCACAAGTATCATTAGATAAAGCTACTTTATATGTTCTGCAAATAAGACTAAACATATTTTCTGTGTTAGATTCTATTGTGGCCTTGTCACTTTCACTACTCTGTATGTGATACCTTGTACCATCATTCATGTTTCCCAACATCTCCTTCAACATGAAAGCATATATGCTGGCTCAATAGGAGGCCATGCCAGCATAGGTCACCAACAGAATTCTGGATTTTGGCCATTGTGAAAGGGCAACAAATGGTTAGTTATTTAATTTATTATTATTGGGAGGGTTTTTAATACTACCAGGAAATATGAGATGTGCTTGTGGAATTTTTAAAAAATGTTTGCCTTGGGTACCAAAATAACCTTGTTGGCTTTATATATATGTACCTTGGCTAGTGGGCACCATCTGCTGTTCTACCTCAATCTGTTCTTTGCTCAGCTCTGCCAACCAATGCTATAACTCTCAGCTCCCACTATATGCGTGGAACATGGAAAGTCTTGAAGAGCCCTTCTACCTGGTAACCGTAAAACTGGAACATGAACTACCATCACTGCTAGTATTGGGCTTTGAAGATGAAAACCTCTCATGAGTGTGAAGCAGTAACTTCTTATTACTATTTTATTTTATTAATGTCTTTTGACTTTGGGTGTTTTATCGCCATCTCCATAACTTTTCAGTCCCTGCAGCAGTATTATACTCTCGCTGCTTTCAAAACGAGTCACTATTTATAATATGCATACAGTATATTACAATCATTAATTTTTTTCAGCATTTTATGAGGTGTGCTTATTAAATGAAATGGTGTGTCTGGCACTGGCAAATCTCTTGTGCATTTTTTTTCATGCTTCCTTTCTTTTGGCAGGTCCAGGCAGAAGGAGTAATTTTCTGTGGGCCACGCAGGCTTTTCCATACTTTTTCAGGGTTTGTCACATCTTCTGGAAGGCCTTATAACTTACAAATACTGATTTATGCCTTCTCTCTCTTTCTCTCTCTGTCTTTTGCCAAGTCTTGTCAAACCTTAACGTTTTTGTTGGCAACTTTTGTATCTCCCAGCTGAAAAGGGAGTAACTTAGATCATCTAGTCACTGTGTTCCCCTCTAGACCTCCCTTAATAGCTAGAGTGTCTATTCTGGCACACACTGTTTAGTCTCTGTTTCCAGGGCTATCTGCCACGTCTCACATCCTCCATCACCAAAACATTTGACAAAAATAGGCATTCATCCACATCAGCTAGTGTTTACATCTCCACATTTTGCGGGTTTCAAACAGCTTCCAGCCTGAGCTGCCCCTGAAGACAAGTTTGAGAGAATGGCCACAACTTTGAAGGATTAAAGATTGCTCCATTCTCCAGCCTTCTAGGTCCAGCCCTCAAAGCATATATGGAGGCTTCTTCCCAATGTTCATCTTATTCTGCTAAGAGCCTCAATAGATCAGGAAATATATTGCCATTGTAAACCACCCTGAGTCGCCTAAGAGCTGAGAAGGGTGGATACAAATATAATAAATAAATAGTAAATAAATAAATTGACCAGCTAGAACAGATCCAAAGGAGAAAAACCAAAATGGTCAAAGATCTGGAAGACAAGCCCTATGAAGAGCAGCTTAGGGACCTGGGTATGTTTAGCTCAGAGAAGAGAAGGCTAGGAAGAGCCATGTTTAAATATTTGAAAGGATGTTGTATTAACAATGGAGCAGGCTTGTTTTATGCTGCTGTAGAGATTAGGGCATGGAGCAATGGATTCAAATTGCAGGAAAGGAGATGTCACCTGAATATTAGAAAGAACTTCTTGATGGTAAAAGATCTGACAGTGGAAGATGTTTTCTCAGAGAATGTAGAGTATCCTTCTCTGGAGAATTTTAAATGGAGGGTTGATTATTATTATTATTATTATTAATAATAATAATAATAATAATAATTTTATTTATACCCCTCCACCATCTCCCTGGGGTGGCAAACATGAGGCCAAGCCCAAACAATTACAATAAAGCAAAAGTACATATATAACAGACAATAACATCAAATAAAAATGCTTAATAATAACATAGTAATGCAATGAAAATAACAAAAACATAATAAAACAAATAATAAAATGCTAATGGAATTATACAGAGCGAGCTGGCCCTGAATAACTGTGTGCTGGACTGGATGGTTTTTATGGTCTCTTCCAATAATTCTAGTCGGAACTAGCCAACAATGATAACATCTGCAAAATCATTTCCTAGGATAGGCAACTCATTCCCACTAATGATATTGGCAGCCATCTTGTTAGCCACATGAACATCTCCACCACCAGTGGAGATGTACTGTCAGGCACTTACTAAACCCACTCCATATTGTGGGAATATTATATTATAATTCTTATCTCTTTACTTACTCTTTTTCTTGTTCATCTTCTTTCTTTGACCAAGTGAATAATAATAGGTACAAGGGTGAGGAGCAAAATTATCATTATCCCTCTGTTTCTTCTATGAAAAGTCCCTTCTTAATGCTCTCCTCCTGCCATATTAATTCATTGCACTTAGTAATTATGAACTGAACCCAGCACTTTATTTGCTCAGCCATGATAGCTTTTAATTGTTTTTATAATGTTTATTTATGTTTGATATTGCTTGTTTTTCTATGCATATTTTAACCTGTTTTGTTGGGCATGTCCCTCTGTAAGCTTCCCCGAATCCCTTCGGGGAGATGAAGGCGTGGCATAAAAATAAAGTTGTTGTTGTTGTTGTTGTTGTTGTTGTTGTAGCAGTAATGCTATTAGTAATATAGTTCTGTTAAGATAATAGAGCACATGCTATGGTTGTGCTGGGATGACTATGATCTGAAACTATGGAAAGCTTCTGCTAGCCACGGTTGACAACATTCAGTATGATAGGCCAACGTTCTAGCTCAAATTTCAGTAAGGAAAATACTGATTACACATTACGAAGAGTGTCCTGTTTGAGAGCAGAATTGACTCCTCCAGAAAGTGGTCGTTTTTGTTTTATTGGAGGCCTTTAAACAGAAATTAGATGTCCCTCTTTCAGGGTCCATTAACTTTGGACACCTATGCAGGGGGTTGGACTAAATGATCTTTTGTATGCTATTTGACTCTATGAATCTATTATTTTAAGTCAATGCAAAGCAGCTTCTTACAGTCCTGAGTTCCAACACTCGGTTATATGTCTTTTTTTTTATTCTCAGTGTAATATTGCTCTGTTTATTCATTCTCTCTCCACAACCAGAATATAGAGTCATGAGATAAACAGTTACTTTAAGGTATCAATTGCTATTCAGTAAAGACAACAGTGTGTATGAGGAAACTAGTGAAAAGTGAAGAGGAGGGGAAAAAAGAGCAAGCAAGAAACTTGTTTGACCCTTTGGTCATTGCCAGCACAGGAGAGGCTGTATTTTTAGAGGACCATGTGGCTCCAGTTGTTTTCTGCATTCCCAAGATTCTGACATTCTTGGTAATGAAGAAGAAGGAAACTCTTGTGTGGTTAGAGGGGAAATGGGAAGTGATTCACTTAAAAAGATTTCATGCTTCTCTCCAGGAGAATGGCCAAAATGCTGACCTGTTTTGGAGAACAAATCCCAAAGGGGAGGGAAAGTGATATTTTAACAGTTTTAACTGTCTTTTTCTCAACTTTTGGACTCCCCTGGAAACCAAAAGCGTAGCTAGTTCTCTGTAGCAAAACAAAAAACAAAACAAAACAGTTTTGCCATTTTCTGATCTGGCTTGACATTGGACAAGAGAGTCCTCCTTTTTTGCATGGTTCAAGAGAAACCTCTTTTTGCCAGGGTTTTTGGTTGAAATGCTTAATGGAGGATGTAGCAAGAAATTCTCTCCCACTTCCCAAACACACACTGTTCTCATGCAATCTGATAGAAGTACTTCTGAGGAGGGAAAAAATAGAGGTAAATAAAATTGCAATGAAATCTTTTTAGTTGTCTTGCAGCATTCTTGAGCTTTTTCATCTTAATTATGAGTTAGTCAAGGAGTATATGTCAGTGAATTTGTTTTTCTCAGTACAAGCATTTTTGGGGGAATCTGCAGTTCTCCCAGGTTCTCATGCTTCAATCAAAGCAAACTGCTGTATGTGTGGCACTTCAGAATGATGTGGTCCCCAAGAATGCCACATGCGGCAAAGTTTTCTCAGTGGAGATACCTTGTTTATGGAGCTCCTTTACAGCATAGAGCTAGGACTTTATTCCACCCTATTTTCCCCTGTTTTCTTACCATCTTCATACATGGCAAAGCAGAGTCCCTCAGAGACCATCCTATAATGTACATCCACTTCTGGTGGCTGCCCATGGGAATTCGTCTTGCCAATGTGCAAAGGCAGTCAGAAGAGTCCATTTTCAGGAGTCCTTTCTACTGATTGAAGAAAGTGGTTGGAAGCAGAGGACAGCAAAATGTTGTGGGATTGCTGGCCATCCCCCAAAACATATTTTGTCAGGGCAAGTTGGGTCCCCACTCTTAAGGATGCTTTCTTCTGCTTTCCCCTCCTTTCCTCATGCCTTTGGGATAGAGTCTCTAGTTGTCCTCACGTTCACATATCAAACATATTTCTACAAGCTTTCTTGAAATAAGCCATTCTTTAATATATCCTATTACTGCTTGTTGTATTATGTTTGTTTCAATACACTTTTTAATCTGTGATTTTAGATACAGTAAGACCCGTGTAAGTGCAGAAAACATATTCATAGTTTCACTTACCCATGTCTGGGGGAAAAGGGTACCTCTAGAAATTTGCTAGGTTCCCTAGGAAATTCTTTGGTATGTTTTCCTTGGAAAGTACCATAGTAGAGTCTTCTTGGAGGGCCTAGCACATTTCTAGAGATGATACCTCTCTAGGAATCTCTAGGTCTTCTAGCTCAATTCTATATTATGCTGGAGCCAGAAGCCAAGTAATGTAGTGGTGTTTGGTTGTATCCAGGGTTTCAGGTAACCTCAATCATGATGGAATCGTATTCCCTGGCAAATGAGGTTCTTACTGTATTTGTTAGATGTGATTTTAACTCGCTTATCAAAACATCATGTGATCATGTCTGGGGTATGAAAAACATGTCTATGAAAGAACTAGCTGAAAGCCTCAATTGTAAAGATGTATTGTTGACTACCAAAGTCAGGATCGTCCACACCACAGTATTTTCAGTTTCTGCATAGATGTGAAAGGGGAAATCTGAATAATGCTGGAGGAGAGTTCTATGTATATCAAGGACTGCTTAAAAGACAAATTAATGAATCATAGAATCATGGAGTTGGAAGAGACCTTGTGGGCCATCCAGTCAACCCCCTGCCAAGAAGCAGGAAAATTGCATTCAAAGTACCCCCAACAGATGGCCATCCAGCCTCTGTTTAAAAGCCTCCAAAGAAGGCTTTTAAACAGAGGCTGTGTGTTAGTAGAAATCAAGCCTGAGGTCTCATCAGAAGCTGAGATGAATAAACAGATACATGAGTGACTCATTGGAAATTATGAAAATGCTTAGTAAAGTGGAAGGCAGTAAGAAAATAAGGAGACTGTAGTAGAGGTAGATAGATTCCATCAAGAAAGCCATGGCCTTTATAGGGTTTCCACAAATTAAAACCAACATAACTACACATTCAATTCTAATCGAATTTGCCATTCCGTAGCAAGTCCACCGCTTTCCACAGTGGCCATCCATAGATTTTGAGCTGGCCCTTGGGCAACAGGTTTGAACTATCTGTTTGATTCAAGCCTTTCTCAAACTTTAAAGACCAATGGGGTGTGGGGAAGCAAACAGTACTGTATTTGAATAGTTGAATCCTTCTTGAACACCTTTTCTGGAAAAACAAAGGGTGAGTCCAGGAGTACCCCAGCAATAGGTGTATGAATACCACAACTTGGGAGAAAACTACTTCCTGAGAACATATATCCATAGACATACCTATCCTCCTTTAATTTATCTAATTCAGTGAGCAGTTACATGGCAAAAAACAGCCCTGCACACCTGGAGTTTCCCACACACATGGGATTCCCACTGAGCCTTGGATGGTGGCCAGGTATTGGATATAAAATGGTTTGGAGAAGTCTCAACAGAATAAAAAAACTGGAAATTGTTCTACAGTATTTAAAGATTATAAATACGTTTCCTTCATACCAAAAATAAGATGGGATACCAGAAAGGTGGAGGCGGTGGGGACGGAAACAGAAGTAATAAACCATGGTAACCTCAGCAATTTGGCTTGCCACTTGGCAACAGTAGAATGAGCTCCAATAGCAAAGTTACAATACTGCTAGAAATTCCTGACCATCTTCATGAATTGATTGGATTGGATTGAACAGCTGGGACACCCTTGTGAATAAATATGAAAGGTCTTATTAAAATAGCTTGGCCATGGAACAGTTTGGGCTTGGCCAGGGGAAACACATGTGGCCTTGAACCTCCGTTTAGAAGGGCTTGAAAACCACTGCCAATATAAAGCCTCCCCAATTGCCTCTTTGTTAAAAGAAAAATTGACATTTCAGACCCAGTACCATGCAAAAATCTCACACACCCCAAATATATAAAGACATCCACAGCTTCACACAAAAAGCCCCAAATAACTCTGCCATTGGAGTTTTTCTCAAAATGGCAATGGGGAATGATGCTTTTGGATTAAAAAATAGAGGTACAGGGAGGACTGTTGGGGGGTGCAGTATATGAAGAGGGTGCTGACGGGAGATTGGTTTCCCTCACCAATGCAGCTGCCTACCCCTGAAATAGGATAAGAGAAACAAGAACCTCTGTCTGTTGTCTTGGAGAACTACTGCAAGTTATTTGAGTCTAGATGGTTTACAGCCAATAGTATTTGTGGGATTTCTAAATGTATCTAGTGAACATAAATAAAGTCATGTGGACGAGACAAAAAAGCCATTCTAGGCCATTTCACATCTTAAAGCCATCCAGATTAGCAGCCAGAATGATATTGCATGGCAGTGAATAATTACTAACAAGTCCTTTAAGAACATCATTCTTCAGATGTTTATTTTGACATTCCAATGCTTAATAAGAATTGCATTTCCATGTTAGGTTTTTCTTCTGTGTTTCTACCATCTTCGGGAACTGAAACACATTTTGATTGTCCTTGTGATTTCATTTTGAGTAAGTGCCATGATAAACACAGATTAGAGAATTCCCTTAATTTCACTGAAACACATTTTTCCATTTGTTCCTCAGAGACATTTGAAACAACGCACTGACATCTAATTCCTGTTTATCATCCTTGTGGAGGCTTCTCTCATGTCCCCGCATGGGGAGCTGGAGCTGACAGAGGCACATCATCCATGCTCTCTCCAGATTCGAACCTCCAACATGTCAGACTTCAGTCCTGCCAGCACAAAGTTTCAATCTACTGCACCACCGGATGACTCCATTGCAATGTTGTATAAAATGAATTGTGAAAAAGAATTCAAGTGTTCATTCTGCACAAGGCATAGCACCACCGCACTCCATATGCTCTTGCCATTTGTATGTATATGTGGCTTCAGTTTTATGGTGGTGCGCAGCCCAAGACAATTTTTCCTCTTCCAATGTGACCCAGAGAAACCAAAAGATTGAACACCCCTAGTATAGGTTGTCAGTTCTCATTTACTCACAGAAAACAACATCTAGGAAAAACACTGGTTAAGGTAGATTAGGGACTTGAGACTGGTTCAACCTTATTCCAGAACCACAGTTCTATAAAGGTAAAGGATTCCCCTTGACATTAAGTCTAGTTGTGTCTGACTGGGGGCTGGTGCACATTTCCAAGGCGAAGAGCTGGTGTTGTCCATAGACACCTCCGAGGTCATGTTGCTAACATGACTGCATGGAGCACCATTATATACAATGGTCTATACCAGGGGTCCTCACATTAAGGCCTGGGGACCAGATACGGCCCTCCAAGGTCAACCTAAGTCTGAAACTACTTGAAAGCACATAACAACAACCGCAATCCTATCTCATCATCCAAAAGCAGGCCCACACTTCCCATTGAAATACTAATAAGTTTATATTTGTTAAAATTGTTCTTCATTTTGATTATCATATTGTTTTTAAGTGGGTTTTTTTTTTTGCACTACAAATAAGATATGTGCAGTGTGCATAGGAATTCATTCATTTTTTTTCCAAATTATAATCCGGCCCTCCAACAGTTCGAGGGACTGTGACCTGGCCCTCTTTTTAAAAAGTTTGAGGACCCCTGGTCTATACAATGTGGAAAAAACCATTTGTGATGAAAAGATGGGAGACTAACGTATTCAAAGAGTTCCTTTATAGGGCTATCTGCCATTGCCAATGGCATTCCTTCACTTGAGCATCCAGAAAGTGGTTTATATTAACTAGATAAGGCCCATCACTGCAAATTAATTGTTTAGAGGGAACAACTCTTTAGTTTAAGACAAAGTTTCACAAAAACTTCAGAACACTCTAAATTATCATCTTCTATAGCACATAAATTGTATTTATTCTTTCTGGTAAAAACAGGACATATTTCTCATGTCATACTCCATGACACTTGTTAAATCAATTACTCAGTTTTTGGCTAACTGAAAAAGATGAAGAGCCCGCAAGTGAGACCTTGATATTTTCCCCCCTCTCCCCTTCATTATTATTTCTAGCATGTTTTCCAGTATTAAACTTGTCGTTTTGGGTCTCCATGCTGATTCAGCACCAGCTCTTGTTCCTGAATTACTAAAACAACTTTCCCCTGCAACTAACAAGGGACCCATGATTCACTAGGTAAAGAAAATGGAGAAACAGAAAGGGACTTTATTTCCATCTTCTAATATTAAAAAATAAACTGGTAAGAGTTCATAAAACAGTCCTGTGAAACGTCTGGGATACCGGGGCTGGGGGCCAGGGGAGTGAAATCTCACATTTCGCAGATGGATTACCTCAGGATGATGTTAATTCGGGTTGCACCTTGAATATACATTTTTGCCTCTTCCAAGAAAAGGCAATGCTTTTCGGAAACAAGCTCACATGATAGAACAGTCTCTTTAGAGCAGTGGTTCCCAACCTTTTTTTGACTAGGGACCACTTGACCAGGGACCACTTTGACCAGAGACTACTCTCCAGCATTAGTACCAAAGGGGTTACGAATCAGTTTTTGGTCAACTTTAGATTCGATTTGGGGTGCTGATTCAGAAAATTGCATTGGATAGACCACATCAGCTCTAGTTTCTGATAGAGAACATATACCATGATCAGTGACAGGGAAGAGTGGCAGGTGGCGCAAAAGGAGAGGAAATAAAATAAAATAAAATGAATAAAGAGAAAGGAGGCTCGCGAACCAGATTTTTGTCCTCGTGGCCCAGTGGTGGTCCACATCCCACAGGTTAAGAACCTCTGTAAATCTAGAGGTTATCTGCCATACCCTAATGAATGCTGCTCAGTGATGCCTTCCAAAGACTTCCTACGGGTACCAAATGGTGACTCCTCCCACGTTAGTCAAGGGATATTATATACAAAATCAGCCATGTCTTTTTGGCACTTGAGGCAAATAATCTCAAAAGTGTATTTCCCACGTCCTATAAAATGCAATAGCAATAACTTAAATAAGTAAATGAAGATGCCACCAATTTGTGAAGAAGCCACCAGTTCGTAGCGGTTTTGTAAAGGAGCCACCACTTTGTAAGGGCTTATTAAATTGATAGCGTAGCTAATAGCTAGTGATATTGATTTAGTCTTTCGTCAATGTGTAGCGTGACTTAACTTGGTAAGGATTTGTAACAGAGACCAGGCTTTATAGGAAACTGTAACAAGTTTATTGAAATGTAGCAGAAGCTTGATAGTTTCAATGTTTCTTAACTCTTAGAGGTGCACATCTTCAGAGGTTACATTTATAACATTCCTTAAAACAACTCTGAAAAGGCCTCTTCCTTCCACTAAACAGACTTCAAACTTATTTTTCTTCAAACTGTGTTTTTTTTCCTTAATAGATTACTTTAGATACAAGCTTATTCTTTCTTTGTGATATTTCTGTTGTAATAAAGATTCTCACTGGGTTTCTCTCACCCCTTCTACTCATACACTAACTACTAATATAAATAAGTCAACTTGACTTATCTAAACTACTTAGGCTAAAAGCCAAAGTCTTCCTGATTCTCTCCACTGTAGAATCAGCCTTTCCCTGTAGTTTTTAAACTACAGACTACTTTCCTGGTTCTCACTACACAACAGAACCAGCCACTCCTGCAGTTCACAGACTGCAGACTGACCATTTTAAAATGGCTGCCCTGCCAAGTGGCAGTTGGCTCCGCCCCTTTTTCCATAGCAACCCAGCTCAAAGTGAGCTGAGCTGGCTACCCCCCCCCCCCAGTTATGCAACTTTAAATACTTACCCTTTCAAACGCCTATCTATAACTATACATAACAATAGATTAAAATTTACACTTCACCACATTTATTATCTGAGACATCCATTCTACCTAATCAGGCTCCTGTTATTAAATAAGGTGAGGGCCTTCTTTTTTGGGTCGAGCCACCTGGAGGTCCAAATAGAAACATATGAAGAGGGGTGTTTTATCAATCTAGAGTTAGATGCTAACTGAGAAAACGAAGTTGGTAGAACAAACTTTTGCAGACTAAGTTTACACTGAAGTCGAATTAGGATACATGACACCACTTTAACTGTCATAGCACAATATTGTGGAATGCTTTGGCCAAGAAGGCTCAGGTAAAGGTAAAGGTTTTCCCCTGATATTAAGTCCAGTCGTGTCCAACTCTAGGGATTGGTGCTCATCTTCATTTCTAAGCTGAAGAGCCGGTGTTGTTCATGTAGCTGGCATGACTGCATGGAGTGCCGTTACCTTCCCGCCAGAGTGCTACCTATTGATCTACTCACATTTGCATGTTTTTGAACTGCTAGGTTGGCAGAAGCTGGGGCTAACATTGGGAGCTCACACCGTTCTCCAGATTCAAACCTGCAACCTTTTGATCAGCAAGTTCAGCAGCTCAGTGGTTAACCTACTGTGCTACCGGGGGCTCCTCCAAGAAGGCTAGAGATCTTGTAAAACTACAACCCCCATGATTGCTTTAGATTGAGTCACCATAAGTCAGGAATGACTTGAAGACATGCAACAACAAAACTCTAGAGATGGAACAATTTTTGAAAAAAGCTTTAAAATGCATTTTAAATGAAAATAATATTTAATGTTCTGGCTTGTCTGCTGGTTTTATCTATTGTTCCATTGCTTCACTGTTGCTGTTACATTTTAGATTGTATTTGGGGGGGGGGTATTATTAGTATTAGTATTAGTATGTGGGATTCTTGAAGATTCTTAGAATTATAAACTAGGATTTGTTAAAACAACGAAAAAACTTTACATAGTTAATTGCTAAGAAATCTTGAAGCAACATGAGGCTCTTTATTAACAACAGCACTGGATTCAAGCATGATCATTTTTCCAGTTTTAGATGTTGTGCATTCTTTTTATTACTGCTATTTTCATGCTTCATGACCCATGTTTTCCTGTCATCTTAATGCAGAGACATTTCTTTTTTCCCAAATACAAATGTTTTCTTAAATTGAATTTGGTTTTGTGTGAAGTTGAGTTCTTGTGTTCATTTCTAGTGAGCCTCATGCATGTTGGTGTCCCCAATCAGTGTAAATATTGTTTAAGATGAACATCGCAGTTGGCATACCATAGAGGAGAGACCACCAGCAGAGCATTAAACAAGTACAGATGTGAATGCCAGGCTGAAAATGAAGACATTCCTGAAGCGTAAGCAAGCAACGGCAAAGGTATCCAAGGCTGAAGAGTTGTCATGAGAAGGGGAAAAGTACCTTTGACAAATAGCAATGTCCAATAAATAAGTTAAGCTGAAAAAATGCAGATGCTCACTTGCTGAATTACCAGAGAGAACAACCTTGAGAAAGACAACCTTTTTCTTATTTTATTTAAAACTTAAATTGAGATGCACTTATGACCTATTAGTTCAAGGGAAAACGTTTCAGAGCAATGTAACTGGCTGGAGCAGTTTCAAACTCATTTTGATTTTTTAACATTTAGCCCGAATGCTGGAAACTGATTAAGACACTAGTTGAGCACAAGCGTGTATGATGTGATACGAACTTTCTTGCTGTGGTGTTTTTAACCTATGGAAGCTTGTTTGCACATCATCTGTTGTGGGAGAATGGGACTTTCCCATCTGAATCTTGTTTAATTTCTTTCACTTTGTGTTTCTTATGTGTCATCCAGCAAGACTTTTATAGGACTATTAGCATGGAGAAAAAATTACCCACATACGTCAACATTTTTTTTTGAGCAATCAATATTTCAGAATGGCTAGGGAGGGATACTTCCCCCATTGCTGGATTCAGAGCTCTTCATGATTTATTTATTTATTTATTTATTTACTTTATTTGTATACCGCACTCTCTCAGCCCGTAGGCGACTCAGTGCAGTTTACAACCAAACCAATATACAAAGTGCACAACATTAGCAATTAAAACAGTAACTAAGGCAACTACATCAATATAACAATACATCAGTACATCAATATAACATCAATACATCCATATAACTAATCCATCACGTCTCATCAGTAAAGTCGTAATCTGATCCGTAATGATGATGATTTCTTTTGTCGTGTCAGGAACGACTTGAGAAACTGCAAGTCGCTTCTGGTGTGAGAGAATTGGCCATCTGCAAGGACGTTGCCCAGGGGATGCCCTGATGTATTGATGTTTTGCCATCCTTGTGGGAGGCTTCTTTTATTTATTTAGTACACTTGTATACCGCTAATATCTCAGCCTAAAACGGCGACTCATTGCGGTTTACAATATTAAAAACAACAATATTCCGATAAAAATATAAAACACATACAGATACAATACACAGTATTGGGCCACCAATACAGACCAATGCATCTCTTAACTTAAATCATAATCCAATTTCGTTGTCTGTGATTACCAGTCCTTGATCAAAACTTCATCGCATCGGATTAGCCGAATGCTTGCTCAAACATCCATGTTTTCAGTTTTTTTCGAAATGCCATCAGCGAGGAGGCTGATCTTATCTCTATAGGGAGGGCATTCCAAAGCCGTGGGGCCACCACAGAAAAGGCCCTATCCCTCGTTCCCGCCAGCCGCACCTGTGAAGCAGGCGGGATGGAGAGAAGGGCCTCTCCCGAAGATCTTAGGGTCCTGGTGGGCTGATAGGCCGAGATACGTTCGGATAGGTATGTTGGGCCAGAACCCCTGCCACGCATTGCTGTGGCCCACATTGGGGTTCTGTGTGGGCGGTTTGGCCCAATTCCATCATTGGTGGGGTTCAGAATGCTCTTTGATTGTAGGTGAACTATAAATTCCAGCAACTACAACTCCCAAATGTCAATATTCTATTTTCACCAAACTCCATTTGGGAATATTGAGTATTCGTGTAGAGTTTGGTCCAGATCCATAATTGTTTGAGTCCACAGTGATCTCTGTATGTAGGTGAACTACAACTCCAAAACCAAAGGACACTGCCCACCAAACCCTTCCAGTATTTTCTGTTGGTCATGGGAGTCCTGTGTGCCAAGATTGTTTCAATTCCATCGTTGGTGGGGTTCGGAATGCTCTGTGATTGTAGGTGAACTATAAATCCCAGCAACTACAATTCCCAAATGACAAAATCAATTTTTTTGAGTGAAGGACATACTTTGGGTTGTTAGGTGTCTTGTGTCCAAATTTCGTCCAGTGGTTTTTGAGTTCTGTTAATCCCAGAAATGAACATTACATTTTTAATTATATAGATGAGTTGTAATATGTAATATTTTAAAAATATACACACATATCTCTGTTCATTGTACCAGTTTCAACTAATACATCTTTTAATATATGGAAAACAGTCTTCATATTGTACTGTAGGGGGGCATTTGGGCAATTAGTTTTAAATTATGTCATATAATGAGAAGGCTAGAAATATTTACAACACATAAATAAAGATGATCATTTTCATATTGGGAAAGAGTATTATATTCAATCAAATTACCTGAACTATTTAACTCAAGGCATTTTTAATATTATCTGCCCAAGGGAACAAAACTGCCTCAGGTTATGCATTTAAAATGAGCGGTTTGGGGAAATATTAGGTAAACAAGCTTTCCTTTTTAATCTGTCACTTAGAGTCTAGCCAGATGTACATCATTTACTTCAGAGTAAGCCTTACTGAATTCATTGGAGCTTGTGAAAGATGCAGATAGATAAAAATGCCCCACTGACAGTAGCTGGTGAGTAAGGCAAACTGTCAGCTGTGATCTTGAAAACAAATATGGAAGAATTTGCAATTTGTTAAAAAATGACATTTACATTTCATGTCACTGAATCTTTTATGTCTGAAAAGATACAAAAGGAGTGAGAAGGTGACAAAATATCAAGGAAAGAAGCAGGAACATATGGAAGAAAGGCATCCAGTTCAAATGGAACAGGCTAAAAACATTTTTACAAGTTATATTCTGCTTTTATGCGCCAGTTTGAGGCATCCAAGGAATTTAAAAACAGACAACTAAACTTTAAAGAGCCTTCACAAACACTCACCTGGAATGAGCAAATAACACAGAAAATAACACAACCCCAAGATTCAGTTCATTCCTCAGTTTGGCATTTCAGACAATGGCCCAATTCAGATCAGATCAATTTGCAATTAGCTCATTTTGATTTGAGTCCTAACTCTGATTCCAGATTTGGAAAACTGAAAGTTTTTTTGTGTCAGGAGTGATTTGAGAAACTGCAAGTTGCTTCTGGTGTGAGAGAGAACCATCCTGTAGGAGGCTTCTCTCATGTCCCTGCATGAGAAGCTGGAGCTGATAGACGAGAGCTCACCCCACTACTTGGATTCAAACCACTGATCTTTTGGTCAACAGTCCTGCTGGCACAAGGGTATAACCCACTGTGCCACTGGGGACTCCAATCTGAAGGTGCAGCCTGCCTATAAATAAACACTCGTGACCACAGGGCTATAGCATTTCTGACTGAAGGGCTTTTAATGCCGCATTCCTTCCTCTCTCTTTTTCATTAGAACTACCGAAGATGACAAGCTTCAAATGAATAGGTGCAGGAGTTTTTGTGCACAAGCAGGCTTTCCATTTGACTGGTCCTAAGTAACAAACCTACAAAGCTTCAGAAGCTTTGATTGGAGAGATATCCTAAAGATTGTTTTGGGAGGAGATGGATTTATTGCACCTTCTAATCTCCTCCCCCTTTAGCCATTTTGTTTGAAAATGACACACACCATAAAATTGTCCCCAGGCAATAAAACACAAAGTTTCAGAATGACAAGTGCTGGAGTTGTAGAGTTATTAGGCTTGAAAACCAGTTAAGTAGTAGTGCGTGGTGGAGCTACTGATGTCTCACTCAATCTTATCTTAAAGGAAATTAAACTACTTAAAGCAGACCATAAACAAAAAAAATGATTTATGCATTCCTCCAAATGTTAATGTAAAAGCTCTTTTGGTCTCCCTCTATCTTTGCCCAAAAAGTGAAATAAATTGTCAGTTTTTATCCATAGACTCTAGTCCAAAGCACAGCGATTGGCAATTCCATCATAAAATATGCACTAGGATTAGAAGATGGTCTTGTCAACAATGCAGCTCCAGCCTCATCTACACAACTACTCGTAATGTGGGATAGGAAACAGATTAGCCTGAGACATCCAGGTGACATTTCATGATAAACCCTTGCAACCTATAATAAACTTGATAATAGGTTTACTCCAGGGTTAAAAGATACCAGCAAAGGTTTGGGGGCACTTCCAGACAGCACCAAAATCTGTGCCAAAGCGTGTGGTTGCCGTCTCAGTCTTTCGAGCCTGAAAAACCAAGACGGCTGTTTGGATTGAGCTTAGGAATTGAGTGATGCGGCCCCAGGGCCCAGTTCACACAGGGCCTACACCTGATAAGACCCGAATCTTACCTTAAAATCTGGATCTTACCAGGTATATAATGAATTTGGGACAAATCAAGGAAAGCAGGGAAACCCTGGTTTGTTCCAAATTAATTTGTTTTTACCTGAGGTGGCATTTGGACACCTCCGGTAAAAACCCAGGCAGGTCTCAGGATATAGGCCTGTCTGAATGGGCCCAGGGTCTTACTGAAAAATGTGGACCTTTGCAGCAGCAGTATGGAGGCAGTGGGGACTGTCTCCTGGGATCACCATTCACAATCCCAGCATGCTGTCAACACAGCCATTCCGCCTCCACAGGTTCAGGCTCAGGTAGCCTGGGGAAGAGAGATACAATACCAGCTGCATTTTTTCTGATGTTTCACTTGCATCTGTGGCTGGTATCTTCAGAAGATCATCTGCCACAGATGCAGGTAAAACATCAGGAAAAATACTGCTAGTATACAGCCATACAGCCCAGAAACCACACAACACTCCAATTTGGGTGTTCTTTTCAGAAACAATAAAAAATAAATTTGTAAACTCCACTGCTATTATTCATTTCAGAAGCCCACACAATGTTTGGGCTTCTGAAATGATTGGCAGCCCACACTGGCTGCCAGTCTTCTACCAAGCAGCATTCAAAGTGGCTTTAGCCTATAAATCTCTAAACGATTCCAGCCCAGCTTACCTGTTCGAATGAATCTTCTGCTATGAACCATCACAGAGATTAAGATGGTGGGACTGAGAGCAGGGCGCTCTCAGTCCCACCATCCTCACAAGCGTGACTGGTGGGGATGAGAGACAGGGCCTTCTCAGTGGTGGCCCCTCATCTGTGGAACTCCCTCCCCAATGAATTCAGAACAGCCCTCTCTATCCTGTCTTTCAGGGGGGGAAACTTAAGACATGGTTTTGGGACCAAGAATTCGAGCAGCAATGCAATACTTGAGATCTCTTAAGGTGATGTACCAATGGACTGATTCTGGACTACAATTTTGAAAATGCATGATTTTAATTGCTGTTTTTGTGTTTTATGTTTTATTGCTGGATTTAATTTTAATTGTTATTTATTAGAATCTGTTTGTTGGGCATCAAATTGTTGCTGGTTGTGAGGCCACTCTGAGTCCCCTTCATGGTGAAAAGGGAATGGTATAAGTATGTGAAATAAATAAATAATAATAATTGTCTTGACTTCTGGTAGCTTCAGAGACAGGTCTGCACCCAAATTGATCAGAACTTTGGACTTCAAGCTTCATCCTAATTGGATGCATATTGCTTACAAAGATGAAAAGAACCAAAAGAAGAAAGCAAACATGTATAATGGGAAAAGGATTTAAATTATTGTTATTATTATTATTATTATTACTATTATTACTATTATTATTATTATTATTATTATACCACTTTTTCTCTTTTAAAGAGAATCAAAGCAGTGAGAAATGCAGTGGTTTTATTTCATACATGTGAGTAATGATGAAAGTACATGTGGATAAAAGACTGGCAGAAAGAGAAGGTTGTGGGGCATACGTTTGAGGGAACTGGGCATTTTATGGGAAATCCCCCCCCCCCAATTGCATACAAGAGTCTGTGTACATTTGCACGACATTCACATGTATCTTTCCTGCTCAAGTTCAACAGATCCCTGCCACTATTTTACAAAGACCTTTCGTTTGTTGCTGTTGTGTGCCTTACGGTGATCCAGTCACAGGGTTTTCTTGGCAAGGTTTGTTCAGAGGGGGTTTGCTTTCTCTTCCTCTGGAGATGAGAGAATGAGACTTGTCCAAAGTCACCCAGTGGGTTTCCATGGCTGAGATAAGGCCTCTGTTAGAGCTTCAAATTTTCAAAGGCTTCTGGATCACGGTTTTGTGTAGAAAGCCTGAGATATTGGGTTATCCAAGCAGAAAATCCACATTATCTGATTTGAACTGGGTTATTATTTTTAGGCCCCTTCCACACAGTTGTATAAAATCTACATTGAACTGGATTATATGGCAGTGTGGACTCAGATAATCCAGTTCAAAGCAGATAATGTGGATTATCTGCCTTGCTATTTTCAGTTATATGGTTGTGTGGAAGGGCCCTTTGGAGTGGGTTAAAGAAATGAGCTCTGAAGTGAGTTTAAGTCCCCACACCTCCCTCCAAATCCCAGGCTCTCCCAGGTGGATGTCACCATGTGATCCTGAAAGCTTTCAGGATGGCATTGACCCATACAACTCCCTTCCTCCCAAAGTCTTAAAAATTAAGAAGCACTTACCGGGCTGGCATTAGGCCTCTCCAGAGGTCTCCTGGTGCATAGAACTGACACGGCAGGCGGCCGGGGTGGGGAGGAGTGATCCCCCCCGCCCCCTCGCGCATTATTTCTATGTGCCAGGAGGCCTCTGGAGAGATCTAAAGGTAGTCCAGTAAGTTTTTCTTTATTTTTCAGACTTGGGGGAGGGTATTGGGGGGTTGCCCTCCTCAGTTCTTTGGGCCCACGGAGATGGACCCCTGGGTACACGTGGGTCAGTCCCCACAGGGCTCAAACCCCATTAGACCCAGGACTTTCAGGAAGGCCCAGGTTTAATGGGGTATCTATTTCACTCAGGACTAAGCAGGGTTTTCCTGCTTTGTCTCAAATTAATACTCTTTTACTGGAGCCATTGCTTGGACACCACCAGGGCCTGCATTTTGGGCCTGCCTGGAAGGGCCCTTGGTCTCTTCGTTCAATTTTGCAATATCATAATTCTACAAAAGATAATAATTGGGTGACTCCATATGTCAAAAAATTATCCAAGTAATCCCAATGTAGGATCTTGGCCCATATATTTATGTCCAAAAAAAAGAAGACAGTCTCTTTACTTTTTAGAAGGAAACTAGCATACTAATCTATGAGCATGTTGACTCATTTTACTTACATCCTGTCTACAACATTTTCAGTTTCAAGTTTCTTATGCCCACCTGGAAGAAACACCCTAAGACTGCAGGCTTCACTTTAAATGGAAACTGTTTGCCCCCAAGAATAGCCTCCTAAATTCGATTAAATGTATGAATCCTCATCAGGCCATCAGGATAGCATTATCCTTCCTTCCTATTTTTCTATTCTGCAATCTATCACCTCCATTAATTAGAACCAGGGAGGGATCATCTTCAGTGGATTAACCCTAACTAACTTGTGTGCATTCAACATGTGCTCTTTTGATTAACTTGAGCCCTGGGCTGCCGTCTGAGCTGTACCATCTTGTAATTGTACAGATTTTATTAATTTCAGATGAACGGAGCAGAGGGAGAGTTTCAGTTCTCCAATTAATATACCCACCCCATCCAGCATGTTCCAGTTTAATTTTTAGTCCTCTCTTCTTTGTACTTGTCAAGGATTTTTTAAAACGAAACAAGCAAATTTAGTCAGTAAGCTTGCAAACTATTATTTATATGAACCTGGATTATCTGGTAGTGTAGAAGGGGCCTAAATTTTCTTGAAGTGGACAAAAACCAGATTGACCTGGTATAATTTGTGATACTCAGTGGAAATTGAATGAACATTGTGAAGATAGCTAGGAGCCAACTTAGAGTAGGCTTCGTTTTAATGGGCATGTAGATGTCTTAGAAGCTCTGTCACTGTTTCTAGTTAAAGGGAAAAATTATTACTGCAATGTATTGTTGAAGGCTTTCATGGCTGGAATCACTGGGTTGTTGTAGGTTTTTTGGGGGCTATATGGCTATGTTCTAGAATGCTTCTAGAACATGGCCATATAACCTGAAAAACCGACAACAACCCACTATTTCTGCAATATCAAGAAACTGCTAAATTAGTATTTAATCTCATTTTATTCTGCCTTGTCAGTCTTTGAGGTTCTGTCCAAAGGGAGGGTATTCTGAGAGCCAGGGCAGCCCTGAGAAGGTGGGGCAAGTCCAAAGTGGCACCCACACTTGCCCAAATTTACCAAATT
Source organism: Anolis sagrei ordinatus (assembly GCF_025583915.1). Classification (NCBI taxonomy): domain Eukaryota; kingdom Metazoa; phylum Chordata; class Lepidosauria; order Squamata; family Anolidae; genus Anolis; species Anolis sagrei. The sequence goes on along the minus strand of NW_026844366.1, from coordinate 327,008,429 downwards.
CCATGCTAGACTATATATTTCATAAGAATTTTTAAATGCCTGTACTCTACTATGCCAATAAACATTCCATGATCATGTATATCCACATTGCATTGTTAAAGCAATTTTGTTCTATTTTAGCGGCTATGGCCTCATCCTTTCAAACCCTGGGATTTGTAGTTTGGTGATGTACTTGAACTTTGTAGGTAACTTCCTTGAATTACAGTGTTAGACCTTTCTGGTGGAGAGTGTATACTCCCAAATTAAATCTCAGGAATCAATAGGATGGAGTGTGAGGGCTAAAGTAATATCAAAATGTTGTAACTATATAGTTATAGATGCTGCTATGAAAGGATATGATATGATCCAAATGAAACATGTTTTGTAACTCAGTTGTGGGCTTCTGCCTCATCATTCCAAGCTTACTATTTCTTTTCCATTTGCCAATTTCAATGAGTTCTTTTGTTGCTGAATTCAGTCATCCTTTCCCGTTATGGTTCCTCCCCCTCGCCCATTCTTCTCTTTTCTTCGGGTTCTTTGTTCCAAGTTTCTGAGTGTCTTGTGAAAAGCTTTCAGTTCCCTCCTGCATGTACATATAGAGAGAGGCTGTCAAATAATTTGCCCTATTTTTCAGGTTAGTGATATATCCTTGCTCAAGTGGAGGTATCTGTTTCTGATTTATTAACATTTGATCCTCTGGTTTCCTGCCATTGATCAAGCCAAATACTCAGCTCAACTGATGAGTTTTATATGAAATCTGATCTTCCAGGAAGAGAGAAAAGTGAGCACCATTTTTAATATTTTCCGATATCCCAATCCCATGGAGCACAAATGTATATATATACGGAGAGAGTGTGTAAGCGACAAAAAGAATAATTTCAGGCACCATTTATTTTTATAGCCTTTCTCTGCTTAAAATCTGGGGGTAGGAAGTTGGGCAGAGGAGTTAAATGTATTTATCAGTAGAGCAGATGTGTGCTTGAGTCATACACATCCTGTAAATAGTATATGCATTCACACACTCGTGCCAAAACATAATTTCACCCTACTATCGAGTGCCTGTCTGCCATTCAAACTTGACTTAACTCACGGTCAAGAAGGTCAGCTCTTTGGCAACATCTGCAATTGATCAGTTTGCACAAAATGGGGCACCTTGCTTAAGCTTCCCTACCCTGAAATACTTCAAGAGGCCATGCATTACAAGACTTGATTCGCCGCAACTGCAGCCTCTGCCTTTTCAGAGGCCTCCCGCACCCGGCTTCCCTTGACCCACTTGCTCAGGAAAAGGCTGAGAGGGAAACCTATGCTGAGAACATAAAACCTTGCATCTTGGAGCATTGTACTGGAGATCCCTTTTCTCCATTGCAAAAACTGCCAAAATAAAAAGCCATCAGTGGGCCTTCTCTGTTTTCACAAGTGCTTCCCAAATTGATTTCATAATAGTTTCTGATTCAGACCCTGTAGAGTTATTATGTTAGCTCACATTTATAACCAGTACTTCCAAAATATGTATACAGAAGATTCTGCATTTAGCTTCCTAATACATCTGTGATGTGGGTTTAGGTCAAGAATGAGTCCCAGATTCCACGCACCACGCAACTCCCCACCACAAGATTTCCATTGGCTGCCAGTCTGTTTCTGCCCTCAATTCAATGATAACTCATAAAGTCTTATTATGGCTAAGGTCCAGGCTATGGGGGAGGCTACATCTCCCCATATGAACCTGCCCTAGCTTTGAGATCATCTGAAGAGGCTCTTCTCTGAGGACCCATCTACACAGCACCTAAAACACAGGATTTCCTGAATTAAAAGTGGGGGGTGTGTGTGTGTGACTATTCGACTCTAGTGGTAAACCCGTGCTGATTTGCTGCCATAGACAAAAAACACAGAGTAAAAAGGTCCCCCTTTTATCCCAGTTCTGCCCGGGAAATGTGCATATTTGCATCAAATCCGCAAAAATCAAACCCATGCATGTAGATCACTAGTTTAATTCCATTTTAATGTTCCTTTTTGGTATGGTTTCGGTTAAACAGTTCTTTTTTCTAATTTTTAAGCTGTCCTGAATCCCAATTTTGGGGAAAACATAAGATACTACTCACAACAGCAGTAGCAACAATGATTTGGAAGTCTTCAATGGCCACTCTTGGATAAAATCATTATTTTTCTCAAATTGGACTAACTTCCTGTCCATTAGAATATGCGACTGCTTTTCTTGGCAAAAAGGACATGGGACATTTTGGGTATAAACACATTACAATGACTGAAGGCCCGTCCAGACAGTAACTTTATCCTAGGAGCTTCCGCAGCAAACAGGGGGGTGGTCAGATGTCGTTGCCTGTAAATGTGGAAGCAATCACTACAAAAGGCAAAAAAGATTTCCAGGTGTGGCAATATTATTGTTTTGAGCTGACTATGCGGATCTTCGCATGCCTGTATGTCCCTGCAATCAGAAATCACAGGGGGTTTTTTATCTGGGTTTGTTCCTGGGTTTTAGATGTTTGTTGCTGATTGGTCAGTTCCTATAAAGAAGATGACACTTGAGTAGAAGGCAAAAACTTTATTTATGTGCCAGAATCTTCATGAAATGTCCGAAGGGTACAGTTTCTCTGGCCAGAACAAAGGACAGAACTTTTGCAGTGATTTGCTGCAATTTTTCTCTGACAATCTAAATCTTGAGGGGTTTTTTTAAAGCCAAAGTTTCAGACAGAAGTCCTGCGGTGGCCATCTTGGGAACCTCTAAATCTCGCAGCAAAGCATCAAATCTGGACAACGGAGACAGAAATCCCAGGACCAACAGGTCTGCATGTGGACTCTTCTGAAGTCCCGGGATTTTTTGCCCCTGTTTAAAACCCATGATTTAGTGCTGTCTGGAAGCGACCTAAGTTAAATAAGTACACCAATGATAAAAAGCAATAGATTTCTTGGAGCATTATTTGTTGTTTCATTTGGTTTGTGGTTGTCATTGTGGTAGCTAAAAAGAATTTCCAAGTAGGCAAGTAGCAGAGGTCTGTGCAGAGGACCATCTTAGAGAACTCGTGCATTGCAGGTCTACTTTGGTGTTCATGTTTTGGCAAAACAAGACTCTGGGAGGACTGAAATGTTTCAATGAGATACATGAAGTTTAAGTGATTGTTTTTTTTGCTTTTAGTAATTTTGTTGTTTGTATTTGCCATCTAAATGACATTGAGATAGATGATTCTATGAATGTGGGAGCTCCAGGAGACTTGGTTATCAACAGCACTTACTGCACATTTATAGTTGTAAACTGCTTTGTGGAATCTTTTAGAGAGCCATAAGGTGGTGTACATAGGAAATAATACAATTGATCATTGACGGATGACAAGGGTTTTCTCTCCTGCAATTGGAGAAGACATGGGAAGACATTTGCCCATTTTTGCAGGCCCAGAAAAGCAGAGGATTTGAACCTAACAGCTGGCTGGTCAGCTTATCAAAATTCCAAAGGGAGCATTTGCATCATTACATTATGATGGCATCATATTTCACAATATGATGCCTTAACAATTAAAAGCTTTTAATTGTTAAAGTGTCTTGAGGGTTTTTTTTTTAACATAGTAGTAGTTGTAAGGAAGAGGGGCCGACCAAGGGCAAGATGGATGGATGGCATCCTTGAAGTGACTGTACTGTCCTTGAAGGAGCTGGGGGTGGTGACGGCCGACAGGGAGCTCTGGCGTGGGCTGGTCCATGAGGACACGAAGAGTCGGAGACGACTGAATGAATGAACAACAAGTAGTTGTAATAAAGATATACAGCCATTGAAAAAAGTACAAGGATAAAAGCTTAGCAGATAAAAGTTGTGATTATAAAACTGTCCATTTCATTAGGGAGAGTGAAGTGCCCTCAAGTGACAGATCTACAAATACCATTAGAAGATGGAAGATCAACAATTATTCCACTTTTAAAACAATATTTTTACCACTGTGGGGCACTATTTGGACATTTGATCTCAGGAACCAAAATATCTTGAGCCTAATGAAATGACATTTTGATGAAATCAGTACTTGTTTTTTCTCTCCTTTCCTGAAATAGTCTATTATGATGAATGGTTTAAAAAGTCCTCACATTTACATATTCCCAATTGATACCTGTATAGGGGATGGACATATGAGAAAGATGTAAAAATTTGCATGATGAGAAGGAAGTGGATGAGAAAGTTATAATAGTGGTACATAACAGGGGTCTCCCAAAGCAGTTACTATACTCCCAACCCAAGAACAGGAAGTGGAATGTTGGTGGACAGGAAAAGAGATTTAAAGATGAGCTAACCTTAAAAACTGTGGCATAGACACTGAGAACTGGGAAGCCCTGGCCCTTGAGCGCTCTACTGGCTTCCAGTCCACTTGCGAGCACAATTCAAAGTGCTGGTCTTAGCCTATAAAGTCTTATACGGCTCCGGCCCAGCTTACCTGTTCGAATGTATCTCCCTCCACATCCCACCTCGTAGCTTAAGATCGTCCAGGGAGGCCCTGCTCTCAGTCCCGTCAGCCTCGCAAGTGCACTTGGCAGGGATGAGGGACAGGGCCTTCTGGGAGGTGGCCCCACGCCTGTGGAACTTGCTCCACAGCGAGATCAAGTCAGCTTCTTCCCTCCTTTCTTTTAGAAAGAAGGTTAAATCATGGCTCTAGGACCAGGCCTTTGGACAGCAAGCATGACAACACCTTGGGTGTTGAACCGGACTAAAATTGGCTATATGGTTGATGACAATGTTTTTAATGTATTTTTAACTTAATGTTTTATTTACTGTTTTAAACCATTGCTATTCGTGTTTATATTTGTATTATATTGAGGCTTCGAATTGTGGCCAGTTTGTAAGCTGCCCTGAGCCCCCCCCCCCCCTCGGGGGTTGAGAAGGACAGAATAGAAATGTTGGAAATAAATAAAATAAAATAAATAATAAATAAATAACTGGATGTCAGTTGTGACCAGCAGTGCTGAAGAATTCAAAGAGGCACGAATGGAGGGTGAAAGAGAGAAATGTGCCAAAAAGAATGCACATCAAGCCAACCCTGACCAGGACCACTTTTCACCTGGAAACTGATGCCCTCACTGTGGAAGTACATGCGGGTCAAGAATAGCGCTCCACAGCCAACCCTGGCCAGGACTGCCTTCCACCTGGAAACTGATGTCCTCACTGTGGAAGAACATGTAGGTCAAGAATAGGGTTCCTCAGTCACCTACATATCCACCGCTAAGGCACTGCCCTTGGGCCCCCATACTTGGACAACAAGGGATCGCCTAAGGTAAAGCAACAAGTTTAAGGACAAGGGGGTGGGGAGGACATTTTCACAGATGATAGTAGACCTGTGGAATTCATATCCATAAGTGATGGCCAGCAGACTAAACGGTTTTGAAGAGAGTTTGGACAGAGGGTAGAAGTCATAATTAAGATGTATTCTCTCCAGTTTTGTCATGCTTATGGACTTCCCATAGGTTGCAAGTTGGCCTCTGTGGGATACAGAACACTGGACTAAATACTATAAGCCTTCAGCATTATCCAGGATGGCTTTTGTGTAATTATGCCCACTGCCACCTTTGAAAACATAAGATATGTAAAAAATATCTCTACAGGAAATCAGTGGAGTGGTGTGAATTGTTGGACCTAATATGAGACCAACAGCAGAATAGATGCCATGATACTGGAAATTAATTCTGTTACTAGAGAACTATTTCAGTGTACCCAAAAATCATTTTCCCTCAATCCAGAAGCCTTAATCTCTTCTACAAGAGATCTCATTTCAGGCTGTGAAGCTGTTGCCTGCAATATAGTGAAATGAAATCTCATTCCATCACTGCCATGCTTGAAGAAACCTTAGCTCTGTTCATTTGGCACTTGTACAAATGGAGTGTCCAAATGCTGCCAGGTGTTGGCTATTCCAGAAAACAGCTGAAGGGGAAATCTCAGCAAGAGGCTCAAAGGCTGGAATCAAGTGCTTGAGAAGGGAAAGAGAAAACCAAAGTAAAAACAGGCAAGAGAAACTCTTAACTCACATCACTCAAACCAATTGATAGGCAAAGACTGGTCCTTTTACAATAGGCCATAAAACATTTAAGATAAGTTATCTCCCCGCCAGCTGTCCTAGGCAGGAACAATTTAGTTGCTATTATATAAGAGCCTTACAACTGTTATTTCTTTGGCTTACAAGTAGTAGAATTACCCCTAGCCAGCATCACCCTCAGTGGCCATGTGTTTTTGCAGAGTTGTCATCAACTTTTGCCAACTCTGCATATGAGAATGCATTCTTATTTGCCTGAAGCAGTGGTTCTCAACCTTTTTAATTTTTTGACCAGAGACCGCTTTGACCAGGGACCACTCTCCAACATTAGTCCCAAAAGGGTTACAAATCAGTTTTTGGTCAACTTTAGATTTGGTTTGATTATTTGGGGTGCTACTTTTGAAAATTGCTGTGGAGAGACCACATTAGCTCTAGTTTCTGACATAGAATATATGCCATCCAGTAGTCACCATCTGCTCGCCCACAGAAAACCATATTTAATAATCTAGAGCTGATGTGGTCTATCCAATGCAATTTTCTGAATCAGCACCCCAAATAACCCCAGGAACAGGCCTCAAAACGAAGACACCAAGGCGCCCCCGCTTCCAGGTACCATATGGAATAGCTCTGCTCAGGGGAGGGAGGAGGAGAAGCAGCACTTTTCTACTCTCTGGGGGAATTTAGCATTCTGGTCATCCCCATTGCATTATTTATTTATTTATTTCCCTATGTTGATTTTCCAAAAGTCATATGTCTTTATTTTTTAATTGTTATTTTATTATTTTATCCCACTCCCAACCTCCCCTCCTTGTACATGCAATTTATAGAGCAAACTATAGAAATTACATTTGAAATATCAATCTCAGTCTTAATTTTTCCATTCCACAATTTAGCACATTCTCTAAATAAATCCTAACTGGTTCCCGCATCCTCTTAGTTATTGAACCTTTTCAGTTTTATCTGTATTGTTCCATTTGCAATTTGTTATTTCCACATTTAGCATATTAACTATATACTCTACACCGCGAGAACACTTGAGGCTCTAGCCCCCTCCCTTGAAGCCCGCAGACCCCTTTGAAAAGTAAAATAAACTTACCCGGCCTCTCAGAGCAGCTCTCCTGGCACGTAGAAATGACATGCCTGGAGACCAGGGAGGAGGAGCGATTTTCCTCCTCCCTTGCCCTCCCCCCCCCCCGCTCTCCTGGCGTGTGATTTTTACACGCTGGGAGAGCTGCTCCAAGAGTGTACTGGAGACCGGGTAAATATTCCTAATTTAGACCAGAAAACTGTGGGAATGGTGTCTCGCCTGCAGTCCAGACACCGGAAATAGTGGGTTTATCCCACGCCTTCTAAGAAGGCACTGAATAAATCACTATCTAATTAATTCGCTACAAACCAGGGTTCTCCTGAATTAATTTGGGACTGTCCAGAACATTGTCTGGACAGCCCTCTTTATTGCGGGAATTACTGCAGTAAAGGTACTGTCTGGACAGACCCAGTGTTATCCCCATTATATTGACAACAATAATAGGCATTGACTGTGTTTTTGTCTCATGCCATCCTCCTTAGTGGCTTTTGAGAGCATCTGATCCTTTATACATATTTGCCATGAGCAGTAACTTCTTATTTTGTCTATCTTCCCCCTCCCTCCAATTCCCTCTATATGAATTCCCATTCAAAACTTTTTGATAAGGTTTTGATTACTGCTACAATTTACCTGTAGGGCAGCTGTTGTTGATGTCTCAAAACTTGAACCAATTTATTATGATGATTAACTTAGGCCCCTTCCACACAGCTGAATAAAATCCCACATTATCTGCTCTGAACTGGGATATATAGTAGTGTGGACTCAGATAACCCAGTTCAAAGTAGATATTGTGAGTTATTCTGCCTTGATATTCTGGGTTATATGGTTTTGTGGAAGGGCCCTTAGTTGATAACGACTATCTTCCTTTCCATCTCATCATCATTTTTGGATAGTGGCAAGTCACACTTTCCCCACATACTGTTAAAGGAAAGCTATCTGTTCTGTCACTCATATTGAAGGTCCACCATTGAGGACACCTCTTCTTTGATTTTGGGACAAGGAAGAAATCAGATAAGTGGACAAAAGAGCCCAGCAGACTGGAAAAGTTCTTTTTGGACAACAATATCCTGAATCTTACAGCTGATGTGGCTTATAGATCACTTATTTCCCTGCAAATCCTACAGGGCCTGAAGACTCCTTGGGGAACATTTGCTTCTGAAATGGTGCATCGCAGCTGCTACACATGGTTCCACTGACAGCTTTTTTATAGGGCTTTTCACACAAGTATAATGTAAGTGGTCTTCAAGAGGGGAGATTAAACATGGCCCTAAGACACTGGGATATGCATCTTTCCAGGGCTCATAAACTGATCTGGTTGCATTGGTTGAAGTTAGGGCAGCATCAATTAGACAGTGAAGTAATTCATTCCACCTGCTGCAAAGAAGAGAAAAGAATAAATCTTTCTCTGACACAAGATTTCAGCAGCCAATTTGCTAATTCAGGAAAGGACGGGTATCTAAAAAGCCTGGGTTAGGAACCCCATGATGTCTAATATTTCACAGATAAAAACTGAGACAAATCAGAATATAGTAAAAATGGGGAGTGGGGTGTATTTTTGATAAGGAAAAAGAAGTTAGGAGTTGATGCAGAGGTTTATTTTTGCCTCAGACTCCTTTACTGAGTTAATTGAGTGCAAACTACTCTTGCTCTTTGAACTCAGTTTGCACCAATGGAAGTAAGTTGGGGACAAAGGAGAGAGTGGGAAGTGGGAACAGAGGATTAATCTGAACAATTAGTGCCAAAGCGAGAAGCTACACAATGCAGCACTTTGAGCATTGAACTTTAACTCTGGACTCCATATATTAACTATTTTTATAAAAACTACATAATTCTGGGAAAGAAAGTAGTGCTGGACAGCTCTAAAGGCATTAAGCCGGATACATCAAAGAGTACATTACATATGGCTGGTGGATTAATGTCTGCTTTATTGTATTAACCAATTAATGCATTTTATAATTTAGCATGCTATTAGTATGCTTTCAATGAGTGCACTATTTGCAGATAAAACAAAAGTTCTAATGGGTCAGGAAGTTGCCTCTTCTGATCTTATTAATAAAAAACATGTTTCCATGTAGTTTTTGTAAAGTGAGCTATCACAACAGTTTAGCTCAGAGGCTACAGGATTTTATTCTACAAAACTTCAGAAGACAATAAAAGAACCACCCTGAACTTTGTCATGTTTCCAAAATGGAGGCACAGAAAAGCATATCATGTTGATACTCACCGGAGCACAACACGAGACTCAGCAATGGCCAGTGATTCACTAAATGAGGCTCTTTTTCCCACCATCCAAAAATGATTATGAGATGGAAAGAAAGACAGTTCCGTTTATTTTTGTGAGACCTCTTGATGACTCTTGATACCTTCAACCTTGATAATCTCCTGGACTGCCACTGTTATACGGTTTTTTGGTCCTCCTTGGACAACAAAAGAGAAGATGATGCTGCAGGAGCCTTGGCCATTGGTCTGTGTGATCCCATGGGTTCTGTTTTGTCCCCAATTTTGTGTAACATCTACATGAAACTATCAGGAGAGGTTATCCAGAGGTTTGGGGTTCAGTGTCACCGGTTTGATGATGAACCCAACTCTATCACTTCTGTACATCTGATTCCAAGGAACTTGTCTCAGTACTGGACTGTTGTCAGTAATGGACTAGAAACCTAATCCAGTGAAAAGATAGGATGACCAGTCAAATGGTAGATTGGGAACAAGGAGTCTATCTGTGTTGAATGGGTTTACTCTCACTCTGAAATCTCACACTGGCAGCTAGGGCCCTTCCACAGAGCCCTATATCCCAGAATATCAAGGTAGAAAATCCCACAATATCTGCTTTAAAGTAGTTTATCTGAGTACACACTCAGATAATGTGGGATTTTCTACCTTGATATTCTGTGATATAGGGCTGTGTGGAAGGGCCCCTAGACTTAGGAGTTCTCCTCTTCCCCGGAGACTCAGAACCATGCCCTGAGATCTAACAATTCTTTACATATGAAAGGTATGTACAAAGGGTGAGTAATTCAGTACTCTAAGACAGGTTTTGAATTCACACTCAACCATGAAAATCCACTGAGTGATCTTAGGCAAGTCAGCCTTAGAAGATGACAAGGGCACACAACAACAACAATCAAACAATCTAAAACTGTTGGAGAAATTCAAGTGCACCACTAAAGCTTCTTGTGTGACAGCAGAATGATTGCAGACAATCTGTACTTAAGGAAAAAGGAAGCTATAGGTGTGTTTATTAAAGATCCAAATACCAGCGGCACCTGAAAACAAATCTTTACCAATGCACTTGAAGGTGACACCTATTTGTTCCCTATGCCAGCAATATACAATGCATGACTATGGAAATGATGCAGATAAATTGACATTCGTGCCTTTTGGGTCTGATGTATCATCCCTGTTCCATCCGTATAATCTGTCATAGCCATCTTTGTTCAGTTCCCAAGTGTAAAAGATTAGGGGGATATTGGCCTCAATCCAAACAGAGTCTGATTAATTGCAACCTCTTTGACCCAGTGACTGATTGCTGGGTTTAAAAATGTTCTCACTATCTAAATGGAGAACTGAGCTACCCAGCAGCTTTTAAGCCAATCAACCTTGTATATTTATAAATAACGGTGGAAGATGGACTCCATGGTTTATAGTGAAAAGATCCATCACTCATTTTTAGCCATCATCCCTGCTTTTAGTGATGTTACCCATACAGGCAGGCTTTAGGAAGACTTAACGACTCAAGTGCTTCATATGCTTTTAAAACTTAGGCTAAAGTACACATCCCAAACAATGTTGTGATGATGCTGGGAAAAATGTTAGTCTGTACTTATATCTCAGTGGTTCTTGGCCAATTCATAGAAGAAAGGAGCTATATCGTAAGAGTAAAGTTCCATAGACACTAACTAGAACTTGGACCACCTTTTTGGTGCGTGAACAGCTCCAAGAAGGGTAGTCAGTAGGATGCAGTCGACTACAACTCTGGAGACCAGGTTCCAATCCCCACTTGGCCATGAAACTCAGAGCTCTCTCTCAGCCTCAGAAGAAGGCCATGGCAAACCCCTTCGGAACAAATCTTGCCAAGAAACCCCTGTGATGGGTCATAATCATCATCATCATCATCTTTATTTGTACCCCACCACCATCTCCCTGAAGGGGACTCGGGGCAGCTAACATGAGGCCAAGCCCAAAATTACAGTATAGCAAAATAAAATACAAAGAAGCAGAAAATACCATCAAAATAAATATATGAAATACATAACAAAATAAAATAAACAGTTACAAAATAACATGACAGAGAAATAGAACACAGTGGGCGGGACAAATGCACTAGGATAACATTGATAAAACCCTGGATGAGATAAGTAGAGGGAGAATGTGTTTCTGAGGGAGGAGCTCAAAAGGAACGAACAATGGGGTTAGACCTTCATTAAGGGCGGGTGGAAAGTGCATCATGAGGACGGAACTGTAGTTGGAACAGACAAAATATGGAATATATGTTCACTCGCCAAAGGCACATCGGAAGAGCCAAATTTTTAGGTCTTTCTTAAAAATCTGCCAGGCTAGGGGATTGCCTAATATCACTAGGTAACGGGTTCCAAAGCCGAGGGGCCACAGTGGATAAGGCTGTCTCCCTTGTCCCCACAAGTCGTGCTTGTGATAAAGGTGGGAGTGAAAGGAAGGCCTCCCCAGAGGATCAAAGAGATCGTGCAGGTTTATGGAAGGAGATGCGGTCACGAAGGTAGGTGGGTCCCAAACTGTTCAGGGCTTTGTAAGTGATAACCTTCACCTTGAATTGGGACCAGAAGGTGAACAGCAACCAATGGAGCTCCTTAAACGGGTCTTAGGGTCACCATAGGTCGGAAACAGCTTGAAGGCACACAACAATTCCCAGAATCTTCAGCCAGTAATCAAAAAGTAACTTTCCCAAGTGTTGTGTATATAATAAATCCTATAGAATGATGCAGGTCCTGGAGGGCAACAGGTTCTGGGACTATGTGGGGCCAACAGGCTGTATCTTCTTCATCATTGATCTAGTTTTGGTCAATGCAGCCTTTGAAACATAGGATGCAGTTGCTGGCACCCTCCCAGATAATCCATTACCTCCTAAGGCATCTTGTCACAAAGCTGAACTGTTCTCATGGATAGGGACTGCAATTTCTGCCTTGATATTCTGGGATATAGGGCTGTGTGGAAGGGCCCGTTGGATTTAGATTATCTTTCTGATCTAAATCCAACTAAAGTCAACCCATTCAATTCATGGATCTTACATAAATACTGATCTACCAAATTCTCATTCATTCTAACTATTAGGTTTAAAGGTCTATCTTCTAGTGTTGTAAACCGCGTTGAGTCGCCGATTTAGGCTGAGAAACGGCGGTATATAAGCACAGTAATAAATAAATAAATAAATAAATAAATAAATAAAAGCCCTCAAGAGGGTTATCAAATCTTAATTATTGTTAATATTTTTGGTCAATTTAAAATAGAGTCCACACATGCAACAAGCATGTCCAGCTAGGATACTCCTCTATGAGGAGTGGCTTAGGGAAATGGGTATGTTTAGCCTGAAGAGGAGAAGGTTAAGAGGGAACATGATCGCCATCTTTAAATATTTGAGAGGATGCCATATAGAAGATAGAACGAGCCTGATTTCTGCAGCTTCCAAAACTAGGACGTGGAGCAATAGATACAAACTGCAAGAAAAGAGATTCCATCCAGACATTGGGAAGAACCTCTTTATGGTAAGAGACGTTTGATAGCGACACAAGCTGTCTCAGACTGTATTGGAGTCACCTTCTTTAAACAGAGACTGGATAGCCATCCGTTAGAAGTACTTTGATTGTGTATTTGTGTATCACAGGGATTTGGACTGGATGGCCCTTGCGTTCCCTTCATGGTAGGATTCTAACTTTCAGAGCCAGATTAAACTACTCCATATAAATCAATCAGCATCCTGCAGAACCACTGCTGAAAGATCTATGAAAGCGCAGTGAGAGATGATAGCTCCCACTCATGGTCATACTGCTTATATTCCAAAATGTAAAGAGTGTATTGGAGATGCTGACTCATCGTTCAAAGATGGTTTTGACATCTTGAAGAGCTATTTTGAAGTTCAGATTAAAACGCAGATTAGATTCACCACCACAGAGGCACGAGATCCAACAACTGTCATTCTAAAGAAGACACTATGCTTAAGAAGTAGTGCAATAGTCATCATTCCCATAAATTGCCAAGATCAATGGTAGCATGAGTGCAAAAAAGCCTTGATCCTTCAAAGTTAATTGGAAACAAGATGAATGCTACTAACCTGGGTAGACAAACCACCGGCATGACTCCCTGTCCCCTTTTGATTACAATTTGGTATCTTGATCCTCATTTAGTCTAACTAGTACTGTTTTGGGGCCTGGATTTTACAGTCCTGCACAGCCTCAATGGAACTCAATGGAAAGGTTCTGGCCCAGCTTATCTGTCCAAACGTATCTCCCTCTATGAACCACTGCAGAGTTTAAGATCATCTGGGGAGGACCTGCTCTCAGTCTTGCCTCCCTTGCAGGCATAATTGGCAGAGACGAGAGACATGGCCTTCTCAGTGGTGTCTCCTCAGCTGTGGAACTCCTTCCCCAGGGATATTAGATCAATCCCCTCCCTTCTGACCTTCTGCAAGAGAGTGAAAGCATGGCTTTGTCACCAAGCCTTGTGCAATAGATAGACTTGGAACAATGTGAAATGACCGTTGGAACGCCCCGGATTCTGCTCGTGGATTATGTGTTTGACTCTGAATGTATTGTTTTAAAATGTTTTAATTGTTTTAATGTACTTTTTAAAATTCTATTTTAATATTTATTCAAGTGTACATTGTGTTATATGGCATTTAATTGCTGCCTGTATGTAAATCGCCTTGAATCCCCTCCAAGGTGAGAAAGGCGGGATAGAAATGTCATAAATAAGTAATAAATAATAAAAGTGGTGGTGGGGGAGAGCTCTTGAGTTGCCACTGTCCTTCTCTCTCTCTCCAGTGTTTGTCTGTCTGTCTGTCTGTCTGTCTGACTGTCTGTCTGTCTGTCTGACTGTCTGTCTGTCTGTCTGTCTGTCTATCTATCTATCTATCTATCTATATCTATCTATCTATCTATCTATCTATGCATCTATCCTTTCTTTCTTTTTTTCTTTCTTTCCTATCATCTATTTGAACTAGAATGGCCCACGAGGTCTCTTCCAACTCAATGATCCTATCTATCTATCTATCTATCTATCTATCTATCTATCTATCTATCTATCTATCTATCTGACTGTGTGTGTGTGTGTGTGTGTGTGTGTGTGTGCATACTGGAATAGCATTTCTCCTGTTAACTTCTCCCTCTTTCTTACGCAGTTCAATGTTCTCCTTTCAGGAAATGTCTCAGGTCTGGAATTTATGTTAGGGCAGATGATGGGCTGTTACTCCAACTTTACTGATCTGAACTTTTCCATGTTTGCAAGTGAATTCACATTGACCCCACATGCTGTATCAGGTTCTGGAACTTATTATCTGCACTGTTAGGTTCAGATGGCTTTCAGATAAGAGTAATTCAATTAGACATCTCAGTAATTATAAATGGGTACTTATGCATGCCACAGTAGGGGGCCATGTCTACAAGCTAACAGTCTACACATTTGCTTAAGCCAATGCTGTCCTGAAAGATTCCATCCTTTGGGTATCTGATGGCTTTCTTTTCAAGATTTCCCATGCTTGTGGGGTCTATATTTTCATGTTAGTTTCCCTTGAAATCACTCCCTGGGCGAAACCTTTGGCAGTTCACTTTGCTAAGGAAAGAGATTGACTTGTCTAGTAGGGAATGATGAAGTTTGGATGGATTCTTTCTGGAGAAATGGTTCAGTGATGGCCAAGCATGTTCAATAGCCAGATATTGCTATTGTATAACAATTGAAAGGAAGCAAAGGGAAGGACTGGGGAAAGAGGTTAGGATGGAGAATCCTAGCTGAACATAGCTCTCAGATTGAAATCCTGGACAAGTGTATTCCATACGGCAACATTTTGTTGCAGGTCCTATTTGTTTAACCTTTCAAAACACAGCAAGGAGGGAAGGATAATTTCTAATAATTGCCAGCACTTAAGAATGATTTGTTCTGCTGGCATACAGAGAGAAAAAAATAGACGGATCCTGCAGATTTTTATTTTTTGATAATAGCTGTGTCTATAATTTCACACATTGGGAAGAAAAATGGTGTGAAATGGTGTAACTGACATTGGCAGTTTAGTGGCAAAACTGAAAAGGAGATATCAAGGCCAGAGTAGTGACAACCACAAAGGAGTATTATATTTTTAATGTGATAGGTGCAACTATAGGGAGTAGGTCATTCTGCCTGTCAAAGAGCAGACTTGTGTTACAGATATCCCCTTGGCTGCAAGTCCTAAACTTGATGCTTTGGAAACTGACAGGCAATTTGCTAAACTGGCTTTTTTCACATCAGGACTCAACATTGTAGCGCCATGCTTCAATGTGCAGTTATTGGCATAACAATGTTATGACTGAGAATGCATATGCAGACTTTTGTCTTTATGGAAGACTCAGATTTCATCTACACTGTACAATTAAAGGAATTTCACATCAGGTTAATTGCCATTGCTTAATGATATAGAATCCTGGGATTCGTAGTTGGATGCTACAACCAGCATGCTTTGGCATAGAAAGCTAAAGGTCTTGTAAAACTACAACTCCCATGATTTCATTGCATTGAGCCATTGCAATTAAAGTGGTTCATACTACATTAGTTCTACAATGTAAGTGCACCCTTAGAGAATTTAATTTAGTCACAACTGACCCACTTAGTATTGGTTGCAGTGGGTCTATTGTAAGAATGGCTGAGATTGCATCTATTCTGTAGAATGAATGCAGTTCGGCACCACTTTGGTAGCTGTGACTAATAATAATAATAATAATAATAATAATAATAATAATAATAATAAATCTTTATTCATGTCCCGCTTTTTTCCCTAACAGGACCCAAAGCTGCTCACAACATAATACAATACAAATCAAAACACATTTAACATAAAATACAAGCATAGAAGTTAATATGTTGTCAAACCTTAATCACTCTACAGTATAGATGCATCCTTGTCCTAGGTCCAACCCATTGTTTTTAATGAAAATCTAAGAATTTATATGAGACAGTCTAAAATTCTTGTAGTTTAATCATAAGAAGAGCTGAAGATCCCTGCATTGCAGGGGGTTGGACTGGATGGCCTTTGTGGTCTCTTCCAACTCTATGATTCTGCTGTCCAGAATTCCAGGAGTCTCTTCCTAGCGTGCCAGTTCTAATGGGTTCCAATCAAGACACGCAGAGATGAGGGCAGAGTCGAAGATTTCTTTATTGCTTCAATGGCCAATGCAGGATGCTAGGGGGAGATCCCAGATCTGACATACCAACCATTGAATCAATGGAGCACAAGGCTGTGATGATGAGCTTTTGGATTGTTTAAGACCCGTTATGCCCCAGTGTGGCTGGCTTGCAGGCTGTTTGACCATCTGCATTCTGATCTTAATATTGAGCCTGTCAGTTAGGCTGATAATAAAGTTCCTGTGTCTGTTGGTAGCTTGTGCCTATTGTGTTTTGGTGTGAAGGAGAGTCAAAAGAATTTGGGATCAGAGTTTCAGATAACAATTCTATGAAAGAAATACAAAAACCTAAGGTAATCTCAATGTACGTAGTTCAAATCTTTTTAAAATGTGTATGTATGTATGTGTTTGCATGTGTGTAATTGTATTTTTTTGAAAAAGCAATAAAAACAAAAAAAAATAATACTAGCTACCCCCTGGTGGCACAGTGGGTTAAACTGCTGAGCTGCTGGACTTGCTGACCAAAAGGTTGGCATTTTGAATCCAAGGAGCGGGTGAGCTCCCGCTGTTAGGCCCAGCTTCTGCTAACCTAGCATCTCGAAAACATACAAATGGGAGTAGATCAATAGGTACAGCTTCTGTGGGAAGGTAACAGCTCTCCATGCAGTCATGCCAGCCACATGACTTAGGACAGGGGTCCTCAAACTTTTTGAACGGGGGGCCAGTTCACTGTCCCTCAGACTGTTGGGGGGCCGGACTATAGTTTACACGGGAATATTGTGAAACATTTATTTTATATATTGTGAAACATTTATTTCTAATTACAAATAAATGAAATGTTGACTTCAAGCATGTCGTAGCATGGGTAACAGGCTTACTATAACAACAGGGAACACATGAATATGTTTAACTGATCAGCCTATTGGCCAAACTCCCATAACCTCTTGCCATCATAGTTTGTGGCAGGCACACAAAGTTTCTGGATAAGAACTACTACTTTCAAAATAAGGGCCACAAAATTAAAAAGAAAATAACACTTTCAAACCAGGAAAAGATTTCTGTTCTACAATTTTATCATTACGTTTATTTATACACCACTTTTTGTCTCCACAAGGAGACTGTGGGCCCTTCCAGACAGGCCCTATATCCCAGGATCTGATCCCAGGTTTTCTGCTTTAAACTGGATTATATGAGTCTGCACTGCCAGATAATCTGGGATAAACAGAAAACCTGGAATCAGATCCTGGGATATAGGGCCTGTCTGAAAGGGCCCTTCCAAACAGCCATATAGCCCAGAATATCAAGGGAGATAATCCACAATATCTGCTTTCAACTGCATTGTCAGAGTCCACACTGCCATATAAGCCAGTTAAGTGGATTTTATACAGCTGTGTGGAAGGGGGCAAAGGAGCTTACATTTCAATACCATTTTAACTCCACAAATATATGAAACATTACAATAGAACTAAATATCATTGCTATTCTTTAAAGCAGGGGGGGGGTTGGGGAAAAGAGATCGTGACATTTGGGAATTGCAGTTCTGAGGATTTATAGTTCACCAGCCATCAAAGAGCATTCTGAGCTCCTCCAAAAATGGATCTGAACCAAACTTGGCATACAGAAGTCCCATGACTTTGAGGTAGGATCTTCAACAGATTATGGGATTTGCAGTACCTTCAATTGCTTCAGCTCTGTCATCAAAACCACAGGGCTCTCTCCTACTGCCTCGAGGCACAGCTGCTGGGGGAAGCCTCTTTGGAGAGGAGTGCTGGCACAGCCCCCAGGAGAGGTGCACCGTCTGTCGCCATGGCATCTGAGCCACCGGGCTGCCCCTCGAGGCAGGGAGCACCCCCGTGGCCACCTCTTCCCCCGTGTGCTAACACTTGTGTTGGCTCTCTCCCCCCGCTCTCTTCCCCCGCGCATTTGCCAATGCTGGGAGGGGGATGGGGCAGGGAGTGCATGCCCAGGGGCCAGTGGAGGGAGCACACTCCCTGCACTGGCCCTCTTCCCACGCGCACTTGCCAATGCCAGGCTGCATCTTTCTCCCGGTGTTTGCAAGTGCGTGGGGAAAAGGGCGGTGCAGGGAGCACACTCCTTGCACTGGCCTTGGATGCATGCTCCTGGCACCAGTGTAGGAAGCGCCCACCCAGGGGACGCTGACAAGCTTGTGGGGGGAAGAGGGCCGGTGCAGAGGAAGCACGCTCCCTCCATCGTCCCCTGGGCAAGCACTTCCTGCACCAACCCAACGCCGGGAGAAGACCAAGAGGTGTGGCGGCCCAGTGCCCCTCGCGGGCCGGATAAATGCCCCCGGGGGGCCAGGTGTGGCCCGCGGGCCTTAGTTTGGGGACCCCTGACTTAGGAGGTGTCTATGGACAACGCCGGCTCTTTGGCTTAGAATTGGAGATGAGTATAATAATCTCCTCTAATGGCCGTCTGGGCAGGGGGTCAAACAAACCCACCGCTGCCCCACCAATTATAATAACTAGGCAGATGGCAATACGATCAATCCCACCATCTGACCCCATTATACAGGCAGGCTTTATGGCCAAACAATATGACTGGACAGGGGGCAAACAGATCCCACAAACTGTCCTTCCTTTGATAAAGAGTTTATACCACTTTATAAAGACTTCACTGGCACCCACACAACGCTTGAGGGGATGTCTCTTTATTTAAACCTTCGCTGCCACCATAAGTATAAATGAACAGGAACCCTCTAGCTATTTAAAGATGTTAAAATTACTTCTAGGACCACCAAACACTGTGTCTTTTAAAAGGGCTTCTTTGTAGGAAAACAGATGAGGTTGAATTAAAAAGAAAAGGGACTAAATCCACAAATGGCACTTGACTCAGGCTTAAGTTTCAAAAATAACAAGAAAGGTTTATTGAAGTAAAAGTTACAGAATGAAGAGAATGCAGTTTCATAAGCTTGGCTGTTACAATTAAAGTGTTCTTGTTCTTAAAAAGCGTAACGGTTGCATGAGAGAATGGTTCTTTCTTTAATACAGTTCCTATTATAAAACCCAGCTATTTCTTCTCTAAAATATTAAAAAAATAAATAAAAATAAACATAAAAAAAAAAAAATAAAAAAAAAAAAAAAAAAAACAAAAAAAAAAAAAAATAAAGAAAAAATAAAAAAAAAAAAAAACAAAAAAAAAAAAAAAAATAAAAAAAATTAAAATAAAAAAAAAAAAAAAAAAAAATAAAATAAAAAAAAAAATAAAAAAATAAAAAATAAAAAAATAAAAAAAAAAAAAAAAAAAAATAAATAAAAATAAAATACAAGAAACAAAAATAAAAAAAAACCACCACCACCCCCCCCACACCACCCTCAAAAAAAAAAAAAATAAACAAAAAAAAAAAAAAATTATATAAATAAAAAGCTAAAAAAAAATAAAAAAAAATAGCTGTAACCAGTTTGCCACAGCCTACTTCGCTGTGCAAACTTCAGGCAAACTGCCTATTCTAATCAGGAACTCCTACAAGCTTCTCTAATCCTGCTCCTAACTCTAACATCAACCAGAACTGAACTGAACTGACTAAAAACAGCTTCTTACTTTCCCTCCAACAGTCTAACTCCGCCCCCCTTTAACAAACCAATCCTGGCTGTTTCTGGGCTGGCTCAGGCCTAGGCCACTCCCCCTCTCTGAACTGGAGCTTTCCCTAAACTAAGATGGCTCCTCCTGCCCTCTGCCAGGCCTTCTAAGCTGAAACTACCTAGCCTGTCTCTCCCAGGCCCTGCCACCCCGGCTGGCAAGGTAAGGGATCTTCACAATGAGCACCACGCTCCAGAGTCAGACACAACTAGAATTAATGTCAGAGGAAACCTTTACCTTTACCAGTGTAGGAACTGCCATCAAGCCATTTTCCAACATTTCACATTTCGCTAGGACATGTGTGGACAAGCCATATGAATTGTGGTCAAAATAGCAAAGGTTAGAGAGCTGGAACAGCTTGCTTTTACAAGATTCTGCCTTCTTTCATCTCCATCTACTGAGTTGATTGAGTGCAAAATACTTTGAATTCATTTTGCAGCAATGAATATAAATTGAAGACAAAGAAGAAAAATTGGAGGAGGAGAAAGAAACCAGAACATTTTAAAAAGTAGTTGAAAAGTGAGATGACCGTGGATTAATTGAGATTCTCTCTGCCAAATCTAGACAGTTGGAAGGTATGAAATGGGCCTACTGGTAAACAAGAAGACAATATTAGTGTGGCTTTGGAGAAACAGAATATATATTTGGGGAAAACTAGGCAAGAAATCTACATGCATAAGAAGCAAACTCAGCAAAATGCAGGCTAAATGGGACTCAGCATTATTTGTGGCTTAAGGGTTTGTTTAAAGTGGAGCTAGAAAGAGATATTCTGGGGGGGAGGATCTGTCAGCCCCAAGCTCATTCAGCAGTCTCTCATTTTGATCAGTCTCCCTGCAATCAGCTCTAAAATTAATATGTATCATTTTTTAAACAAGATGAATCTTCCGAACCACCTGCAGCGTTTTAAATGAGGCTTATCTCGTGAAGTAGAGTGGAATAATAACCTCATTTTGTTTTATATGTGACACTTCTATTAATGTAACTCACACTAGAACATTTCCCAAACTTTGCCACAGTGCTGCATTGTTGGTTCATGTTTGGACCATTTTGCCTTTATAAATAAATCATTTGTTGCACAAAGCCACTATTCCATGACAGCTGTGTGACAACCAATGACCGCAACAAACTGGGATTATCATCCTCACTATTGCACCTCTTTGCTTTAGGGCAACTCCACAAATATGCCAATCCACTGTTGGGGCCATATACTTCCACTTTACCTCAGAATTACACCATCCAACTTCCCCCCATTGTTGCCAATGCAACACAGGAAGCTTCTCATGTTGCCACCACTGCGGTATATGCTGGTTCAGTTGTAGTTTAACCATGGAGGCCCACCAGAAGTAGTTGCACATCATGGGAGGAGAGCTGGATGGATCAGTGGCTAAAATACAGTTGAACTGGCATATGCCACCAAAAATAGCCTCATCTGATGTGGGGAGAGGTGAGTAAGAAATATAATGTGTTGTTGTTGTTGTTGCTGTTGTTGTTGTGTTACATCCATAGCAAGGAAGGGAGTTCCAAAGGCTAGGAAGAGTCACCCATATCGTGCTCATATCAAGAATACCTATGAGGATAGGGAGCTGATTTTTTACCAACTGTTCCAACTTCCCAGTTCCCCAAATCATGGCAGATTGATTTCCATGTTGGTAGTCTTGCTGCTACTATCCCTTCCATCCAACCCAGTAAGAGTTACGACCTTATCGCATGGTAGACCACCCCCACCCCACCCCCAGTGCCTCAGGCATAAGGGGAGACATCATTGCCCCGTGGTCCATTCCAGCACCATCACACAGGGGAAGGGTCACCTAAACTGGGCAGAAGCACAACACAGGAAGGCTCCCTTATTTGGGGGAAGTGTCTAAGGACACTTCCACCCCAGTTGGGAGTAGGCTCTCTGCTAGAAGTCTCACAATGGCTGGCGCCGGGCTCCATCCCCGAAGAAGGCTCAAACCTTCTTAAGATGCTTGTTTTAGTAAGTGTGATGAGGTCCTAGAATTCTCAAACTTTCCAGAATATATTTGAGAATGAAAGGGGACATGGGGGCAAGAATTCCCATTGTTCCACTGAACCTCCAGGCAAAAACTCTTATATAGTAGCAATATATGTGAGAGCACATAATTATTGTTTTCAGCAACATGACTGCATTCCCATCACATTGCTTGGTGAAGCCAACTAAAAATGTCTTCCATGCCTTTCTCTCCTGTTTCATCTACACACTTGAAAACATCAATAGCAAGTCTTCAGTTGCCTCTACATGTACAGAAATAAGTAGAGTGCTCCAGGGCTGTCCCAGATACAGATTGGGAACATCCCTGAAGTACACTGTGGAATATGCTGCCTCAGAGTCCAGTGAAGTCTCCTTCTCTGAATTTTTTTAAGCAGAGCCTGGATGGCCATCTGTTGGAGGTGCTTTGGCCATGTGTCCATGCATGGCAGAATAGGGTCGGACTAGTTGGCCTTTGTGATCTCTTCTAATTCTATGATTCTATGTAGTCCTTTCGGTATCCAGACAGCTAGTCTGGCCAACAGTGTATTGGAGCTGCCATCTTTTCACCATCCAGAAGCAGCTTCTTGGCAAAGCCTTGCTAGTGACATCACTTCTGATGTGGTCATAACAGGCTTTATTTATTTATTTATTTATTTATTTATTTATTTATTTATTGTGTCAGGAGCGAACCAAACAGTTGTATTGTATTTTTTTAAAAAACACAAAGTTTGCAAACTTGGCATTCTATTAAATGTTCTTTGACCAGTAGCTGGCCAATTGGAGTGCCTCTGGTGTTGCTATATAACAGGCTGAGCAATGGAAATGACACCAGCAACACGGCTCTGCCAGGGAGTTGCTTCTAGCCAGTGATACGGTGCTGTCTTTTGAGCATGTGGATACTGAATCAGGCCAAATTCAGTCCCACCCAGCTGTCCAGACCGCAAAAACTAGGATCACTCCTTTTTTTATGACCTCATAAAATCTGGCACTTTTCTTATGGGACAAAACATACAACTATCCTTGTTTTATGTACACTTTAGCCATTTCCGCAACTCAGTGGCTCTGTTTCATTATATTGGTTAGTAACGGGCGCAATATTTTTCCCTTAAAAAAAGAAAAGAATGAAACCACATGTGATGCTTTCCGCCACATATTCCACTGGCATCTTTCAGGGTTAACATTCATTTGGCAAATGAAGGAGGCATTTGAAATGTTCTGAACCTGAGGAGGGCTTTTCTTCTCCCCCTCTTGTCCCTTAGCTACCTCTTTCTCAATTCATTTGGTGTGAATGGCAGATTCCTCCACTGGATCAAGTTTCAGATCACCATAGAAACAAACGAGGAGGCAGTTTCATTAATCATTTAGAGCCCAAGAAGTCTAGGTCAGTCTGATTGCGGCATATAGGGTATCATCCCTGAGCCACATGGGACTCAGTTGATTTGAATTAAAAAAGATTAAGCTGCCCGTACGACGCCCAGCTCCATCAGTTTAAGTTCTCATGTAACAGTGGTCTCTGGAGCCACACGGATTAGAAGACTGGAGTTATGCACTTATTTTTCAGGACTCAGTGAAACGTTAGAAGGGTGCAGGTGTCTGGGGGTGTTGCGTGGGATGGGGGCAAGGAGACAGATTGCATACAGTACTTCCCCCCCCCCCAACTTGTTGCTTGTTCTTTTGAAACTGGAAAGAATCACTCATTTTTATTTCACCATTGACAGTTACCACTCTTTCTGGTCATGAAACGGAACATTGCTCGGCCAATGTTTACAACTCAGTTTGAAACTCTCTCTTTTTAAAAAAAAAAACAGCAGAGCTGCAAATAGTGCGTAATACAGTTTTACATGGATGCTGAAATTTAATTTTTTCCCTACACTCGGTTTGTTCTTCTCAAGGGCGTGAAAATCACATCAAATAAATATGGGTGGCGTTTGAGTTTTACTTGGAGGAAGATTTATAGCTCCCAGGAAACCAAGTTACAGGCAGCAACAAATCAACATGACTATGAACTTGTTGTATATGTACACCACAAAATGAGCACCCAGCCCTCCTACCCACCCCGAACTACTCACCTTATTTATTGGTCTCTCCAGTACTTCAAAGAACTTCAGTTACTCTGTCCAGACTGTTTTATTGCCTTATGGAACTAAGCCATTTCAAGGGGGAAAGCTGCAGGCTACAGTATATATTAGGAACTTTCTTCTCCTGGAGGGGTTATCAATCCCTTGATACTATATGAACTGCTGATCTAAAGCTCATTAGAGCCTGGCTTCCTACACCATTAATTCTTAAATCTTTTTCAAGTCAGACAGCATTGTTTTCCATTCCAAGTGCTAATCCTGCAGTGGAAGGCTCCCCACCTGGAAAGCATGGATGAAGGACACAATCCAGCTGAGTTCGAACTCTGTGATTTCAACAGGACAGCGCTGGGTATGTGATTTATCCTCCCATTGATGTCACTGGGGTTAAAAGTGCTTAAGTTGGCCTGGGTCAGCCCTAATACTTCAGAGCTTAGAAAAATTGCTTTTTAAAGTTAGACCACTGGCAAAATGGGTTGGGGAAGTCTAGAAAATCTAGTTTAATTCTGTTTTCTCCACACTTTGCAACAGTGCTCTCCATTGTTCCAAGTATATCAAGAGAGCCAGTCCTGTCTTTGGTAGAACAAGGCAGCCACAAATTTGAGGTGTCACAAAAAACATGCAAATAGTTATTATTATTATTATTATTATTATTATTATTATTATTTATTGACACAAAAGCACAGTATGTCACAGCAAACGAGAGCTATATGCTGGATTTCGTATCACAAAATCACAAGTTGAACACTTCCCAAGCGTCTAGGACTGTGTGTTGTTATTATTATTATTATTATTATTATTATTATTATTATTATTATTTGATACACAGCAAACAAGATCACTATGATGGCTTTTGTGTTTGATCACATGTCAGACACTTTGTGTTCGATCCCATGTCAGATACTTGTGTGATGTATCAGATAATAATGCATGCAGATCTGAGTAGGGTGGCCTTTTGCAGCTGACAGATGGTAATTTTATCAGCGCCAATTGTTTTTAAGTACAGGCCAAAGTCTTTAGGCACTGCACCCAGTGCAGTGATCACCACTGGGACCACCTTTACTGGCTTGTGCCAGAGTCTTCTGCTGTCACCTAGGATTGCAACACTGATGATCCATACTTTGGTTTTTTTCCATGATGGTGAGGTCAGGAGTATTGTGCTGCAAAACTCTGTCAGTCTGAATTTGGAAGTCCCAGAGTAGTTTGACGTGTTCTTTTTCAGGATTAATAATAATAATAATAATAATAATAATAATAATAATAATAGGAACTTGTACCACAAATACCATCTGCCTGTGACAAAGAACTGGTGGGATCGCAAGCCTGAAAAAGTTACAGAAAATGAACATGTCAAACTATCCTGGAACTTCCAAATTCAGACAGAGAGAGATTTGGGAGCACAATACTCCTGACCTCACAATTGTGTTAAAAAACAAGTATGGATTGTCGATGTTGCAATCCCAGGCGACAGCAGGATTGAAGAGAAACAACTGGAAAAGCTGGCACGATATGATGATTTAAAGATCGAACTGCAAAGACTCTGGCACAAGCCAGTCAAAGTGGTCCCTGTGGTGATCAACACACTGGGTGCAGTGCCTAAAGACCTTGGCCTGCACTTAAACACAATCCACACTGACAAAATTACCATCTGCCAGCTGCAAAAGGCCATCTTACTGGGATCTGCACACATTATTCACCAATACATCACAGTCCTAGACACTTGGGAAATGTCCGGTGTGTGATCCAATACAACAGCCAGCAGAATTATCTTGTTTGCTGTGGACTCATCTTGTTGCATTTATAATAATAATAATAATAATAATAATAATAATAATAATAATAATAATAATAATAATAATAATATATTTTAAAAGGGAAGGAAAAGGAAATCAGGGCATGGGTGAGTGGGAATGATTATAGGGAGGAGATCTTTGAACTGTTGGCAGGGCTGAGGAAATTCTATGTCAAGAAGACCTCAGACTCTATTTTCCAGTAGATCTAAAGGAGTGGACTGTGACATAGCCAGGTATAAATCCTGTTTGTTTTTATTCTCATTTCAAAAGTATATGTTTGTCACAATGTTATTCTGCTCAGAAGTAGGTCCTGTTTGTTGTTCTTGTTCCTCAGTCAAGTTTGGTGCTGTTGTGTGTATGCTCAAGTCATTTCCAACTTATGGTGACCTTAAGGCCATAAGGGTTTTCATGTCAAGATTGTGCCTTCTTCTGAGGATGAGAGAGTGCGAATTGCCCAAGGTCACCCAGTGGGTGTTCATGGTAGAATAGGGATTTGAATCCTGGTCTTACAGAGTCCTAGTCCAACACTCAGACCATTATCCCACACTGGCGCTCCAGCCCTGGTACATGTGGTTTTGCACGTTCCTTCCCCTGAAGTATAACCTAAACAATTTATTGACAGTCTCCCAGTGAAGTACTAGCCTGGGCCGACCTTGCTTATCTTTTCAGGGTAGCTAGACAGTAGACAAGTGCCTTGGGTAGCCTCACTGGTTTGAATTGAAAGCTAGTATAGACTGGTGACACAGGATCTCTGCTTCTATCTCCACCACCCTTAGTTGTCCTGGCCCCCTTTGCTTTGGATTTAAGTTGTACTGATATCAGGTGGCAGAACTAACTAGCAGTAACGATTCTGGATAGTGAAGCATAGCTGGATTCCATACAGTGGCCTGTGTGTGTGTGTACCTTCAAGTGGCCTGTAGAGTTATGGCTACCCCATGAATTTAATAAGGTTTTCTTAGGCAATAAGTACTCATAAGTGGTTTTCTTGATTCCTTTTTCTGACATATAGCCTACAATGGCTGTCATTCATTGATAGTCTCTCCATCCAAGTACTAACCAGGCCTGATTTTGCCTAGTTGTTGAGATCAGATAGGGTTTAGTGTCTTTGGGGTATTTAAGTGACAAATTTCTGGTTTGTAAAGCAGACCTCAGATCCGTACAATACTATTTTTGAGCTTTAAATATCCTCTTATTGCAATTTGCAATGACTCATGGAGATAGCAATAGAAAAGGATTGCCCACAGGCTGTGGACTCTGTAATCATAGGTTTTGCATCTTAAAGTATAGTGTAGGTAGGCCAGTTTGAATTTAGGTTGGAAATTAGCTGAGAGGAGAGATGAGTAAGTTTCTTCTAAAAGTAATTTGTTCTGTTA
The DNA here is from genome assembly GCF_025583915.1 of Anolis sagrei ordinatus. Classification (NCBI taxonomy): domain Eukaryota; kingdom Metazoa; phylum Chordata; class Lepidosauria; order Squamata; family Anolidae; genus Anolis; species Anolis sagrei. The sequence goes on along the minus strand of NW_026844366.1, from coordinate 326,981,186 downwards.
TTCATTGTAGCACTTAGAAAAACAAATACTATGTTATCACTAGTACAGTATTTTTTTTAAAAGTTGTGTTGTCAAAGGCTTTCATGGCTGGAATTACTGGGTTGCTGAAAGTTTTCCAGGCTATATGGCCATGTTCCAGAAGCATTCTCTCCTGATGTTTCACCCACATCTTTGGCAGCCATCTGCAGAGGTTGTGAAGTCTAGTTGGAAACTTCCTGCCTGGGGAAATCTTTTGTTGGGAGGTGTTAGCTGGCCCTGATTGATTTGTGTCTGGAACCCCCCCCCCTTTTTTTTTTTTTTTTTAGTGTTGCTCTTTATTTACTTTTCTGATTTTAGGGTTTTTTAAATACTGGTAACCAGATTTTGTTCATTGTCATGGTTTCCTCCTTTCTGTTGAATTGTCATTTCCATGATCACAAATAATATGCTGTGTCCAGGTTGGTTCCTCAGTTGCTCTGCTATGGTTGCCTTCTCTCATTGAGTTAGTCTTCAGTGCCTTTCCTGTTCCTTGATTTGTGTTTTTAAAAGTTGTTTTATTCATTGCAGTGCTTGTTTATTTTCCATTTTTTAATAAATAAAGACCTCAGGATTGATAAAGGCATGGCATAAAACTTGATTTCCTAAAAATCAAACTTTAGTCAAAGCTACCCTTTAAAAGTAGCCTTTAAAATAGAGGTGGCCTGCATTGAATCTTCCAGTGCTGTTGGATTACAAGTCCCATTTGCTTTTCCCAGGACTGCTGATGGTGAGTGTTGGGTTTCATCCCTGACTGCACAAGTCTCCAGCCCTCAATGAGTAGTTAGCCTAGATAGATTAGAGTGAGGGATTCCTTCCCCAAATTTCCTATGCATGCCTATCTCAAGAAGGGGCTTAGAAGGGGTGCTGTCTTACTCCTCCTGCATGTCACTATCTCCTCCCTTTTTGAATACTTAGCAATGTGATATCTTTGAGGGATGAGGTAATTTCTTATTTTAAAGGCAATGTATTGCCCTGGGCTGGCCATGTAGCCTGTCTCCATTTTGCCTCTCTCTTTCCTTTGTTCTCCTTAAGTGCAGAAGCATCTTGCCATTCTCCAGGCAAGATTTAGATGCATGGCTATTTTGTTATTTTTCCTTTTTCCTTTCTTTAGAAGATAGCTCACTGAAGCTAGTTAGCTCCAAGAACCTTTTCTATCCAGAATGGACTTCTTTTGTCTTTAATAAACATATTATTTTTAGAACCTATGAAGTTGTGGCTCTCTGCAATCCTGTTCCATCCTGTTGAATGGAAACTAATCCTTGCTCTCTTCACGTAATCTTCTGCTGGTTATGAATTCTGCTTCTGGCACTCTGCTATATTTTTGTGGAATCACCCCAAGTGAGGGTTATTTTTGGAGCCTAAGAGTTCTTGATTCCTATCAGTGAGGAATTCTGGGAGTTGGAGTTCAACAACATCTTTCCAAAGTTTATAGTACAGCTTAAGTATCCCTTATGCGGAATCCAAATTACCCTAAAATTCAAAATTGTCCACAATAGTGACATCTTCACTTTATGATGGCTCAATGTACACAGACTTAGTTTCAAGCACAGAATTATTATAAATGTTGCATATGACATTACCTCTAGCTTATGCATATAAGGTGTATATTAAACATAAATGAATTTCATGTTCAGATTCAGGTCTCATCTCTATCCTAGCTCATTATGTGCAAATATTTCAAAATCCAAAACACAGAATGCTTCTGGTTCCAGGCATTTCAGATCAAGGATGCTCAACCTGAAGCTATGCAATCTCACTCTTTACAGAAGTAAAGTCACTTTGTTCCTGCTTGTTACATTACTTTTGAAATATTTCTTTATTCCTCTCTTGTTTTTTTTTAAATGTGTCACATTACAGTTGGCTACCTACATGTAACTTGATCCTTCCAAACTCTGGTTCAGACATCCCTTGACTTTGGGGGAAAGTTTTTACTTGTTTCCAATCAAATTCAATGGATTTCTAACAATGGCAAAGAACAACAGGCATTTGCCAATGGGAATCCATTGATGGGATCCAAGTCTTGTCACAGATGTTTTGATAAGCCCATTTTGGATGGTTTGGTAACAATCCAGAACTGTTTTTCAGGAAGCCCATTAAGAACTTATCTCAATTCCTTCAGATATTGCATATGACAAATAGACTGGCTTTTCAGAATAATTTGTGTGTTCTATCAGTGCAAAACACTACCCTGCAGATTTCCTAGTAGTCTATGAGACTTGATAATGCTCTAATATGAAATGAAGTATGATATCAAAGGGCCTGATGGAGTGCTCAAATTGAGATCAAATCCCTCCTTTTTGGCTCAGGCCATCCACTTTGGTTTTTGCTAATGAGTCTATGTAAGCTTTGATTTCATCAATGGAAGTGCTTTAGGGTAACTTGTCAGAAAATATATTGAATGTGATGAAAATGAGAGCCTTTGACCGAGTTCTTATTGCTAATAAAATCCCGAGAGGCTTTCCCTCTGCAATGAAGTCCGGGTATAACCTTGCAGTCCTCATTACGTGTTCCCCCTCCTTTTAAATCCACGAAGTCTCTCTGTTCTTTTCTGTGATTATCATGAAGATCGAATTAGAAACTAAATATATCCTCTTTGCTCCCCCTACGCCACCCGTCAGAAGGTTATTTTCTGACTCTACCGCAAATGTGTTAACTGTACATCTTCAGTTGCCAGCCGTTACTTGAAAATGACAGTAATGACCAGGCTAACAGTATCCATCTTACTCAGCTATCCATTGGCTTTGATAGAAAGATGTAAATGGCTGAATAAACTCAGAGAGGGCTGCAGTTTGTTAAAATCACTTGTGATAATAAATTAATTCAAGATGTTAAAGTCGGACTTGCATATATAGTACTGTTGCATCGTCACAATGACTCTGGTTTTATTTCTTGCTCTGCATTTTTCCAGTGGGCCACCGACTTTTCACCTGAAGAAGTTGTTTTTTGCAATAATAATAATAATAATAATAATAATAACAACAACAACAACAACAACAACTTTGTTTAAATTCCACCCTAACTCCCCTGGGAGACTCAGGGCAGATTCCAACAAACAAAAAGACAAACATTCAATGCCTCAGTAATCGTAAATATAAATATAAAACCCCAAGATAACCCCACATAAAGAGCAACTTAAGCATAAACTATTCAATTCAAACTTAAAGATAAAACATTCTTATTACTATATTAAAACAACATGAAGGTTCACAAATGTGTGCATAAATTGTATGGCCAAAGTTATTAAATGGGCTAATGTGATCTAACAAGGCCCAAGTACATTTATCCTATTCAATCAACTGTCTGGTAGTAGTTTCTTTTCATCTAAACTTCCTTCTCTCCATATGCTTGTGAGCAAAGATAGGTTTTCAGCTGTTTTTTGAAGGAGAGAAGGGAAGGGGCAGCTTTATTTCTTTAGGGAAGGAGTTCCAGAGGAGTGGGTGACCACAGAGAAAGCCCTCTGCTCATTCCCGCCAGCCATGCTTGACTCTATATGAATCTATGGTTGACTTCTGCTAGAAGCTGACCCTTAGAACCGCCTAAAGGACCTAGACATTGGGTTGTTGTAGGTTTTTCGGGCTATATGACCATGTACTAGAAGCATTATCACAACCTCTGAGGATGCCTGCCATAGATGTAAGTGAAATGTCAGGAGATTTGATTAATAACTGAGCCAAAGTATTGAAAAACAACCCAGTGACTCCAACCATGGAAGCCTTTGACAAGACCTAGACATTCCTAGAGAGGAATTCTGTTTTCGCAATCTCTAGGTCACTCAGCATGGTTGGAGGAAGTTGACCATGGAGTCACACTGGAGGACCCAGAAATCAAATCTGCAAAAGTCAAAACCATAGATGTGGAGGGATGATTGCTTCTTTCATAGACAATATCTGTTGTGCTTTCAATTAAATTTTTCAGACTCTTCCAGTTTGGAAAATATACTGAAAATCTACATTTGTAAGGATGTTGTGAACCAGGGAGGGTGCTGAGTTGGAGGCAAAGTTGGTCTGCACATTCCCAAAACTTGCCACACTTTGATCTAATTCTGATCTATATGGAAGAAAGAGGGGAAACTGACACAAACCACATTTTGAAGACCTCCAACTATGAACTAGAAGTGTTAAGTGATCCCACCAATTTGCATTCTTGGTCTAAGCTTGAGGTGTGTTAATGAATCGGCATGTTGGTGGTGTTCCTAAGGATGTACTGTACTTTCCCCTTGAGGAATAAAGACTGCTGGCTCCTGAAGTGTCAGTGTTTCATGCACACTCAGCTCTCCTAAAATAGAGCTGTGAAAAAGAGAAAGAAAGATAATGGTGCTTTGGAGAAACCGACGAGGTCATTTGCATTAATGTAGAGCCTTGCTCATTAAAACAGACTCAGGTATGATATATTTTGTGGCTGCAGGATGGACCTGAATAATTAATATAAACACAGGAAAATAGAATGAACTAAGAAAGGGCAGAATTTCTAGGGCTCTGAACCTCTGCATACTTTCCTGATTAGTATTGTGTTGTTCCATCTTTTTGCCTGCATTTAAAATGTCCCTCTTTCTCTCTACCTTGTCCCACTTTCCCTCTTTGTCCTCAGCTTGCCTCAAGACCTTCAAAATGGAGTTCAACGTGCAAAAGCCATTTGCTTTCAATTAACTCAGGAGGAGGAGAAAACCTGCCCTTCCCAAAGGGCTCAGGCAAAGGACACCTACGGCATCCTGTCTTAGTTTGTTTGCTATTCCACCATAATAACGTTGCTCTCCTGAGCACATTATGATATTGCTTGGCCTCATGTCTTCCAGTTTTCATTTCTGAAATGTTGGATTGTGTACCCTTGGGGCAAAGTGGTCCACACAACAATATATGGTACTGAACAAGTCAAAAACAAATACAGTGGGCAAAAGATATAGGACATAGTATATCTTCGGAACAGTGGGAAACAGTCTGGAACAAAAAACTAAAATACACGGCAGCAATGATATAAAAGAAAACTGGTACAAGATGTTATACCGTTGGTATTACACTCCTGAAAAATTATCAAAATTCAACAGAGGGATATCCAATTCTTGTTGGAAATGCAAGAAAGAAAAAGGAACTTTCATACATACATGGTGGACTTGCAAACGAATCGAAAAATACTGGAAGGAAATCCATAGTATGAGCCAAAAAATTTTAAAAACCAAATTCCCCCTAAAACCAGAAATCTACTTATTAGGAATATCAGAAGCAAAATTAACCAAAAACCAAGAGAAAATGTTATTTCTGCTCAGCACCGCAGCCAGACTACAAATTGCAAAACTGTGGAAACAAGAAGAGATACCGAAAGCCGACGACTGGATAATTAAAGTTTTCAATTTAATACAAATGGACAGTTTATCACAGAAACTAAATAACACCCGAGAAAAAACAGACTGGTCAGGCTTCAGAGACTTTATCAACTCGAGGAAGATTCCATTCATGATAGATTTGTCCAACTTCTGAAATTATATACTAAAGTGAATTCGAGAGGACTTTGGCGAACAGTTGTAATTGACATTGAAAATTTTTTAATCCTCAGACGACTTTGGGAAGTTTCAACCATTTTAGGACTCTGTTGGGGAGGTGGCGGGTTTCACCTGTGATGTTAAGACTTGGTTTAGGTTTATGTTTATGTGTTATCTGATGGCGATCAGATTATATGTCCACTCCCCCCCCTTCCCTCTCCAACACCCCTTTCCCAACCCATTTCCCACATTCCCCCTACACCTGTTGTCTGTGTGTATATATGTAAAATGCACAATAAAAAATTATATATATATAAAAAACAATATATGGTACTGTTCCATTACCCAGGTGGAGGTCACTAGGGGGCACTAGATAGTCCATTTTAGTGGGAGGGGTCAAAGGAGATAAACATATACATTAAAACAGAAATTGAAAACATATCAAACCTTAAAACACTTAATCACGTTATCCAAAATCATAATCAATGTTCATTCCAAATTATCATTGCACTATTCCAGATTCTCTAGTGGGTTACTAACCAAAAGCTTGAACCATTTCCCTTGTTTTTCTGTTATTCCCCCCACCCATGTCCCTATCGTGGAAACAACCCTTGTTTATGATATGGGAAGGGGGGATCAGAAATATCCAGCAAAAATAGGGGAAATAGTTTTGCTCCTTCAACTCTCCCCCCCTCCCAAATAGACTATCCTCCTCTCTGTAATGCCCCCAGTGGGCTCTGCCAAGATAATGGAACAGTACCTTTTTGAGGTTGTTGCTGTTATTTGTTGCCAAGATGACTTCAAGTTATGATGAGCCTATGAAAAGAGACTTCCAAAAACTTATCATCAGCTAGCAAACTCAGGGCCATGACTTTCTTGACTGAATTAATCCACCATCAGTGTGATCTTTCATTTTTCCTACTGCCTTCCACTTTCCAGAGCATTATAATATTTACCTATGAGTTACATGAATGTACGATGTGTCCAAAATCTAATCTAGTAATTTTGGTTTCTAAGAATTCTGTACTGTTTTGCTATAGGGCTATGTATGTATGTATTATTATTAATGTTGTTGTTGTTGTTGTTGTTATTATTTGGCAGTCTGTTGTATCCATAGAAAACCCTTTAGTATCATATTTCAAATGAATTTTTCCTGTTATTTTTCTTCACTGTCCAGCTTTTACAACATACATAAAAACCAGAAATACACTATCCTGATTATCCTGATTTTGGTATTTAATAATGCGTCTTTATGTTTGAGGATCTTATCAAGTTCCTTCATAGCGGCCCTTCCAAATTCTAGAACTCATCCAAAATGGGGAAAACTCTGGAAATATTCAAGTTTTCCAGTTCTTTTATTTTGATTTTACCCATTTGCATCCAAACTATTTACTGGAATAACATAGGTTTCCCTCACTCCCTTCTCCCTTGCATGTTTCCCCTTCCACTGATCATGTGTAACATCCAGACTTATGCAACATTTCAGAAATTACTATTTGAGAGTTATAGTAAGGCTCTGTATTTGTAGGTGATTTGTTCCCAGCTGATCTGCAATTTACATGAAACCATGGGTATGACCAAATGTCATTGAACTGGTACATTTCCTGTACCAGTGTATCATAGAATTGTGTTGAATGACCTAGAGATTTCAAAAGAGCTATCCTCCAGGAATTTGCTAAATCCTCCAATACAACTCTATGAAAATTTCTTGGAGGGGAGTATATCATAGAAGCATCCAGAATACCTAGTTAATTCCTAGGAAGACCATTTCCACCACTGGTGCAGATAAGTGAAACTATGAATGCAGGTCATGTGGTCATGTGATTCTTATTGTATTGTCCAAGTGCCAATGGGATTATTACATTTTGGCACAAACATTCCTCCTTCTCCAATTTGGTCCCTGTTGAGGGGAACAATACCTTGGTTTAACGGTAAGAGTCAACTTAGTTATCTCAAACCCAGCACCTCAATCCGTGGGTGATACCAGATGAGAGACTCCCTCCTGGGCACACAGAAGACTGGGCGACTTGGAAGGCGCTGAACAGACTGCGCTCTGGCACCATGAGATGCAGAGCCAATCTTAAGAAATGGGGCTACAAAGCTGAATCCACAACATGTGAGTGTGGAGAAGAGCAAACCACTGACCACCTGCTGCAATGCAACCTGAGCCCTGCCACATGCACGATGGAGGACCTTCTTGCGGCAACACCAGAGGCACTCCAAGTGGCCAGATACTGGTCAAAGGACATTTAATCAGCTACCAAGTTTGCAAAATTTGTGTGTTTTTTTATCTGTTTGTTTGTTTTGTTCTGTTAGAAATGTAATGCAATGTTCTGGTTGCGGATGACACGATAAATAAATAACTTAGTTCTGGGATAATATACAATGACAGCCAAGCAAAGCTGCATTTTGGAAAATACTGAGTTAATTTAAACTAGAATTGGAAATGAAAAGTCCATGGGAATGCTGGGAGTTCCCAGGAAATATTTTGGGATGAAGAAATGTAATGTGGACTTTGAAAATTAAATCAGTTTCTACAGAAACAAAACATAGGACTCTCAGAGCCTTTTCTTCTCATCTGGAGCAGCTCTAAGTCACCTTCTGATTTCTTAACTGCACTCTTCGTTTTGATTAATGACTGAGCCAAAGTATTGAAAAATGGACATCCTTTAATCTTGGGGATACAAAAGCAAAACACACAGAGCTGGATCTAAAATTCCCCTGAGCAGATAATGCTCCTGCTAAAGGAAGGCTGGATGGAGAGGAATCTTTGCCAATTCCTTCTTCTTCCTAAAGACCCCTGTGGTTTATGAAAAGCTGCTCCTGGTGATTGAGAGATACCTCTGGAAGTCACATGTTTTGTTGAATGGGGAATTCCAGTGTATTTCTGTCCTCGGCTGGTTCCTAGTACAAAGGAAAGACTGTAGCAGTCTGCAGTCTGGGGATCCTTCTCGATTCCGCTCTTACACTTGAAGCTCAGATGTCAGCAGTGGCCAGGAGGGCTTTTGCACAATTAAAGCTCATGTGCCAGCTGCGCCCTTACCTCATGAAGTCTGACTTGGTCATGGTGGTCCATGCACTAGTTACCTCCAGATTGGATTACTGCAATGCACTCTACGTGGGCTGCCCTTGTAGACGGCCTGGAAATTGCAACTGGTGCAAAGATCAGCGATCAGATTAATTACTGGAGCAAGTTACAGGGAGCAGTCAACCCTCCTGTTTAAATAGCTCCACTGGCTGCCAATGAGTTTCTGGTCCCAATTCAAGGTGCAGGTGATGACCTACAAAGCCCTAAATGGTTCGGGACTTGCCTGTCTTCACGATAGCATCTTCCCCTATGAACCCACATGAGCCCTAAGATCATCCAGAGAGGCCCTCCTCTCGCTTCCACCTCCATCTCAGGCATGGTTGGTGGGGACAAGGGAGAGGGCCTTCTCGATGGTGGGCCCCGGCTCTGGAACTCTCTTCCTAGGGAGATCAGAGTGTCACCTATCCTGTCCTTCTTCCACAAGAACCTAAAAACATGGATGTTCCATTGTGCCTTTGATTATACAGTTCCAAAGAATTGGCCCTCTAATAACTAAGATCTGGCACTTTAGCATGGCCCTCCACTCTACAATAAAGCCCAAAGACATTACTCTCCCATCCCTGCCACTGAATTTTGCACTTTCCCTTAGCTCTCTCTAGGAATTTTGTACAAACTCAGAGCCCTCTGAACTCAGCACTTTTATTGCTCCCATGAATGTTTTCATGATGTTATATTTTATTTTTATATGTTTCTATTTGGTTTTGTTTTGTTTTTATTTTATTGCACTACCTTTTAACTCTGTGCTCTCTAGGCTTGTCCCTTGTAAGCCGCCCCGAATCCCTTCAGAGAGATGGAGGCGGGGTATAAAAATAAAGTAGTAGTTGTTATTAGTGGTGGTGCTATTGTTATTAAGGGTCTGGCTCAGTGTAGGACAGTATCCTACATATATCTTCTGTGTCTGATGGGGAGGACCAGTAGATCAACACAACATGTTTGTCCCAATGGGCTGCAACTGTTTCTTTCTTTCCTGAAAATTTGCCATTGGATTGGCACCCAAAAGCTCATGGACCAGCATCAGTTCATGAACCACCACTTTGAGTAGCAATGCTCTGGAATACACATTTGTAGACAGTGCACATGAATTAAGACTGGACCTGCAAGCAATGTGGACTTCTCAGTCTTTCCTACATCATCTCTGGATCCAGTTCCCTCTCACATGTGATATCCTCTCCAGCAGTACCTTCTATGTCCCAAATAGCTGCATTGCCATGGCTTGTGAGCTCCTTCACTATGGGACCATACTCAATCTGTTGAACAATAGTTTGTTTGTGTAGAACCTAGTAATGACAATCCAGTATACACAAATGCACACACTGACATATATACATATATGTACATATGGAGGAAATTAAATATGATCTATTTTACTCACTTTGGGATAAAAGCAGTCAAGGTTAGTAGCTTCCACATGAATAGAGTGCTCCATCTACTCCATGTTTCAGTCTGAATTTCCAAGTACAATCCAAGATGCTAAATCCATTCTCCAATGTAGGTTCAGCACTTTGGACAGCTGCCTCTTGAGAATCCAGACTCAAACCCAGTCACTAGCCTCAATGAGGCCCCTTCTACACTGCCATATAAAATCCAAATTATCTGCTTTGAACTGGATTATATAACAATGTAGACTCATACAATCCAGTTCAAAGCAGATGATAATCTGGATTATTTGCTTTGATAATCTGGATTATATGGCAGTGAAGAAGGGGCCTGTGTCAATGGAGCCTAAAGATGGACACTAACCATCAGCAGCTTTAGACTTCAATCTTCCCACCCGTTTAACAATTGGATTTCACAGGTTTCTTGTGAAGATATAGGCTTAGAATAAGAATGGATGTAATCTTGGATTGGAGAAACATTTGAAGTAAACAGAAGTGATGTTGAGACATATAAATGCTAGAGCACACACTGGCAACCTCAAGTCTGGACATCTGCAATGCACTGTATATTATATGTTACACTTAATGATAAATATCTGGACTGAGGGTTAATTTTCTTAAGTCTGATCTGATGTCTTTCAATGTCCCTTCTTCCATACAGTGAGCATTCCCCCAGACATTAAATCCCTCCTTAGTCATGGAAACCCATTGGGTGAGCTTGGGTGAGGTATACTTTCTCAGTCTCAGAGGATGGCAAAGGCAAACTCCCTCTGAACAAATCTTGCCAAGAAAACCCTAAGATAGGTTCACCTTAGGATTGATATATATCAAAATGACTTGAAGCCACATAACAACAAAGAAACCCTCTTTTTTAAAACAGTGGCTTTGATTGTGTATCATCCAGATACCTACAGATGATGGACTTCTTAAATTGTTAAATACTTTCATTTGTATCCTAAGGGGAAAAAAATTGCATTCATTGCCTTTTTCCACTCCCTTTAACATGCTCTTATTGCTACTATCCTCATGCATTTCTAATCCTTCTGAATCCTGCTAAGTTCTTGACAATTCCTAAGCTCACTTGGAAAATGGATAATTAATTGCTACAGCTGGACTTGCCGGTGAGATCTATATTAAGGTTGCTCCAATTATCACCCGCTATTACCACTGAATAATGAACATAAGCACCTGATGCTAATAAATCAAAAATTCAATTTTACTTAAAAAGTATACCACAATTATAGCTATGGATATTGGGATAATGGAAATATTGGTTACTGGAAAGAAAAACAGCACTTCACATTTACTCTAAAGTTTACATCTCCTTATTGTGGTCACTGAGTCTTGGTATTAAATATTGGATTTGAGGGCCTGTCCAGACAGCCCTTTATTGCGGAAACTTCCACAATAAAGAAGGGACTGTCTAGATGATGTCCTGGAGAATCCCAAATTAATTCGCTACAAATCAGGAAGAGCCTGGTTTGTAGCGAATTAATTTGTTAGTGGATTTAGATCGTGCTACCTAAGTTTTTCTTAGTTTTCTAAGGGATCTAGGGGCTTAAGGGGGAGG
>NW_026844366.1:326908649-326968987 GCF_025583915.1 Anolis sagrei ordinatus | reverse complement strand
TTTTAAACATTTATATTCCTCCCTTCTTACTTTGAAGGGGACTTAGGACTGAGCACAGCATACAGTATATATGGCAAACATTCAATGACAGGACATGATATCATAAGATGCATACATAAACATTAAAAACATTTGTCCCAACATTGAAATACACTGTTTAAAAACCGTCTTGATCATCTGCATCTAATCTAATTGGCCTAGTAAGATATCGCTGCTTTATTGCATTGTCCTGAAAGCTGGGTCCCACAGCCAAGTTTTTACCATCCTTCTTAAAGGATAGGAGGGAGTGGGCCAATCTGATCTCACCAGGAAGGGAGTTCCATAACTGGGGGGCAATCACCGAGAAGGCCCTCTCTCTCGTCCCCACCAATTGCACCTGTGACAATGTTAAAATGGCCAGCCAAAGTTCACAGACATGGTCCTCCCATGTTGCAAATGAACTATACTGAATACTAGTGCTAAGATGATATTATTATTATTATTATTATTATTATTATTATTATTATTATCTAACAAGATTAGTACACAGCAAACATGATCACTATGCTTGCTTTTGTATTGGACCACACATCAGACACTTCCCAAGTGTCTAGGATTATGTGATGTATTGGTGAATAATCCGTGCAGTTCCAAGCAGGGTGGCCTTTTGCAGCTGACAGATGGTAATTTTATCAGCACCAATTGTTTTAAAGTGCAGGCCAAAGTCTTTAGGCATTGCACGCAGCGTGCTGATCACCACTGGAACCACCATTACTGGCTTGTGCCAGAGTCTTTGCAGTTCGATCTTTAAATTATTATTATTATTATTATTTCTTCTTACCCACCTCTCCCCATGGAACAAAATCAAGAACAACACAATACATCACATCACATTATGTATATAAAAATCCATCAACTGAGTTATTGTCTATATTTTATATTTATGCATTTGGCTTTTGCAGAATTTTAAAAAATATTCTCTCTAGGAACTTCTAGGTGCTCCAGCATTATTCCATGGTTAGTTTCTCATGGAAGTTGACCATAGATTCATCTAGAGGATTTATATATTCCTGGAGATGTGCTCTCTTAGGTAAAAAAAAATTAGCAATGTTTAAAATCATGGTTTCTCACTTTCATTAAGATTTTTTGTCCCTAATGCCAGTGAAAGTGGAAGGCTGACTGTAAATATCATAATTTAAATTCAATATGGATACGTGTGCAGGAAAAGACTGGTCTTTATTACTGATACAAACTCAGTACCTAAAGAATATGTCCCCTGGTTAACATTCAATCTGGTTTTGACTAAATGAAACAGGTGTCTCCCAGCATAAGACCAGCCAAAACAAAGGGTTTGTTTCAAACTAGACATTTGGGGTTTGTCTATCTGTCGAATGTCCAGGGTGGGAGAAAGAACTCTTGTCAGTTTGATGCAAGTGTGAATGTTGCAATTGACCACCAGCTTCAAAGCCTGGCTACTTCCTGCCTGGGGTATTCTTTGTTGGGAAGTGTTACCTGGCCTTGATTGTTTCCTGTCTGGAATTCCTGTTTTTATATATATATATCTCCTAATATTTTGCCCACATCTATGGCAGGCATCCTCAGAGGTTGTGAGGTCTGTTGGAAATTAGGCAAGTGAGGCGCATATATATATATATATATATATATATATATATGCGCCTCACTTGCCTAATTTCCAACAGACCTCACAACCTCTGAGGATGCCTGCCATAGATGTGGGCAAAATATCAGGAGATAATGCTTCTGGAACATGGCCATACAGCCCAGAAAACACACAGCAACCCAGTGATTCTGGCCATGAAAGCCTTCAACAACACAGTATTCACAAGGCTGTGCTTTGCCCACCACTGCAAAAGACTTTAGGCAAAATACAAACCAAACCAACCCATAAAAAGGAACATCTATGGAAAAAAAAGTCATGCGTCAAGGAGCAATGTTTTACAATATGCTACTGTACTATTTTTAGCCCTGAGACATATAGCACTTTCTAAGGTCGAGAAAGCTCCAGCAAAGGATCGCCGCCTTGTCGGGGTGCTGGAGCTTGAGCACCTCAATGATGTCATGAGCGAAACCGTGAAGGGACACCCAAGACGGGACGGTTGTGGCAGAGAGGTCAGACCAAGCGTGATCCCTGGGGAAGGCAATGGCAAACCACTCCAGTATCCTTGCCAAGAAAACTAAATGGACCAGTACAACCAGAGATATGTCGGTATGCCATTGGAAGATGGGACTCCCAGGTCGGAAGATGGCCAAAATGCTACTGGGGAGGAGCAGAGGATAAGTTCAACTAGCCCCAGATGTGATGATGCAGCTAGCTCAAAGCCGAAAGGAAGGCTAGCGGCCGACGGTACTGGAGGTGAACGACGAATCCGATGCTCTAAAGATCAACACACCATAGGAACCTGGAACGTAAGATCTATGAGCCAGGGCAAATTGGATGTTGTTATTGGCGAGATGTCAAGACTAAAGATAGACATTCTGGGGGTCAGCGAACTGAAATGGACTGGAATGGGCCACTTCACATCAGATGGCCACCAGATCTACTACTGCGGACAAGAGGAACATCGAAGAAATGGAGTAGCCTTCATAATTAATAAGAAATTCGCTAAAGCGGTGCTTGGATACAACCCAAAAAATGACAGAATGATCTCAATTCGAGTGCAAGGAAAGCCTTTCAACATTACAATGATCCAAATATACGCCCCAACCACAGCTGCTGAAGAAGCAGAAGTAGATCAGTTCTATGAGGATCTGCAGGACCTACTGGATAATACACCAAAAAGAGATATTATTTTCATTACAGGAGACTGGAATGCCAAGGTGGGAAGTCAAATGACAACAGCGATCACAGGCAAGCATGGTCTGGGAGAACAAAATGAAGCGGGACGCAGGCTGATAGAATTTTGCCAGGAAAACTCGCTGTGTATAACGAATACTCTCTTCCAACAACCTAAAAGACAGCTTTATACATGGACCTCACCAGATGGTCAACACCGAAATCAGATTGACTACATCCTTTGCAGCCAAAGGTGGCGGACATCCATCCAGTCGGTGAAAACAAGACCTGGGGCTGACTGTAGCTCAGATCACGAACTTCTAATTGCCCAATTTAGAATAAAACTAAAGAGATCAGGGAAAATACACAGACCAGTTAGATATGATCTCACTAACATTCCTAGCGAATATACAGTGGAAGTGAAGAAAAGATTTGAAGGACTAGATTTAGTAAACAGAGTCCCAGAAGAACTATGGACAGAAGTCCGAGACATTGTTCAGGAGGCGGCAACAAAGTACGTCCCAAAGAAAAAGAAAAACAAGAAGGCAAAATGGTTGTCTGCTGAGACACTGGAAGTAGCCCAAGAAAGGAGGAAAGCAAAAGGAAACAGGGATAAGGGGAGATATGCCCAGTTAAATGCGCAATTCCAGAGGTTAGCCAGAAGAGATAAGGAACTATTTTAAAATAAGCAATGCATGGAAGTGGAAGAAGACAACAGAATAGGAAGGACAAGAGACCTCTTCCAGAAAATTAGAAACATTGGAGGTAAATTTCAGGCAAAAATTGGTATGATAAGAAACAAAGATGGCAGGAACCTAACAGAAGCTGAAGAGATCAAGAGAAGGTGGCGAGACTATACAGAAGATCTGTATAGGAAGGATAATAATATTGAGGATAGTTTTGACGGTGTGGTGAATGAATTAGAACCAGACATCCTGAGGAGTGAGGTTGAATGGGCCTTAAGAAGCATTGCTAACAACAAGGCAGCAGGAGACGACGGGATCCCAGCTGAACTGTGTAAAATCTTAAAAGATGATGCTGTCAAGGTGATGCATGCCATTTGCCAGCAAATATGGAAAACACAAGAATGGCCATCAGACTGGAAAAAATCAACTTATATCCCCATACCAAAAAAGGGAAATGCGAAAGACTGCTCAAACTTCCGTACAGTGGCCCTTATTTCTCATGCCAGTAAGGTAATGCTCAAGATCCTGCAAGGAAGAATCCAGCAATACATGGAGCGAGAGTTGCCAGATGTTCAAGCTGGGTTCAGAAAAGGCAGAGGAACGAGAGACCAGATTGCCAATATCCGCTGGATAATGGAGAAAGGCAGGGAGTTTCAGAAAAACATCTACTTCTGCTTCATTGACTATTCTAAAGCCTTTGACTGTGTGGATCATAATAAATTGTGGCAAGTTCTTAGTGGGATGGGCATCCCAAGCCACCTTGTCTCTCTCCTGAGGAATCTGTACAAGGACCAAGTAGCACCAGTCAGAACTGACCACGGAACAACAGACTGGTTCAAGATTGGGAAAGGCGTACGGCAAGGCTGCATCCTCTCACCCAACCTTTTTAACTTGTATGCAGAACACATCATGCGATGTGCGGGGCTTGATGAATGCAAGGCTGGGGTGAAAATTGCTGGAAGAAACATTAACAACCTCAGATATGCAGATGATCACCACCCTGATGGCCGAAAGCGAGGAGGAGCTGAGGAGCCTTCTAATCAAGGTGAAAGAAGAAAGCGCAAAAGCCGGGTTGCAGCTAAATCAAGGTGAAAGAAGAAAGCGCAAAAGCTGGGTTGCAGCTAAACATCAAAAAAAACCAAGATTATGGCAACAAGAATGATTGACAACTGGGAAATAGAGGGAGAAAATGTGGAGGCCGTGACAGACTTTGTATTTCTAGGTGCAAAGATTACTGCAGATGCAGACTGTAGCCAGGAAATCAGAAGTTGCTTACTTCTTGGGAGGAGAGCAATGTCCAATCTCAATAAAATAGTGAAGAGTAGAGACATCACACTGGCAACAAAGATCCGCCTAGTCAAAGCCATGGTATTCCCTGTAGTACCTACGGATGTGAGAGCTGGACCTTAGGGAAGGCTGAGCGAAGGAAGATCGATGCTTTTGAGCTGTGGTGTTGGAGGAAAGTGCTGAGAGTGCCTTGGACTGCGAGAAGATCCAACCAGTCCATCCTCCAGGAAATAAAGCCCGACTGCTCATTGGAGGGAAGGATACTAGAGACAAAGTTGAATTACTTTGGCCACATCATGAGGAGACAGCAAAGCCTAGAGAAGACAATTATGCTGGGAAAAATGGAAGGAAAAAGGAAGGGGCCAACCAAGGGCAAGATGGATGGATGGCATCCTTGAAGTGACTGGACTGACCTTGAGGGAGCTGGGGGTGGTAACGGCCGACAGGGAGCTCTGGCGTGGGCTGGTCCATGAGGTCACGAAGAGTCGGAGATGACTGAACGAATGAACAACAACAAAGGTCGAGAAGGCAATTTGGGAACTTACACTGGTGTTTAATTGGCACTTCTGAGCCATTTACCTTCTATGGTAATGTGCAGAGTCATCTATATGGCCATAGTCTGTTCAAATGTCATTCAGGGTCAATGACATATTGAGTAAGAGCAAATCCAGACAGTTCTTTAGGGGAAATCTAAATAGTTGCAAGAGTTCTCATTGTGACATGGAACAGTGTTGTTGCCTAGAAGGTGATCTACGTGAGGTGCGTGGTGTCCTACTGTATCCTGGGGCCTTTTCCATTCTTGTTGATTTATTTAATTGTTTATTTAAAGTGGCCAGAATCTTAATTAAGTAACCTTTCCTGGTCTGATAACCTTGTCTGATGGAAATATCATTCTCTAACACTCCGATCCTTGGCAGAATTGATATCTTTCTCCTTATACAGCTGATACTTGGAAAAGTAGGTTTGAGGGGGATTTATATTCATGGCGACAGTGTGATAGGCATAGCAATTTTGAATATGAAACAGTTACCTAGGTCTATCCTAAATCATCCCACTACATGTCATAGTAGGCATCAGCTGCATGGGGACAAAGGTGATCCATTCTGCCAGCAATCTCCTGCCTCCAAGCCATTTAGGAGACCACTCCAAATTGAGTTCAGAAGCAACTTGGAAGCCAGGATAGTTCTTGGAAGACCAGTGTTCTGTTGACCAGAAACCTGTTCTTTGTAAGTGGACTGATGTCTATCATAATTTTTATCACACCAGCCAGTTGTCTCACAGCAATTTTATTTCTGAAGCAAGTTGAAACATCCTGGTAATGAAATGGCTGCTCTCACACTTTTCTGCAATGGCACTAAGGTCCTGCTTTGGCAATGCACAGCTCCATAATCAACTTCTGCACTACCTTGCTAACTCTATCTTTCTGCCTGTGAATGCCCTACAATGTGTTTTGGCCGTGATTGCTCAATTACAACAAAATGATAAAGGAAATGCGGTAAAAGTTCACCTTGTTAAGGATAGGAGAGTGAGACTCACTCATGGCTCATGACTGCTGGAATATTGGAACTGCAGCAAAAGGACCCAATGGACCAGAGACAGCATTGGAATAGTAGTAATATTGGGAGCCATTAGTGGGATTCTCTTCATCGGGGAAAAGTGTACTCCATTGATTGAAATGCAATACGATAGGAATAGCTCACAAAAGGTGCAAAATATAGCCCTTAGAGGGCATAAAGGGCTTAGAGCAGCTTTTCTCAACCTGGGGTTCAGGACCCCTGGGGGGTCATGAGGTGGTGTCAGAGGGGTCACCAAAGACCATCAGGAAATACAGTATTTTCTGTTGTCATGGGGGTTCTGTGTAGGAAGTTTGTCCCAATAGTATCATTGGTGGGGTTCAGAATGCTCTTTGTAGAACTATAAATCCCAGCAACTACAACTACCAAATGTCAAGGTCTATTTTTCCCCAAAATCCACCAGTGTTCACATTTGGGCATATTGAGTATCCATGCCAAGTTTGGTCCAGATTCATCATTGTTTGAGTCCACAGTGTTCTACCTGGATGTAGGTGAACTACAACTCCAAAACTCAAGGTCAGTGCCCACCAAACCCTTCTAGTATTTTCTGTTGGTCATGAGAGTTTTGTGTGCCAAGAGTGGTTCAATTCAATTGTTGGTGGAATTCAGAATGCTCTTTGATTATAGGTTAATTACAACTCCCAAATGGCAAAATCAGCCCCCGCCCCAACCCCAGCAGCAAATCAAATTTGGACATATTGGATATTTGTGCCAAATTTGGTCCAGAGAATGAAAATACATCCTGCATATCAGATATTTACATTACAATTCATAACAATAGCAAAATTACAGTTATGAAGTAACAATGAAAATAATTTTATTTTCACCACAACATGAGTAACTATATTAAGGGGCCACGGCATTAGGAAGATTGAGAACCACTGGCTTAGAACTATTACATGGAGTTTGGGGACTCACGACGTGAAAATTACAAGAGGTCTGAACAGAATAGGGAGATGTGGCCTTCTGAGATTGCCCCCTGCCCCCACTGAGCCAGTTCAGTTTGTCTAATAAAGATCACAACACTGCTTTTGGTCAAGTGAAGGAAACCTCTGCAACATAGCATCTGTTGAATTTAGCTAGGAATGAAACCACAGCCAAGATGTTTTTGAAAATATTTGTAAAACTGCACTTGTAGGACAAACTTTCTCTCCCTCCTCCATTTTTCTTCTTTCTTTGCGTAGTAATGTAGCCAATGGTCTGTTTTATAGAACTACCAACATGACAGTCCATAAAACATATATTTTCTGCTTCCTGTGGTGTTTCTTTTATAAGACTTATTCGGCAGTGTAGTAAACCAATCTTCGACACTGACTTCACGTCTTGACTAAGAACCAGTTCACACAGGGCTAGCCACGAATCAAGCTCTCCCTCCCCAAGTCAAAGTACATAACATTCAAAACCAGCCAAGTTATTTTGGCACCTGGAACCACAAATCCCACAAACACCTCTGCCTGAAAAATAAAAGTACAATCACGGCAAATTAAATAACAATGTGCTGCCCTTTTGGGACACCCAAGTTGCGCTGGCTGAGGCAACTGCCTGGTTCTACATGACTGCTGGTTGCTGTTGCTCCATTTTACTCCACTTTTGTGCACTGGACCAGTTATCACTTTCATGAGTGATCACTTTAATGTAGACATGAAGTTATGTAAAAATTTTGCACTGCTGCCATAACACTTCCCTGAGTTCAGCAAAGCATCTCTCAAGTGTATACATAGTGCAGGTATAGCCAATTGAGGAAAAATATATAAATTAACATCTAGGTCTTTCAAATGTGACAAAATGTGTGCATAACACAAGCCCTTTGAGCAGATCTCTCTTCTGGCCATCCCATTGTTATGTGATCATTCTATTTATTGATCTAATATCCTGCTTTTCTCCTGAATGTGATTCAGTGAAGCTTCCTGTTATTATTAAAACAGAATATATAAAATATTGTAAAAGTTGAGTAAAGGTAAAGGTTTCCCCTGACATCCAGTCTAGTCATGTCCCACTCTGGGGGAGGGGGGGTGTTGTTCATCTCCATTTCTAAGCTGAAGAGCCAGCGTTGTTCGTAGACACTTCCAAGGTCATGTGGCCAACATGACTGTATGGAGCACTGTTACCTTCCCGCAGAAGCAGTACCTATTGATCTACTCACATTTGTATGTTTTTGAACTTCTAGGTTGGCAGAAGCTGGGGCTAACAGCGGGAGCTCATCTTGCTCCCCGGATTTGAACCACCAACCTTTCGGTCAGCAAGTTCAGCATCTCAGTGGTTTAATCCACTATACCACCAGCACAGTGGGTTAAAAGTATAAAAGTATAAAATAGTACATTCAATTAGCACTCTAGTTTTAAAACACTGAATATTAAAACATTTAAAATACGTATTGCAAATTAAAATAGCACATCCATCTCAAAACCACTGGTGAAATGTATCCCATGAGGAACTTAGAAGAACCCAGTCTTGTTTTGGTGGCCGTAGGAGAAAATTCAGATGAGGAAGGCGGTCTCTCACAATAGATAATCCATTATCTCCAAAGGGATCAAACACCATCTGGACTCTTCTATTTACAGTTATTTTTGCATTACTACTGGCTGGATTTGAAGGAATAATTTGTAATGGTTTTGTTTTATCTATAGCACTTTGATCTCCCCAAACAAGAATAGTTTTAAGCAGAGCCAGATCCTTTTAGGGAGAAAAAAATGGAAAGATGAACTAGCATGTGTTTCTAATAGTATGTTCTACTTGGTGTCATAACTTAAATCAACAAGATGTGAACAGCAATTCTGTTATCACATTTCACCATGTTATCGTGTTTGTTAATTTTTCCTAATGAAACATTGGCAATTATTACCCAGTATTGCCCATTGTGTTTGGAATTGACTCTGCTGCAGCTAACAGAAAACCTAAAATATAAAATATTGCAGTTTTGGTTTTTTTGCAATCTTTCCTAAAACATGTAAGCTTGCAGCAGATTGGTTTAATCAAGGCCCATCTTTTCTTTGTTCACACGTTTCATTGTTTCCTCTTTCTGTGATCTCACAATATCATGACTTCACAATAGGCCAACGTGATTCAGGAGTGACTGGGCTATTGGCGTTGTTTCTTGGCCCATCAGAAACTTTACAGCGTCCCAAATTTGCAGTCCTAGAAGGATGACAATATGCAAGATTAAAAATGCAATACATTGGTATTTAGGATGGCATCCCAGAAGCCACAAAAATGAGACAGAATCTTTCTCTCTGAGGATGGAAGGAGGACTCTGAGCTTAGAGAAGATCTAATATTAGGTCTTCATCTCTTTCCCATGGATTTATAGCCCTATTGATAGAGTTCCAGCATTGTGGGGAGGAGAGAGAATTAGGGATCTAGAGCCTCCAGATGTGAACACTTGCTGATATCTATGTCTTAGGGGAAACATTACTCACAGTTGGAGAAGGAACGATAGTTTTAAAAGTAATGAGAAGTTCAGAAAAGGGAGTGAATGCCATTCTTTCCTCGCTTTTGCTTTGCCCATAGACATTCAATGGTATTTTGGACCTGTTAGACTCTCTGGTGCCAACTGCAAGAACAAAATTGTTCTTTAAGGATACTAAGGTGACCACTTGTGAATCACACCTAAAAGGATGCAGATTCTCCTCAAACTAAGCAAAAGAAGGCAAAACTTAGGATATCTGTCTATTTTAAAAGCATGAATGCAAAATTTCAAAATCACCATATCCAATTTGTTCTTGGGTCTGGATGTTGTTGTTTATTTGCTCAGTTGCATCTGACTCTTCATGACCTCATGGACCAGCCACGCCAGAGCTCCCTGTCAGCTTTGACCATCCACAGCTCCTTCAAAGTCAGGCCAGTCCCTTCAGGGATCCCATCCATCCATCTTGCCCTTGGTCAGCCCCTTTTCCTTTTTCCTTCCGTTTTCCCCAGCATTATTGTCTTCTCTAAGGTTTCCCGTCTTCTCATCATGTGGCCAAAGTACTTCATCTTTGCCTCTAATATCCTTCCCTCCAATGAACAGTCTGGCTTTATTTCCTGAAGTATGGACTGGTTGGATCTTCTTGCGGTCCAAGGCACACTCAGTATTTTCCTCCAACACCACAGTTCAAAAGTGTCTGTCTTCCTTCCCTCAGCCTTCCTTATGGTCTAGCTCTCACATCCATAGGTTACTATGGGGAATACCATTGCTTTAACTATGTGGATCTTTGTTGCCAGTGTGATGTCTCTACCCTTCACTATTTTATTGAGATTAGTCATTGCTCTCCTCCCAAGAAGTAAACGTCTGGCTGCAGTCTGTGTCTGCAGTAATCTTTGCACTTTTGCAAAGTCTGTAACTGCCTCCACCTTTTCTCCCTCTGTTTGACAATTATCAATCAGTCTGCTTGCTATAATCTTAGGGGTGGGGTTATGTTTAACTGCAACCCAGTTTTTGCACTTTCTTCTTTCACCTTGGTTAGCAGGCTCCTCAGTTCTTCCTCACTTTCACCCATCAAAGTGGTATCATATGCATATCTAAGGTTTTTAATGTTTCTTCCAGCAATTTTAACTCCAGCTTTGGATTCATCAAGTCCTGCACATTGCATGACATGTTATGTATACAAGTTGAATAGGTTGGGTGAGAGTATATAGCCCTGCCATACTCCTTTCCCAATCTTGAACCAGTTTGTTGTTCCATGGTCTGTTCTTACTGTTGATACTTGGTCATTATACAGATTCCTTGGGAGACAGACAAAGTGGCTTGGTATGTCCTTGATATTATCTGGATATTACTGGATTGGCTAACTACTAAGGAATGCCAGGGGTTATATTTCAAAGGAAGGCAATGGCAAACCATCTCTAAATATTCCTTGTTCACTGGAATAAAGAATGTCAGAGGCAAAGATGAAGCATTTTGGCCACATAATGAGAAGACAGGAAAGCTTGGACAAGACAGTGATGCTGGCGAAAATGGAAGGAAAAGGGAAGAGGGGCTGATGAAGGGCAAGATGGATGGATGGTGTCCTGGCTTGACCTTGAAGAAACTGGGGGTGGAGATGGCTGACAGGGAGCTCTGGCGTGGGCTGGTCCATGAGATCATGAAGAGTCGGAAGCAACTGAACTAATAAACAACAAGGAAAACCCTATGAAATTCATAGGTGATTTTAAGGTGCTAAGAAGCACATGCAAACACACACACACACACAAAATATGTTCTACACTGGTCTCCTGGGAGGAGAAGTTGCAATAAACCACTTGGGGAGGGGGGGGGAATAGCAAAGTACTGAAAAGGTTAGACAGGGCAATGGGAAAGTATTGACAAAAACACACCACAAAAGAGACTGCTGCAATGTTGCTGGAGGTGATGGAAATTTCCCCCTTTTCTTTCCCAGGGAGCATCTACACTGCAGAATTATAGTAGTCTGATCCCCCTTTAATGCAATGGTTCAATTCTTAAAAACCTTGGGATCTGTAGTTTGGTAAGGCACCCAAACTCTCTGGCAGTGAAGGCTAAATATCTCACAAAACTACAATACCCAGGATTCATCAGGATGGAACCATGGCAGTGGTACTGATGTACTTTTAGATTGAATTTGCCTCAAAAATGGCTAGCATGGGAAGAATCACAATATAGAAAGACAGCAGTGACTGGAGGCATCCAAAGAAGTGGCACAATGAACCTATGCAGCCCATTCATTTGAATGTTAAATGCTCTGCTCAAGGTCTTGAAGCTATTACAAGAACAGGGGTTCCTCACTTTGAAACAGGAAAGCAGGCTCAATTTTACTTCATTTTTAGAAAAATTTAGCCTTTGAGGTCAACATGAAGATGATGTACATGTTACATGTTTAAAAGTTAACTTCAACTAATGTTGAATATATCATAGAGTTTTCTCACCAAATTTATTCATAGGATAAGAAAGGGTGACTTCTCCAAGTGGGTTTCTGTAGCTAGTTTCTGTAGCAATAATGTGGTGGGATTAGCTGAGGGACATTCAGCTATAGCTGGACATCCTGCAAAGATCTTTCGGAGCCACCTTTTTTGTGTGTGTCAGAAGCATTGCATAAAAAGCAATGCTTTTGGGTTGGAAAGATTAGCTGTTTACAAGAAATGCCCGATTGTATTTACTCAGTCTTCGAGGAGGCTCTTTTAATGTCGCACTGGAAGCCACCTGAAGAACCTCAGGATGGCTGTCCAAGAAAACAGCTGGACACATCTTTGTTGACTCCCCCCCCCCCCCATGGTCTCTCTCTCTCTCTCTCTCTAATGATGTGGAAAAGCCCTGTTGAATCACATAGGAATTGGGTTTTGAGAGGGTAACTCCGGGAGATATAGCTATGGAGATTTAACTATATGCAAAATGTACATCTTCTGATGTGAGAGCTCAGACCGGGCTTCCAAAAACACATTTTCCTGAATGACATATCTATAAAACATGTGTTTGTGGTTAGCAAAAGCATTAAGATTTTCTGATCATTGAACAATAGGTGGATAAGATTATCTTTCCAGTCCGGGAATAAGAGGTCTTTTTAATTTTAAACAGTACAGGGCTCTCCACATTCTATGTGAAATATGAACTACTTTCCCAGAGGCTTCTGGAAGCAGGAAATTCCTCCTTTTTTGGCTCAAAGGGGGAACTCAAGGGATCCTGGAGCAGTATCAATGAAGGCCCCTTCTACACTGCCACATAAAATCCCAATTATCTGTTTTGAACTGGATTATATGGCAGTGTAGACTCATATAATTCAGTTAAGATAATGTGGATTATATGCTTTGATTTTCTGGACTATATGGCAATGTAGAAGGGCCCAGAGTCACAGAAACAGCCTTATTTGCTACACAGGAGCCTAGGCTGACACTTTGCTTGAAGTCATCCCCTGGAATCATCTTTCTTAAATACAGTAACTGATGAAAGGTGTGTATAGATATTCTTGCTTCTATGGCAGGGGTGCTGGGTTGGGATGAGGTCAGGAGAGCCCCTTACCATGATCAGAACCTGTGCTGTGAGACGCTATCCAGCAAGATCATACTCCAAAATGTTTTGATTCACTGTTCCTCTAGTTCAGTGTTTCTCAACCTTGATAACACAGTGATTATTCAATACAATCCCTCATGTTGTGGAGACCCCCAACCATAAAATTATTTTTGTTGCTACTTCATAACTGTAATTTTTCTACTGTTATGGATCATAATGTAAATATCTGCAGGATGTATTTTCAGTCACTGGACCAAATTTGGCACAAATACCCGATATGCCCAAATTTCAATACTGGTGAGTTTGGCGGCGGGGATTGATTTTTTCATTTGGGAGTTGTAGTTCCTGGGATTTATAGTTCACCTACAATCAAAGAACTCCACCAGCAATGGAATTGAACCAAATTTGGCACTCAGAACTCCCATGACCAACAGAAAATACTGGGTTTGGTGGGTATTGCTCTTGAGTTTTGGAATTGTAGTTCACCTCTATCCAGAGAGCACTGTGGACTCAAACAATTATGGATCTGGACCAAACTTGGCATGAATCCTCAATATGCCCAAATGTGAACACTGGTGGTTTTGGGGGAAAATAGACCTTGACATTTGGGAGTTGTAGTTGCTGGGATTTATAGTTCACCTACAATCAAAGAGCCCATTGAACCCCACCAATGATACAGTTGGGTGAAATTTCCCACACAGAACCCCATGCCTTGAAGGGACACCTTGGTACAAACCTCCCTCCAGCATTGTGCACTCTCTCTCGCCCACACATGCACACCATGCTGTCATGCGCCAAGCACACCTGCTCTCCTCTTCCCTGCTTGGAATCTCAGAAACAGGCTGCCCCTTGGCTGACAGGCTGGCCAATCACAGTGGAGGAGGGCTTTTGGTGGGAGGATTCACCCTCTGTTTCCAAAAAAGACAGGTAGAAAGATCCTCAGTCTTCTCTGCCAAAGGGGTTCCTAAGACCATCAGAAATATATGTTTTCTAATGGTCTTTGGCGGCCCCTCTAAAACCCCTTGTGCTCCCCCCACCAGGGGTCCTGACCCCCAGGTTGAGAAATACTGCTCTAGTTTATCCCATAGTTTATATCTGTTCTTGCACTTTTCTAATGCCCCATCTACACTACACTTTGAAACTGCATTATATGGTCAATGTAAACTCATATAATGCAGTTTATCTGCATTGAAATGCATTATATGAGTTTACACTGAGCATATAATGCAGAAATGTTCCTGGTTCTGAATCGGGGTTACTTTGATTGTAACCTACTTTATTTATTTATTTTTACCCTTTGGGAGCATAACATACAAAACTTTGTTTAAATAAGTGTTAATACAAAAACAGAATAGAGAAGATGGCTAGATAGATACTAAGATGATAGATATATAGAAGATACACACACAATCTACATAATTTATTTGAATCTTCTATCCTTGGATGTTTGCTTTTCTAGAATAGTAGACAGTTAAACCCTGTCACACAGATATTACATGTCTCTTTTACAAGAGACTCTCTTCTACAAATCCTACTGAATATGTCATGCCTTCTCAATGAATCACATGGTTTTGTTTGGTCTGGCGATTTGAAGATTATCTTTGAGCCCTTCCTCAACATCAGAACTTGGGAAGGAAAGAAATGTAGACTTAAAAGCTGTGTGGATTGTTTTGACTACTAATCTATTCCACAGGAAAAACTCACTCATCAAGAAATGTGTTGAAAGAAGAATATATTTCAATGGGTCTTGTTCTTCTGCGGAATGTAAAGCAGAAGGCATCAATCAGTGGAGTTCCTTTTTTCAAGAAAAAGAGCAAGTCAAAGCCATGAACACTCTTCAAAACACAAGAAGAGCTCTTCCGGATCAGACCAAAGGCCTATCAAGGCCAACATCCTGTTGCCAGCAGTGATCAGCCACATCAGGGTGGCCACTTATGCATTACCAAAGAAAGAAGATAAAAGAGGGCACAGTTTTCCATGCAAAAATGATATCCTTATTTAGATGTCTAGATGCGACTTCAGAAAGAATTACTATATACTATAATTTAAATACAATGAGCTAATTCCAGTCTTGTGCTGGTGGTTACAAAGGAACTTTCTTTCTTCCCTCGTGCGGCCCTTCTGAAAACTTATTCCAGATGACTATCCAACCCTTGAGACTCAGTTTTGGGATGAAAATTGGACATATGGGGACAACAGTGACAAGAGGAGATCTTCTGCTTGTCCTTTTTTATTCTTCTGCTCTGTGAGGACAATCCTACCATTAGATCTTGGTCATTCTACCACAATGCTTGTTGTTGTTAATCACCATCAAATTAGCTTTGACTTATAGTGACCTAGTTGTTTCATTTCACATGTGCATATTTGTTAGTTTTGAATAAAATTTTGTTTGAAACATCTGACTTGACTTTCTTCTTTGTGAGCTGGGAACTATCCCTATTCTCTATGTGTTACTTCTGCCTCTGGTACTAAATTTTCTAGTAAGGCCCATGAACACATCTACATCATTAACTGTATGCCATGAAATAAGAGTTGTCCTCTCAAACCATAGGACATGGCCACTCTAAACCAGTTGCATCTGAACTTCAAAGTTTGAGGCTCATAAGTGGAAAAACGCTTTACTCAAAAGTAATTGAAGTTACTGGCTTGACTCTGAAGGAGCTGCTGGTGGCCACAGCTAACAGGGAACTCTGCATGAGCAAGACTATGAGGTCACGAAGAGTCAGAAGAAACTGAACAAATAAACAACAACAACATAAGTAACAAGTTACTTATTACTCGGACCAAGGGTACTAAAGACCTGATATAGAATACTGGCCTATATTATCATTAATTAATAATGACAATAATAAATTAGCAGTACTATTACTATTACTAATACCAATATTCAACATAAATAATAATAATTAATTAACATTAATAATTAACATTAGCAGTAATACTTAACATAATAAAATTGAAAGTAATATGTTAGTAATGCTCATTGCTAAAAAAAAAGAGCAATAAATAACATTGCAATTTTTAAGACGTATATTTGAATCATACTCAACAAGGAAATAATTGCCTAGAGCAATGGTTCCCAACCTTTTTTTTGACCAGGGACCACTTGACCAGGGACCATTCAGTCAGGGACCACTTTGACCAGGGACCATTCTCCAACATCAGTACAAAAAGGGTTATGAATCAGTTTTTGGTCAACTTTAGATTTGGTTTAGTTATTTGGGGTGCTGATTCAGAAAACTGCATTGAATAGACCACATCAGCTCTAGTTTCTGATACAGAACATATGCTATTCAGTAGTCACCATCTGTTCGCCCACAGAAAACTATATTTATAAAACCTCAGCACTACAAGAGAGTTTTGTGAGACCAGTCGCTCTCGTTACAATGGTGTAGTTCACAGTGAGGCTGCAAACCATATTTTAGTTCTTGCAGACCACTAGTGGCTCTCAAACCACAGGTTGGGAACCACTGAGACTAAACCCCAAATCCCATTTTTGGACGAAGGCAGATCTGTGAACATCTAAAATGAATGCATGGATATAAAAATAGGCCATATTTGAAAACTTTCTTCAATGTTGGCTTCCACATTGGTGGAATGTTGATTTCACTCCAGGCTTTAAGTGAACTCAGAGGAGCTATCCAAAGTGCTGAACTCGATCCCAACTAGAGTTTGCCACTTTGAAAGCTCATTTGGACCAAAGGTTTGGATCAAAGGTCAAAGTAAATCTACCACTTCACTGATATAGAAAGCACCAGTTGATATTACCCTGCATGGATATCCAGCATCATGATATACTAAGGTGGATAAGAGAAAGATAAAAATGCTTCAGGAATGTGGACTGGAATGGAAATGTATAATATGTCATCTGGCCCACGATAAAGCATAGTTCTTTTTTACATCATGTATAAACTAAAGTCTGGAATCCAGTTATTGCAACTGAAATAGATACAGTTATGGAATCATAGCAATGAAAGTACTTTCATAGGTCATCTGGTCCAACTAGCTTTGATGCAGAAATCCAACTCCCAAGGATTCCCATTCAACTTCTTTTTAAAGGCCTTCAAAGAAGAAAGCTCTATCACACATCAAGGCAGTCTGTTCTTATCTTGAGCAAGTCTTAGCATCAGAAAATTATTTGTAATGCTTAAATTTGTACCATCGGTTTGTGTTGTACATTTTGAAGCAGGAGAAACACAACAACCCTTCAGATATTTAAAAATGGCTATCATAACACCTCTCAACCTTCTCTTCTCCAAGCTAAAGAAACTGAGCTCCCTCAACTATTCCCAAAGGACTACTTTTTATCAGGTTTTTGCCCTCTGGGTTGTCCTCTTGTGGAAATGAACCCATTTCTTAATATTAATGTTGAGTTGTGGTGCCCAGCACTAGACACAGTAGTCCAGGTGAGGCCTGATCAAAGATGAGGAGAGTTCTCATATGATTTTCTCCAACCTGGATACTATATTCCTGATATAGCTGCCTAGAATTGCATTGGCTTTTTTTGGACACAGTTGACTCATGTTTATTTTGTGGTCTACTAAGTCCCCAGGTGAGTGAAGTTATAGGTAAGTTCAATTGAGCAACAACAGGGTTTTGGCCACTGTATCTTTATACTGGGAGAGATATACCCAAGTATTTAAAAGGGCAACTAGGAAACAACTCTTTGAGTTGCAGTTTTCTTTTTGTACTTCAGCATGACATATCGTAATGATCCCTAATATCGCTGCCTATTTACACATCTGTTCAACATTTGCCTACAATTACTTAGCTTTCTGTTATTGTTATTGCTGCATTTGTCATTGTATTGATGCAGCTATACATTTAAATTGGTTGTAATTGCCATATTTCCTGGAAACACTTAGTCTTGTTCAAGTATTTAATTAAACGATTGCCCTGCATTAAAAATAATTATGTATCCATGTTCCAGTATAATGACACCTCTACTCTCTTGCTTCTTCTTTCTCTAGAAAATAGCTGGTTTTCTAAATCTGTACAACGGGTAGATTGATATTTTTTTTGTCGTGCCAAGAGTGACTTGAGAAACTGCAAGTTGCTTCTGGTGTGAAAGAATTGGCTGTCTGCAAGGATGTTGCCCAGGGGATGCCTGGATGTTTTGATGTTTTACCATCCTTGTGGGAGGCTTCTCTCATGTTCCCGCATGGGGAGCTGGAGCTGACAGAGGTAGCTCATCCACACTCTCCCTGGATTCAAACCTCTGACCTGTCAACCTTCAGTCCTGCTGGCACAAGGATTTAATCCACTGCACCACCTAAATTCTAGATGTGAATTATTCCCAGCATCCCTCCCTGCCCCCACCCTCTTTCTACAATGCTGGAAATTTAGGGATTGAAGAAAACTTTCATGGGGGTTAGACAGAATTCTTCATTTTGGACCCCCTGTAGCTATTTCCCTGGCACCAGGACACGCTTTGTTTTGCTCAGATGGAAACTAATGTTTTCAATGGCAGTTCTTCCATAATGTCAAGGTCCAGCCAATGGAAATAAAATGAACTAAACTCAAATGAAATGTGACAGGCTGCTCGTTGGGATGTATTCTTAAGTAGGTAAGACATATTATCTCAAACTAAATTTCCAAGCGTTTCCTTTGATTGAGTGGAAAAACTCTCTTTTAATTTAGCTCATCTATATTTCTTGCCTTTTATAGCTTGTACTGCTGCATCTTGCCATATGTGAAACATTTCTGAAAGGTGTCAAAATGGCTTGTCATGGGCTTGGAATGAGAGTGAAATGAAATGTCCGTATCGTAGCATACTTATATAAATAAGGAGAGATTCCAATGTAAACCTTTCGTTTGGCAGTCATTTCTCCATCAGCAAGCAATAAGTGATACAGAACGCATAGTTTTCCCATACACATGCACCCCACATACCAAGATCAGGAAGGAGAATATGTAATTTTAGTAATTTTAATATTAAAAGCCAGCTTCTTTCATTTTTTTGTAACTGGAAAAATATTTTTAGTCCTTGGATGTATGGTTAGAATGTTTAAAAAAGGTTTTCTGGACATAGGGGTTGGGTGTCTCAGTTTTCCTCTCTTTTAAAAGTTCTTTCCATCACTTTGAAACCCAGATGGTGAAAATGGGGACTAGTCATTAGTGGATGTCAAGAATTATTTATGATGGGAAGTTCACTGTCTTTGCCTTTAAAAACAACAGAATGTATGAAATGAAAACTGTATGGAACAATATAAAAACATATTTACTGCAGAACTTTTTGGAAATTTCAATTTTATAAGATTCTTCTATTATATCACCATGTTGCTCCCTCTGACTTGTCTTTCATACAAATTATTTCTTAAAGCTCCAGTGAACCTTTGGGAAATGATGTGCTGCAGAATTATCATAAATAAATGTGCACGCACGGAAACATTTGTATGTTTTTTGAAATCATTAGAGCTGGCTGTGGGAATCGTTAAGTGCCTTTCCTCTTAAGCATATATTTTTATTTAGTATAATTTTATCCCACCCTTTCCTTAAGGCATCCAGGACACCATATGGTCTCTGTTCCTATCTTCCTGTGAGATAGGGTGGGCTGACAGCAATTGGTTCGCATTTTATCCAATGGAGTGTTAGTGCTGAATGGGGAATTGTATCCAGGCCTCCACTGCCTGGCTACTCAAAGTATTTCTGGACTTAATTTCCTACCCATGGCTGATGATCTGGAGTTTTAATAGGGCACATGTATTTGAGAGTCAGCATGGTATATAATGGTTTAAGTATTTAGATACGAGTCTGGAGACCAGGATTTGACTCTCCGTTTGGCCATGGAAACCCACTGGGTGACTCTGGATTAATCATACACTCTCAACATCAGAAAACCCCATAATAAATTAAGCATAGGTTGGAAACTACTTGAAGGAACAGCACCACCACCACTGCAACAACAAGAACAACAACAACAAGGAACATGTATTTTAATTTTAATCTGTTGAAGCAGAACTTAGAAAAATTACTTTGGGGGCTACAACTCACAGCACACCATTGCCAGAACATGGAAATAGATTTTTTTATTCATCGTATCAGGAGCGAACCAAGGGTACAGTTGTAATGTATTTTAAAAACACAGTGTTTAAAAAACTTGGCAGTATATTAAATGTCCTTTGACCAGTAGCTGGCCACTTGGAGTGCCTCTGGTGTTTCTATAAGAATGTCCTCCATTGTGCATGTGGCAGGGCTCAGACTGCATTGTAATTGGTTGTCTGTGGTTTGCTCTTCTCCACACTCGCATGTTGTGGACTCCACTTGGTGGCCCCATTTCTTAAGGTTGGCTCTGCATCTCATAGTGCCAGAGCATAGTCTGTTCAGTGCCTTCCAAGTTTCCCAGTCCTCTGTGTGGCCAGGAGAGAGTCTCTCATTTGGTATCAGCCATGGATTGAGGTTCCAGGTTTTAGGCTGCCACTTTTGGACTCTCACTTGCTGAGGTGTTCCTGCAGGTATCTCTATAGATCTTTGAAAACTATTTCTTGATTTAAGGCATTGGTGTGACCAGAAGTGACTTGCAGCATGGAAACAGGTGTTAAGAAGGTTAGTCTCACCTCGGGGTGAGAAAAGCGGTATACAAATACTGTAAATAAATAAATTAATTCATCTCTCTGAGTGTTGTTCACCAAGCCCTCTCAGCAGCAGCAGGCATGACCTTCGGAGCAGGCAGGTGGAGCTGCAATAGTTGATTGAGATTCTATTCCCATGGCATATTCCATAGTTTTCTGGGTTTTGATATGTTTATTAGAATTTGGGTGGCCAGGTTCGTGTATTCTATTGGTGTATTGTTTGTCCTGCTATTCAATAGTCTCCTTTCCTGACCTAGCTGGAATGATCTGAGTTGATGTTTGAGTCTCCCGGGCTTGTTGTGCTGGGAAAAATCAACATCCATATTGTGGTCAAGACTTCATGTCTAACATGACAACACCGAGTTTATCTCAAGTTATATCTGGCCCTACTCATGCTGCTAGACACTCTCTGGATCTCGTTTTCTGTGCAGGATGGGATGATGGTAATCTGAAAGTGGAAGAACTCTCTATAGTTCCTCTGTCATGGACAGACTACTACCACGTGGGGTTTAGACTTGCCAGGGTTCGTAAATGCTTCAGGGACAGGAGATCTGCCCCAGAAGGCTTGTATGTCTGTCTAGATTCCTGATGTCTCTTGTGGAGTTTCCTGCTGCCTTGGCAGATGATTCTGTCAAACTTGTAGCTAACCTCTGTAATAGGAAAATGGCCAAGATAGTGAACAGGATTGCTCCTAAACATCACCTCTGACAAAGTGGAGTCCTTTGCTTTTCCAGGGAACTATTGGTGATGGAAAAAGTGTGAAGGCAAGTAACTCAGAATGGATCTAATCAAGCACAGGCTAGAGTTTGTGCAATTTCTTCTCCACCTCTATTACATGTAAAAAGAGTTGACTAGCAGAGCTGTTTCAAGTGGTATGGGGTTTTCTTTACACATAGATTAAAATCTTGACCATTAAGTAGCCCAAGTGAAAACCTTGTTTAGCACTTTAGGGATAAAATTGCTCCACTCTAACTTGACTGATATAGATCCAACTCTAGCCCATGCTTGTGGCATTATTGTGGCATTTCAATCTGTGCAATCAGAGAATGTGGACATGATTCTTGGAAAGGTGATATCTACCATATGTGTGGTTTACTTCTTGTGAGAAGAGCAATGACCAATCTCGATAAAACAGTGAAGAGTAGAGACATCACACTTGCAATGAAGATCTGCATAGTTAAAGCAATGGCATTTCCCATAGTAACCTATAGATGTGAGAGCTGGACCATAAGGAAGGCTGAGTGAAGGAAGATAGATGCTTTTGAACTGTGGTTTTGGAGGAAAATCCTGAGAGTGCCTTGGACTGCAAAAAGATCCAACCAGTCTGGGAAGTAAAGCCCAAATGCTCAATGGAGGGAAGGTTATTAGAGGCAAAGATGAAGTACTTTGGTCATATAATGAGAAGGCAGGAAAGCTTAGAGAAGACAAGGATGCTGGGGGAAATGGAAGGAAAAAGGAAGAGGGGCCAACAAAGACCAAGACGGATGGATGGTGTCTTTGAAGTGACTGGCTTGACTCTGAATGAGCTGGGGGTGGTGATGTCCAACAGAGAGCTTTGGCGTGGGCTGGTCCATGAGGTCACGAAGAGTCAGAAGTGACTGAATGAATAAACAACAACAAACTAAAAAAAAGCTGGGGTGGATGTGTGGGTGAGACTGGCCAAGTGGTTAATGTCTTGGTAAAACAAGATGATCTCAGCTTGCTTGAAGGAGGTAGTTATACAATTGTTTTAAAAAGTTGTTCCTGGATCCCATCTTTCTGGATTATTGACCAGTCTCCATCATTTCCCTTTTAGGCAACGTTCTGAAGCACTCTCAGCTCCAGATGTTTATGGATGAGAGACAAATTATCTAGATCAGTTTCAGTGTTGTTTCAGGCCTAGTTATGGAACAGAGATGACTTAGGTCATCCTGATGGAGGACTTATGGCAGAATCTAGAGGGAATATGACCTTGCTAGTTCTGCTGGACCTCTCAGCAACTTTCACTGCCATCAGCCACAGCATCATTCTGGGCCACCTTGCAGAGACAGAACTTGAGCGCACTTTTTACAGTGACTGCATTCATAGAATCATAGAATCAAAGAGTTGGAAGAGACCTCATGGGCCATCCAGTCCAACCCCCTGCCAAGAAGCAGGAATATTGCATTCAAATCACCCCTGACAAATGGCCATCCAGCCTCTGCTTAAAAGCTTCCAAAGAAGGAGCCTCCACCACACTCCGGGGCAGAGAGTTCCACTGCTGAACGGCTCTCACAGTCAGGAAGTTCTTCCTAATGTTCAGATGGAATCTCCTCTCTTGTAGTTTGAAGCCATTGTTCCGCGTCCTAGTCTCCAAGGAAGCAGAAAACAAGCTTGCTCCCTCCTCCCTGTGGCTTCCTCTCACATATTCCTTGTAGATTAGGCTAACTATGGAATAAGGCAGGGGAATAGGCAAACCCAGAAAGGAATATTAAGGAATTAGTGCTTGAGCTCTTGACTGTTGGCCTGTGGAGTTATTCAGGGCCTGTTTCTGCTTCCATGCTATTGAACATATATGTGAAACTGCTGGGAGAGGTTGTGTGGAGGTTTTGGGATTTGGTGGCACTGGATTGCATGTGACACAACTCTATTACAATTTTCCACCACAAATCAAGGAAGCAATTTTTGATCCTGAACTGATGTTTGTTGCTAGAAATGAATTGGACGAGGGTGAACAAATAAAAAGTTAATACAAACAAGACAGAGCTGTTTCTGGTTGATCAAAAGACAGATTAGGGAATAAGGATTCAGCTGGTACCAATGGGTTTATTTTCCCTGTAAAGATTATACTCCACAGCTTAGGGGTGCTCCTGGATTCAAACTTGAGCCTGGGAGCTCAGGTTTCAGTGGTGCCTGGGAGTACATTTGCAAAGTTAAAGGTTGTGTGCCAGCTGTGCCTGTTTCTTGAGATATCAGATGTGCGCATGGCGACACTTCCTTTAGTTACATTTGATTAATGTAACATGCTATACATGAGACTACCTTTGAAGAGTGCTTAGAAACTTCAGCTGGTCCAAAGAGCTGCAGCCCGATTGCTAACTGGGGTTGTAACTCAGACATGGGATTCCAGCCTTATCACACTAAAGCTTAAAGAGTAGGCAAGACGTGGTCATGGGAAAGCCAGTGGTGGGTTCCATCTAAATTGGCGCTACTTGCTGTGGCATCTTTCTCCATGTTGATGGATCATAAACAGCTGTCAAAGAAAGAGGAGGAAGTTTAGGAATCATGAATTATGACCCCTTCTACACTGTCATTTATCCAGGATCTGATCCCAGGTTATCTGCTTTAAACTGGATTATATGAGTCTCCACTACCAGATAATCTGGGATAAGCAGATAATCTGGGATCAGATACTGGGATATAGGGGCAGTGTGGCAGGAGCCTATGTTGCCCTCCCAAAATGTGGGCTACTGATTTTTTTAACGGTACCAATAATAGTCATTTTTTTGTCATTGCACTCAACATGCAAATCCCCCAAAACTCTCAGACACATATCTTGGAGAACAAATTCTAATAATAATAAAACTTTATTTATACTCCACCTCTATCTCCCCAAGGGGACTCAGGGCAGCTAACATGAGGCCAAGCCCAACAGTTACAATAAAGCAAAAGAATACAACAAAAAATCATAAATTAATACAACAAATAGAATACAATAAAATCAAAGAAAAATAATATAAAATAAGCATAAGGTAAAACATAAATAATCAAGTGGGTGGGGCCAGGCCCGTAGCCAGGATTTTGTTTGGGGGGGGCTGAGTCTGAGTGAAAGAGAGTCTAGCCTAGCAAACCTTTTGTATCGTTACCCCAATACCCCCATGCATATGAGATATATTGAGTATAGTGATCAGATAATGATAGAATAAACATAGCAGTTTAAATAATGCACCAGTAAGGCCTTCTCATGAACCACCATCAGAATTTCAGGGGGGGCTGAAGCCCCCAAGCCCCCCCCCCCCCCCCCCCGGCTATATGCAAATACAACTAATAGGATTTTTAAAACCCTGGGTGAGATGGATGAGTAGGGTGATATATCTGGCAGGAGGTTCGGATGGGACAAGCAATGGGATTTAGTTCACTGAAGGGTGAGATAAAGTGCATCAAAAGACATTATGTACTGAGTTGGTCAGGCTGAGGGATTTGTTGTTTAATCCTTGAAGGCACACCGGAACAGCCTCTTCCTGAAGGCTGGCAGTGTGGATGCTTGGCTAATCTCAATGGGTAGCGAGTTCCAAAGTCTAGGGGCAACCACAGAGAAGGCTCTCTCCCTCGTCCCCATAAGTCGCACCTGCAACCGAGGTGGGAGTGAAAGGAGCTCTCCCCCCCCCCCCCCGGATGATCGAAGGGATTGTGCAAGAGCATAGACATGGATACAGTCATGAAGGTAGGTGGGTCCCAACCCGTGCAGGGCTTTGTAGGTGGTAACCTGTACCTTGAATTTGGACTGGAAAATAAACGGCAGCCAATGGAGCTCCTTAAACAGGGGGGTAAACCGCTCCCTGTAATTCGCTCCAATTAGAAGAGAGGCCACAACTTTATTTGGACAAGGATTGGCCTACATATGAGTCTGGAATCAGGCATTGACTAATATGACTAGTGACTGGTAAGTATATAAATCTGGCTTAGAATAGATCCCCTAAGATAACCTGAGATGCACCAGTTGGATTAAATTCCACCATGGTCACTCAGCCACCAGGAAATGTGGAAAGCATCCACCTACCATTCGGCAAAATGTTTCCAAACATACATCTTGCAACACCTCCACTGAGACCTTCTTATACCACCACCACCGCCAGCAACCTTGACCGTCAGAGTAAGTTGGGCATCATGTTTATTGTACGTCTTCAAGTAATTGAACAACTCCCATGATTCAATAGCACTGCAGTAGGGCAGTTAAACTTGTGTCAAACTGCATTATTTCTATAGTACTGATGCACCCATTATGAGAGAAAAAAATAGCACATAAATGTAAGCATTAATTAAAGAGTAAATGAATGCTGGAAGAATGTGCTCTACATTCTACAATGCAATTCCAGCTGCCTGGTTTTCCAAACTGTCATCTTAATAGTTACTGCATTTTTTTAAAAAACCTAGCCCATTAACCAAATTTATCCTGTAGCTCTTGTTTTGCTACGGCCAATTAAAATTCAGTCAAATTATAAAATGAAATAAGAAAGTCTAATGTCTAATGAGACAAAAGAGAAGTGGTGATTCTTTTGGAGTATCATTTATCGCTCATAATGGGCTCTTCGATGCCTGCTAATTTGACATCATGTTATTTTTCAAAAGTGCCTCTCATCCAATCAACATCCCTATGAAAAGTCTGTCTAACTGACGAAACAACGCAGCCATATCAAGCAGTGACATCTGGCACAGGTACAAATGAAATCTGTGAGCCTCATTCGTCTTAGCGGCTGCTTGCCAAGCACTCTAAAACAAAAACATTCTAAATCTCCTCCATATTTTGATGATGAAAGATTAAGACAACATAATTCACTTGGAGTTTAATATTTCATGCTCCAGTTCTAAAACAAGTTGTTGTTTGGAGCAGTTTGCTTGCTTGTTTGTTTGTTTGTTTGTTTATATAGTTTAGGATTTGATGAGAACAGTCCTGATTAATCTTCTTCTGTCCCACTTTTTCAGCTGCTTTTAAAATGTCTCTCTTCAACTTTCCTCTTTTGTTCCCAGTTTACTTCCATTGCCGCAACCTGGATTCAAAGTACAAATATAATTTGTACTTGGTTAACTCACTAGGGAAGACAGAAAAAAAGGAAGTATCCTTTCCAATAGGTTCAGGCAGAAGCAAATGGATTTAGCCAATCTAAGATTAGCCACTACTACTACTACTAATAATAATAATAATAATAATAATAATAATAATAATAATAATAATAATACTTTATTTCTAAACCGCCCTCTTTCCCCGAAGAGACTCAGGGAAGGTGCACTTTTTATTTGTGAAACTGAAGGTAAGATTTCCCCTGACATTAAATCTAGTCATGTCCAACTCTGGGAGGTGGTGCTCATCTCCATTTCTAAATTGAAGAGCCGGCATTGTCCATAGATGCCTCCAAAGCCATGTGTCCAGCATGACTGCTTGGAGCGCCGTTACCTTCTCGCCAAAGTGGTACTCATTGATCTACTCACATTTACATGTTTTCAAACTGCTAGATTGGCAGAAGCTGGGGCTAACAGCAGGAGCACACCCCACTCCTTGGATTCAAACCACCAACTTTTCAGTCAGCAAGTTCAGCAACTCAGTGGTTTAACCTGCTGCACCACCAAAGAGTATGTAAGTGCATTTTTTTCAGTATTATCTTTCCTGTACTTGGTGACAACTCTGCTTTAAAGAATCTGATAAGGAACAATAAAGAAAAACACAACTGAACCTATTCAGTTGTTGGTTCCTTAGAAGACTCAGATGGTACAGTCTCTGCTGGGTCCTCTTAACCAATGCTGCCGTATGAGTACCCCAGGTCAAATTGTCCTTAACAGCGACACTCAGTGAAACTGGCCACCTGCTCCACTTGGTCTCCATTTATGACAAAGGGCTGAATTTCTGGTCTGTTCTTTCTATAGTCCACTAAGAGCTCCTTAATCTTATTGATGTTAAGAATCAGATTATTGTCCCTGCACCACAAGAGCAGCTGATCCATCTCATCCTGATATGTAGACTCATCCCACCACTCTTGTATCATCTGCAAATTTGGTAATTGCATTGCTATGGTGGATATAGGTGCAATCATACTGTACAAAGTGTAAAGCAGAGGCTCAACACACAGCCCAGTGTTGAGAGTGAGAACTGAAGAGGTGTGATTACCTAATCTAACCCTCTGGGAACATCCAGACAAGAAGTCCATAATCCAGGAACAGACTGAATATGACAATCCAAGATTCACTAGTTTAGACACCAGTCTATGTGGAGGATTGTATTAAACATGGAACTAAAGTCTCAATAAGCATCCTCACGTAGTTCCCCCATCATTCCAGATGGGTCAGAGCAGTGTGGAGCATGATGGCTATGGTGTCCTCTGTTAATCTGTTGGCTCTATTTGCAAACTGATGCTTGTTCAATGTATGTGGAAGGCAAGAAATGATATGCCTACACACCAGTTTTTCAAGGCACTTCGTGATGATGGATGTGAGTACCACTAGTCTGTAGTCCTGAAAATTACCAGTATGGAACTTCTTTGGTACAGGAACAATGATGAAGGCCTTCATACAAGATGGGATAATAGACTGTGATAAAGACCAGTTAAAAATCACCGTAAAAACACCAACCAATTGGTCAGCACAGTCTTTAAGCACCCAATGAGAAATGCCATCCAGTCCAGTGGCCTTCCTAGGATTTGCAACACACCTTACCTCATGTTCCTCCATAGTGAGGTTAGAGCTGTAACTACCCCATGGCTGAATTCCAGCTACCTCTGGTGGGCTTACTTCAAAGTGAGCAAAAAGGGGATTCAACTCCTCTGCCAATGAGGCATCCCCTTCAGCAGGAGTGTCATTGTTTGATTTACAGTTAGTGATTTGCTGAATCCCCTGCCACACCTTCCTCGCATTGTTACTGTGGAAATAATCCTTGACCTTCTTCTTATACTCCATCTTGGCTTGCTTGAGACTTGCTCTGGCCTCACTGTATTTCACCTCATTGCAGGGGGTTGTTTATTGTTGTTTTGTTTTTGTTTAAAATTTACTTTGTCTTGCTTTGAGTAAAGTCGGGGCATGCTTTGGAGGTTGCTGGAAACTCTGGAGTATCCCACAAATTCAGGGTAGTCTGGACAGCATGATTCAGTTCAGTTTCCTGATTTAGCTGCCCAGAGGGATACTCTTGCTGTTGCTGGGGGTACATTAAGAGAAGTGGTGGTTTTCATGAAGCTTTTCCTTGATTTCAGTCTACTGAGAGGATGGCTTTCACAGTGTTCAACCTTATTTCTCTCACAGCAACAATTTCCCATCGCACATTTGGGGGGGGGGGGGGGGGGTGTGAGGGCAATGCCAGCTAGCTTGTAGAGTTTAGTTCCATGTAGTGGTTAGAGAATTTTCTTGGGACTCCAGAGATCCAGGTTCTAGTTCTCATTGAACCATGACACTCACCAGTGCCAATTTGGCTTGTTGTGGAAACACAACAAGGATTGATGGGAATGCTTCAGTAGAGACCTCTTTTCCCCATGATAAATTTTTCAAGAGTGAATTTCCCTTCCCAGGAGTAGATTTCTTTCACTTCCTATTGTCTCATCCTAGTTTGTAACTGTGAGTCATTTGTAAGTCTAACTTGAGGACTGCCTGTAGCAGGAACATGAGTTTATTAATACTTAGACCATTGGCCATTCGTGCATAAAATAAAATAAAATCTATATAAATGTGCAATGTTATAAAATCACTATACAAAATTAATAGCATATATTTCTTGCATATGAAAATCCAATATTTGCCCACTCCACTGCTGAGTCTGTTCAGGGACTTCCAAGTAGCCCATTCTTTGTTTGCCCTGTATCTCGTTGAAAGTAATGCAATGCAAACAGAAGGCACTGAAACCTTGCTTACTGAAGGGAACAATGTATTCAGTTGAAACCTCATTGAAAGAGAGAGCTAGGAATCTGCCTGACTTGTATGTCTTTTTCTGCATTGGTGAATGAACTTTGTACACTATCATCAACATCATTGAAAGTTGTGTGTCCTTTGGCCTTGATCATTATGAAAAGTTATTCACTAGTGAATCCCACTGTATGATGATTCAAAAACTGCTCAGTTCCCCCAAATGCAACTCAACACTGTTTCTGCTTGTATTTAATCACTCCTCTCAGGAATGCCTTCAGAGAAATGGTAGGGCAATCTATCACTTGAGAAAAGTAGCTGATATAGTGAGTAGGAAATGCTGTTGCTGGGACATATCAAATACACGTTTCATAATCTGCTAGATTGTTTGCAAAAAAAAGGCTTTTAATATGCCAAATTTCTTATAGAATGGAGACCTTTCTCACATGTAAAGCACATGGAGAATTCATTTTGGTTCCTTGTCACTCAAGGTTAAGCTATCTCCTACCTGAAATACACTGAGTGACCTTACAACCTCTAAGGATGCCTGCAACAGATGCAGGAGAAACATCAGGAGAGAATGTTCTAAAGCATGGCCATACAGCCTGAAAAACCTACCACAAACCAGTGATTCTGGCCATGAAAGCCTTTGACAATACATTAACTACTCTGAATTAGGCCCCTAATACCACATTATCTGCTTTGAACTGGGATATATGGCAGTGTGGACTCAGATAATCCAATTCAAAGCAGATATTGTGGGATTTTCTGCCTTGATTATTCTGGGCTATATGACTGTGTGGAAGGGCTCTTAGGCATCAGTGTAATTGACTGAAAAATTCACAATGGATGATATTTGTATTGTTCCTCTGTCGAAGAGTCCAGATGCAAGGCATTTCATTCAGTACTCAAATCCCTTTAATACGCTTCTGAAAAGTTTAAGTGGAATTCAAGTGAAACATAAGCTTGATACTAGAAATCAGCAGGCAGCAAATTTCAGCCACCATGTGTGTTCTCAAGGGATATTTTCAAGAGGGAGGAAATATGTTTGAGAAGAAGTCAAGTTTGCCGTGGAATTGCTATCTGCTCAATGAAATTCAGGCAACAATATAATCTACTTTATTTAAAAGCAAAACATAAAGGAAGAAGCATCTCTTCCAAATTCATAACAGCTGGCCGGCAAGGTTCAATAAATTCCCAGTGAAGAGATACAGTTTTTCTTTGCTTTTCTCTGCATTGGATCATTATTTAATGATGGTGTTCAACTTGAGACTATTAAAGTTTTTGTAGGAAGTAGCAAGTTACATTTCGTTTCTTTGTTACTATTTTACATGAAAACGACTTAACAGCTTTCTGCCAAACTGAGGGAGCATTTTCCAGCTATTTTTATTTAAAATACAGGCTACACAGCATACATGAACCTTACTTTAATGGAATCTTGGGACACACCAATTAATTTTTTATTGGAATTTCACTAGAATTGAAGGATATTTTGAGATGGGTCAGAAACAGGATTCAGACTACATGATATACACAAATTCACTTGGTGAAGGTGACTCTGATTATTTTTTCACGTAAACAAGATAATGTGATATATCATTTTGATAGGTTAAGTTCAACAATTGCCTTGGGTTGAGCTATAAAAATCAATATGTAGTATAACTACAAATAAAATTCTATCAATATAAATAAAA
The DNA here is from genome assembly GCF_025583915.1 of Anolis sagrei ordinatus. NCBI lineage: Eukaryota > Metazoa > Chordata > Lepidosauria > Squamata > Anolidae > Anolis > Anolis sagrei. The sequence goes on along the minus strand of NW_026844366.1, from coordinate 326,937,910 downwards.
TTGAATTTATGTCTGTTACTTCCATGGATGAATGGATTTTTACAAAGATTGCAGGGGATTCTTGAGATCAATTTATGCCATTAGCTATGTTGAACTTTAGGGAGGTGGCCTGACTTGCATGTGCAGTGTTTTCTTTTTGTGTGTGTCAGGAGAGACTTGAGAAATTGCAAGTTGTGTCTGGTGTGAGAGAATTGGCTGTCTGCAAGGTCATTGCCCAGGGGACACCCTGATGTTTTACCATCCTTGTTGGAGGCTTCTCTCGTGTCCCCACATGGAGAGCTGGAGCTGACAGAGGGAGCTCATCCGTGCTCTCCCCGGATTCGAACCTCTGACCTATCAGTCTTCAGTTCAGCCGACACAAAGGTTTAACTCATTGCTTCACTGTATGTACACTGTAAAATTAATGCAGTTTGGTCACCCCTTAGCTATCTGTGAATAGCCCTAGTAGCCACAAAATACAGTTTATTACTTTACCCTACTATTCTTCAGCAACAGAGCTTCTCCATCTCCACCTCCTCGCCCTTTCCCAATTGCCTCCACATCATTGACAGGAACCAACTATTTATGTAGCTGGTGTCAGGAAAATGCCTGCCTCAGCAAACATGACCCAAGATGATCATCTCATTATTGACACTTCCCTGGCCCTCTGGAAGACGCTTCCTGTATGCCTGAGCAAGGAAGAGGTCCTTAATCTTCATATGTCAAAATAAGGAAACCAGTTAGAAGAATAGTCTGCCCATATGATAGTTTTCTTTCCTTAGTCCTCGCCTTCCCCTGTAGTGCGCGGCATGACTGGTTTGATTTGGTGTAGCTCTCCGGAGGTTTAGAAAGGCTTGTTAGTTAATTTTCATGAGTTAATTATCTGTCTATTCTTGTGTATTTCTGTTTTTCTGTCTTTTCTTGTGTATCTCTGTTTTTTCTGTTTTTTGTTTTCTGGTTTTATTCGAAACCTTGGTACATATATACAGGTATTAATTCACAATTTTCTGTAATGATGGGACTTTGTGGCAAATGACAAATAAATTGGTCCTAGAACCATCCCTAAAAGCCAGGATGACTAAACTGAGACTGTTCTACTTTGGACATGTCATGAGAAGACATGACATGTCTTCTTATGAATCATAGAATCATAGAGTTGGAAGAGACCTCGTGGGCCATCCAGTCCAACCCCCTGCCAAGAAGCAGGAAAATTGTATCCAAAGCGATGGCCATCCGACAGATGGCCATCCAGCCTCTGTTTAAAGGCCTCCAAAAAAGGAGCCTCCACCACACTCTGGGGCAGAGAGTTCCGCTGCTGAACAGCGCTCATAGTCCGGAAGTTCTTTCTAATGTTCAGATGGAATCTCCTTTCTTGTAGTTTGAAGCCATTGTTCTGCATCCTAGTCTCCAGGGCAGTAGAAAATAAGCTTGCTCCCTCCTCCCTATGACTTTTCCTCACATATTTATACATGGCTATCATGTCTCCTCTCCGCCTTCCTTTCTTCAGGCTAAACATGCCCAGCTCTTTAAGCTGCTCCTCATAGGGCTTGTTCTCCAGACCCTTGATCACTTAAAAAGAAACTAATGCTTTTGGTAAGGTGGAAGGAAAAAATAAGTCTGCATTCCAGATAGATGGACTCAATAAAGGATGCCAGAAGCCTGAATATGCAAGATAACATAGTAGAGCTATCAATAGGGTGACTTCAGGAACTCCCATTTATAAGATCACCAAAAATCAACCCAACTTGACAGCAGCAAACAATATATTTATTTTGCTGTGCCATTATTCACGATATTTGATTCCTAGATTTTTAACCATCTTGGTGTTACTGTTGAATCTCATTCATTTCTTTCATTGTCCATTGGTTTTTAAAAATAAATGTTCATTTCTCTTTTCATAAATGTAAGCATTATTTAGAAAATGATAATGTTTCCTTTTTTAGACTATAATTCCCAGAATCCCTCAAGAGGTCTTACCAGTGATCAAGATTATGTGAGATTTGGGCTGGTGGCAGGGGGGGGGGGGAATATAGTCCCCTAAAAGGAAGTTTTCCAAGCTGTGATCTTGCTTCAGAATGCTTTAAGAAAAAGAAGAAACCTATCGGCATGATGAATATTGTGTTTGGTCTCCCATATGGTTGGTTAATAATAACACACAGCATTTTGAAAGATGCTGATTAGATGTGAAGTGAGATTTATGATTCGGCTGTCCCTGAGGATGACCATCGCGGCAGTGAGAAACAAAAAACAACAATTAGAATGTAAACGAGCCTGCTGAGACTGCCCCGGCTGGAGCTGTGGGCGAGACTGTTTGTGCAACTGGTCAAGAACAATTCATCCTTGTGAAAATATTAGCCCTGTACTCCTGCCAAGATGGGTGTCTGTGCCGGGATTATACGCCATGCTCCATGCCAACTGCAGAGTTTAAAGATGCCTTGAGGGAAGTTTTGACTCAAGTGTTATCAAAAGGATTTTGAATTTTGCATTCTGCTGCTCTGCCCTCCCTCCCTCTGAAATATACACATGCTCGCCATCCCCTTTGAGGTCTCATGCCAAATCTTTCATGGCTGTTCTCCTCGACTGCCCTGTCTCCAGTATCTGCTATCTCAGAACTTGGCATCTGTGGCCAAACTGTGGCTTCCCCTAGGGTCTCCTTCAATAGAGCCATTGGTCCTCATATTGATTTCATTAGCAAAAGGGTACAGCAAAGGTCTCAATGCACCCACTAATAAGAGAAAATGATTAGGCATACCTCTGCTGCTGCTTTAAATTGGTTTAATAACCATCCCTCTCTCCTAGGGAGAGAACCGCAGCTGCCACCGTTACACATGCCCCAGTTACATCCAGCTTAGGCTGCTGTAATGGGCTTGACATGGGGCTTCCTTTGAAAAGTGTTTTTGAGGCCAAGCCAAATGCAGATCAAAAGAAAGACTCCCTTTCTGTCTGCCCTATAACCTTGCTTCTTGGGTTTGCAAGGATTTCATATTGAGTGCAATATAATGCACTAGTCATATCATGTTGGCATGTAAACTGTATCAAGGCATACCATATTTTACATTTTGAACAGCTTTCAGAATCCTTCAGTCAGGCTGGCCACCAGCCAGACAAGGACATCTGGGAGTTATAGTACAAATGTAATGTTTATCAAATCTGTTTCAAATACCAACTTTTGTTAGAATGCTGTTGTTGGCTTCTGTGCAAGCAATTTCTACAGAAACAGAGATGTTTGTCCATGCCCTAAATGGTTCGGACCTTGCCTATCTTCATGACCGCATCCCCTCATCTACCTACTTGAGTGTTAAGATCTGTCAGGGAGGCCTTCCTTGTGGTCCTGCCACCAACGCAAGCACAGTTGGGGGGGATGGGGGAAAAGGCCTTCTTGGGGGTGGTTCCACAGCTTTGGAACGTGCTCCCCATGGAGATTAGACAGGCCCCCCTCGTCCTCCTTCCAGAGGGAGTTGAAGATTTGGATGTTTAGAAAAGCCTTTGAAAATGTCTAGCCAATGGTTTGCAATTATGATACAGCACAGTACACTCATTCCATGCCCTTGTTCCTTAGCTGCAGCTTGCACGATCCCTTTCCCTTCTTGTTGTTTATAGTTGACCATGTTTTTTATGACAGTCAACACCATAGGTTATTGGGTGCCATTTTGTGTTCAAATTGTAGTTTTATATACTTCTGGGTTATCTTGTATTGTATTGTGTGTTTATTTTATTTTATGTGTTGTTTTAGGCACTTTGTGTCATGGGTAAGCTGCCCCAAGTCCCTTCGGGAAGATGGAGGTGGGGTACAAAAATAAAGTTGTTGTTGTTGTTGTTGTTGTTGTTGTTGTTGTTGTTTTTATTATTATTATTATTATTATTATTATTATTATTATTATTATTAAGGTGGCTGTCAACATTCAATGCAAGATTGCATAAATGATGTTGCCAATGCAGAGCCATTCTACATGCAGATGCTTATTGGGTTGCACATTTCATTGTCCATTCAGTTCCACATATGTTTGTGCATTCAGTTGTGCATGTCACCATTCAAGCAAGGGTTGCATAGCATAATTGATGCCCCATTCTTTATGCAGAGATTTCTAGCTGACTCTACACCGTAGAACAGTATCTCTCAACCTTTTTTTGGCCAGGGACCACTTGACAGGAACCACTCTGACCAGGGACCATTCTCCAACATTTGTACCAAAAGGGTTACAAATCAGTTTTTGGTCAACTTTAGATTTGGTTTGGATATTTGGGGTGCTGATTCAGAAAATTGCATTGGATAGACCACATCAGCTCTAGTTTCTGATACAGAACATATGCCATCCTGTAGTTGCCATCTGCTCAGCCACAGAAAACCATATTTAATAAGCCTCAGCCCTTAAGAGGGTTTTGCAAAACCAGTTGCTCTCATTGCAATGGTGTAGTAATGGTGAGACCAAGGAACATATTTTAGTTCTTGCAGACCACTGGTGGTCCACGGGCCACAGGCTGGGAACCACTGCTGTAGAATGAATGCAGTTTGACACCATTTGAATTGCCGTGGCTCAATGCTATGAGATCATGGGAGCTAAAAACCTTGGAAAACTACCATTCCCTTTAACTCTTTGAAAAAAGCAAGGTATGCATTTGAGTTTCCACTCAGAGTAGACCCATAAAAATGTATGGGACTTAACACTAGAGTTAGGATGACCCATTTTTAGTAAATCAATTAATAGATGTCTCCCCACAGCAAGAAGAAAACATCTAAATTATTCTAATTACTCTTTGTTAAAGGTGAAACGTCAGGAGAAAAATTGCCTCCAAAACATGGCCATATAGCCCGGAAAAACCTACAACAACCCATCTTTATTAAAGGTTAAAACACTTTTACATTATAACATTGGAAGCTGTCTTAAATTAGAGTAATCCTTGTAGTGAAATCTACTATCCAAATGCATACCCTTGTTATCAAGATACTGTTGGCAGCACTTGTATCTATTGGCATCTAATAATATTTCTTTAAGACTGCTCTGGAGTAAATGAACTGAGACTGCCATAAATGCCCTATTTATAAGGAGATTATTAGGTATGACCTCTTTTCTTCCAGTTGCATCTCAAAAATTACACAGAACGTGTATAGTTCTATTTAACAGCGGTTTGCAAATTCAGTGTTTCTCCAAGGCAATTCACTGGAACGCAGGAATATCAGTTACACAGAAAAGCATGGAGATTAACAGAGTCCCAGGAGGAGTGAAGCAAGGGTCAACTTTTTAAATAAGCCTCATTGAAGAAATAATTTTCTATTCACAAAAGAGACATGCAGAAATGCCACCTAGCAGTTCACAAATCATGGCCATTATACTTGAGAAATGCCTGCTGATAATTTTTGTGAACCATGGACATGATTTAGCTGCCATTATAAAGTTTCCGAAGTCTCAGTAAGTTCAATGGGACGTGTAAGTGCATGTTTAATTTGCACTGGCGCAGTGGGTTGAACCGCAAAGTTGCAGAACTTGCTGACCAGAAGGTCAGCGATTCGAATCCGTGAAATGGGGTGAGCTCCCGCTGTTAGCCCCAGCTTCTGCCAACCTAGCAGTTTGAAAGCATGCAAATGTGAGTAGATCAATGGGTCAATTTGGCGGGAAGGTAACAGCACTCCATGCAGTTATACTGGCCACATTACTTAGGAGGCATTTATGGATAACACTCAGTTCTTCAGCTTAGAAATGGAGATGAGCACCACCACCCAGAGCCAGATTTGACTAGACTTGATGTCAAGGGAAAACCTTTGTTGTTGTTTATTTGCTAAGTCACTTCCAACTCTTCGTAACCTCACGGACCAGCCCACGCCAGAGCTCCCTGTCAGCCGTCACCACCCCCAGCACCTTCAGAGTCAAGCCAGTCACTTCAAGGATGCCATCCATCCATCTTGCCCTTGGTCAGCCCCTCTTCCTTTTTCCTTCCACTTTCCCCAGCATCATTGTCTTCTCCAAGCTTTCCTGACTTTTCATGATGTGGCCAAAGTACTTCAACTTTGCCTCTAATATCCTTCCCTCCAATGAGCAGTTGGGCTTTATTTCCTGAAGTGTGGACTGGTTGGATCTTCTCGCGATCCAAGGCACTCTCAGAATTTTCCTCCAACATCACAGTTCAAAAGCATCTATCTTCCTTTGCTCAGCCTTCCTTAAGGTCCAGCTCTCACATCCATAGGTTACTATGAGAAAAACGATTGCTTTAACTATGCAGATCTTCGTTGCAAGTGTAATGTCTATATTCTTTGCTATTTTATCGAGATTGGTCATTGCTCTCCTCCCAAGAAGTAAACGTCTTCTGATTTCCTGGCTGCAGTCTGCGTCTGCAGCAATCTTTGCACCTAGAAATACAAAGTCTGTCACTGCTTCTGCTTCCACATTTTCTCCCTCTATTTGCCAGTTATCCATCAGTCCCATTGCCAGAATCTCGGGGGGGGGGGGTTATGTTTAACTGCAACCCAGCTTTTGCAGTTTTTTCTTTCACCTTGATTAGAAGGCTCCTCAGCTCCTCCTCGCTTTTGGACATCAAAGTGGTGTCATCTGCATATGTAATGTTGCTAATGTTTCTTCCAGCAATTTTAACCCCAGCCTTGCATTTGTCAAGCCCCGCACACCACATGATACAAATTGAATAGGTTGGGAGAGAGTATACAACCCTGCTATATGCCTTTCCCAATCTTGAACCAGTCTGTTGTTCCTTGGTCAGTTCTTACTGTTGCTACTTGGTCATTATACAGATTCCTCAGGAGACAGACAAGGTGATTTGGTATCCCCATATCATCAAGAACTTGTCACAATTATTCATTCAGTCGTCTCTGACTCTTCGTGACCTCATGGACCAGCCCATGCCAGAGCTCCCTGTCGGCCGTCACCACCCCCAGCTCCTTCAAGGTCAGTCCAGTCACTTCAAGGATGCCATCCATCCATCTTGCCTTGGTCAGCCCCTCTTCCTTTTTCCTTCCATTTCCCCCAGCATAATTGTCTTCTCTAAGCTTTCCTGTCTTCTCATTATGTGGCCAAAGTACTTCATCTTTGCCTCTAGTATCCTTCCCTCCAATGAGCAGTCGGGCTTTATTTCCTGGAGGATGGACTGGTTGGATCTTCTCGCAGTCCAAGGCACTCTCAGAACTTTCCTCCAACACCACAGCTCAAAAGCCTCTCTCTTCCTTCGCTCAGCCTTCCCTAAGGTCCAGCTCTCACATCCGTAGGTTACTACAGGGAATACCATGGCATTGACTATGCGGATCTTTGTTGCCAGTGTGATGTCTCTACTCTTTACTATTTTATCGAGATTGGACATTGCTCTCCTCCCAAGAAGTAAGCGTCTTCTGATTTCCTGGCCACAGTCTGCATCTGCAGTAATCTTTGCACCTAGAAATACAAAGTCTGTCACGGCCTCCACGGTTTCTTCCTCTATTTTCCAGTTGTCAATCATTCTTGTTGCCATAATCTTGGTTTTTTTGACGTTTAGCTGCAACCCGGCTTTTGCGCTTTCTTCTTTCACCTTGATTAGAAGGCTCCTCAGCTCCTCCTCGCTTTCGGCCATCCAGAGTGGTGTCATCTGCATATCTGAGGTTGTTAATGTTTCTTCCAGCAATTTTCACCCCAGCTTTGCATTCATCCAGCCCCGCACATCGCATGATGTGTTCTGCATACAAGTTAAAAAAGGTTGGGTGAGAGGATGCAGCCTTGCCGTACGCCTTTCCCAATCTTGAACCAGTCTGTTGTTCCATGGTCAGTTCTGACTGTTGCTACTTGGTCCTTGTACAGATTCCTAAGGAGAGAGACAAGGTGGCTTGGGATGCCCATCCCACTAAGAACTTGCCACAATTTATTATGATCCACACAGTCAAAGGCTTTAGAATAGTCAATGAAGCAGAAGTAGATGTTTTTCTGAAACTCCCTGCCTTTCTTCATTATCCAGCGGATATTGGCAATTTGGTCTCTCGTTCCTCTACCTTTTCTAAACCCAGCTTGAACATCTGGCAACTCTCGCTCCATGTATTGCTGGAGTCTTCCTTGCAGGATCTTGAGCATTACCTTACTGGCATGAGAAATAAGGGCCACTGTACGGAAGTTTGAGCAGTCTTTCGCATTTCCCTTTTTTGGTATGGGGACATAAGTTGATTTTATTTGCTGGCATATGGCATGCATCACCCTGACAGCATCATCTTCCAAGATTTTAAACAGTTCAGCTGGGATCCCGTCATCTCCTGCTGCCTTGTTGTTAGCAATATTTCTTAAGGCCCATTCAACCTCACTCCTCAGGATCTCTGGTTCTAATTCATTCACCACACCGTCAAAACTATCCTCAATATTATTATCCTTCCTATACAGATCTTCTGTATAGTCTCGCCACCTTCTCTTGATCTCTTCAGCTCCTGTTAGGTCCCTGCCATCTTTGTTTCTTATCATACCAATTTTTGCCTGAAATTTACCTCCAATGTTTCTAATTTTCTGGAAGAGGTCTCTTGTCCTTCCTATTCTGTTGTCTTCTCCCACTTCCATGCATTGCTTATTTAAAAATAGTTCCTTATCTCTTCTGGCTAACCTCTGGAATTGCGCATTTAACTGGGCATATCTCCCCTTATCCCTGTTTCCTTTTGCTTTCCTCCTTTCTTGGGCTACTTCCAGTGTCTCAGCAGACAACCATTTTGCCTTCTTGGTTTTCTTTTTCTTTGGGACGTACTTTGTTGCCGCCTCCTGAACAATGTCTCGGACTTCTGTCCATAGTTCTTCTGGGACTCCGTTTACTAAATCTAGTCCTTCAAATCTGTTCTTCACTTCCACTGTATATTCGCTAGGAATGTTAGTGAGATCATATCTAACTGGTCTGTGTATTTTCCCTGATCTTTTTAGTTTTATTCTAAACTGAGCAATAAGAAGTTCGTGATCTGAGCTACAGTCAGCCCCAGGTCTTGTTTTCACCGACTGGATGGATGTCCGCCACCTTTGGCTGCAAAGGATGTAGTCAATCTGATTACGGTGTTGACCGTCTGGTGAGGTCCATGTGTAAAGCCGTCTTTTAGGTTGTTGGAAGAGAGTATTCGTTATACACAGCGAGTTTTCCTGGCAAAATTCTATCAGCCTGCGTCCCGCTTCATTTTGTTCTCCCAGACCATGCTTGCCTGGAATCGCTGTTGTCATTTGACTTCCCACCTTGGCATTCCAGTCTCCTGTAATGAAAATAATGTCTCTTTTTGGTGTATTATCCAGTAGGTCCTGCAGATCCTCATAGAACTGATCTACTTCTGCTTCTTCAGCAGCTGTGGTTGGGGTTTCTTTTAATGATAATGTTTAATGGCTCAGCTTGAACTTGAATTGAGATCATTCTATCATTTTTTGGATTGTATCAAAGCACCACTTTAGCATAATTAATAATAATTAATAATAATTATGAAGGATACTCCATTTCAGTTTTCTTCTTGTCCACAGTAGTAGATCTGGTGGTCATCTGTTGTGAAGTGGCCCATTCTAGTCCATTTCAGTTCACACAGACCCCCCCCCAGAATGTCTACCTTTAATCTTGACATCTCACCAATAACAACATCCAGTTTGCCCCAGCTCATAGATCTTACATTCCAGGTTCCCACAGTGTGTTCATTTTCAGTGTGTTCATTGGATTCATCATTGTTCACCTCCAGTACCGTCGGCCGCTAGCCTTCCTTTCAGCTTTGAGCTAGCTGCGTCATCACATCTGGGGCTAGTTGAACTTATCCTCTGCTCCTCCCCAGTAGCATTTTGGCCATCTTCCGACCTGGGAGTCCATCTTCCAATGGCATACCGACATATCTCTGGTTGTACTGGTCCATTTAGTTTTCTTGGCAAGGATACTGGAGTGGTTTGCCATTGCCTTCCCCAGGGATCATGCTTGGTCTGACCTCTCTGCCACAACCGTCCCGTCTTGGGTGTCCCTTCACAGTTTCGCTCATGACATCATTGAGGTGCTCAAGCTCCAGCGCCCCGACAAGGCGGTGATCCTTTGCTGGATCAAGAAACCTTTACCTTCACCTTAATTTTCTGTCGCTGGAATGGGCTCGAAGGGAAGATGTACAGCTTTTCTCTTCATTAAGCAATGGAAAGAATAGGATGCTACAGAACAGTGTACAGTATATATGAAAAAGGCACAGGGAGTTATAAAAAGATTATTGGCAAACTAAATGAATTATCCCTTACTTAACCAATTATCCCTTATGAGAAAGTTGGTGATGTTTAAAGAGTTTAATCAATCAATTGATTACAATTTGACAGACAGCAACAAATGACATTTTAAGGTAAAGGGACCCTAGAACAGCTCCATTGGTTCTACATATGTCATATGTGATATATCTTTGTCCTCCTGGCCTTCCTTTAGTAGGCTTCTGATGTTTCTATTGGGTCCAGTCTTGTCCTTCTAAGCCCCCTGCCCATCCTCCATTCCTAGATCAAGGGAAGAAAATTGGGTAGCAAACTCCAGACAAAGCATGGGCAGGATCTAGTCGCCACTGTGAAATTTTCAAAACTTCGGTGACTTCAGTGGGACCCTTAAGAATATGTTTCATCCTCAGTGGACAACCTTGGTCTTGAGTTCAAATGTGGAAAGGAAACCAAATAGAGTGGGTTAAAAAAGGATCATTGTCTGAATGCTTCTAAGCTCCTGAGATGATTCCTACAGAAGCTCAACTAGCAAACAACCTGAGTGGTCCAATTTTGGTAGGTGTTTTCAGAAAGGGCTCAGTTCCACCATGCCTAGTACTGGAGGGGGAGGGGCGGCATCCAGATAGGGACATGCTGTTCTGAACCATAGACTCATACAGTTGAAAGAGACCCAAAGAGCCATCCATCCAGTCCAGGCATGTCTTCATGTCATGTGGACCTCAAATCAGAGATTTGTTCCCTTATAATTAGGATCAGGCAATGCTGCAAAGCAGTGAAGATCTCGAACCTTGTTTCCAGTTGATGTTTTGAGTCTAAAATCTTGGGAGTTTGGATTCATGTTTTAAGAAGTTTCTATAGTTTTGCTTTTAGATTCATGTTCGTGTTTTGATTCTGGTTTTCCTGTACCTTGGTTTTATGGAACAGATTTGGACTGTTTGGATTATTGCCTTTGGGGTGTTTTTTTTTTCCTATTGCCAGGTTGGTTTGGCTTATTACCTGTTGACTATTTTTCCCATTACCTATTGGATTTTGCCTTTCTTATTTCTTAAGGTGACTTTTCCTTTTTATAGGTGCTCTTCTCAATAAAGTGTTTTACTACTACTTTTTAATTCCTGGCTGGTGTTGAGTGCAAGGTGAATTCTGGCTGGGGTGCAACACAAGCTAAACATACCCAACTCCTCATAGGGCTTGGCTTCTAGACCTTTGACCATTTTGGTTGCTCTCATCAACACATATTGTAGCTTGTCAATATACTCCTTGCACTGTGGTGTTCAGAACTGGACATAGTATGCCAAGTTAGGTCTCATCAATGCAGAATACAGTAGGACTATGACTTCCCTCTATCCAAACAATACACTCCTATTGATGCAGCCTAGAATCACATGCAGCATAGGGTTAGCAGTGGTTCTCAACCTGAGGTCCCCAGATGTTTTGGGCTTCAACTACCAGAAATCTTAATAGCTGGTAAACTGGCTGGGATTTCTGGGAGTTGTAGGCCAAAAACATCTGGTGACCCCAGGTTTTTGTTTTTGTTTTTTTGTTTTTTTTGTCATGTCAGGAGCAACTTGAGAAACTGCAAGTCACTTCTGGTGTGAGAGAATTGACCATCTGCAAGGACGTTGCCCAGGGGATGCCCGGATGAATTGATGTTTTTATCATCCTTGTGGGAGGCTTCTCTCATGTCCCTGCGACATGTCCCTGGGGTCCCTGGTTCTCAACCTGAGATCCCAGGTTGAGAACCACTGGGTTACAACCTGTGCTGGATGGGGTTACACTCCCCCTTAAAGTGAAGGTTCGCAGTTTGGGAGTGATCCTGGACTCGTGGCTGAGCCTGGAACCCCAGGTCTCAGTCGTGGCCAAGCGAGCTTTGATATTGATATGGAGGTGCAACAAAAAATTACCCCAGGGCACACCTAAAAACTATCAGGTCATCAAACACCAATCAAGGTAGCCAATTGAACTGTTGCACCTCCATATCAACATCAGCTAAAAGATGAATCCCCAAGACTGGGCTTAGTTTCCAACAGACCTCACAACCTCTGAGGATGCCTGCCATAGATGCAGGTGAAACGTCAGGAGAGAATGCTTCTAGAACATGGCCATACAGCCCGAAAAATCTACAACAACCCAGTGATTCTGGCCATGAAAGCCTTCGACAATCCATCGGGCCTTCTTGTCCTTATATCCTGACACTGCTGTAAGGTTATCCTTTCCTCCTCGGTATCGCAGGCCTTAGCTGGGAAGCTGTTTAAAGGGCGTCTGCTCCAAGTCGGCGCCCCATTCCCCAAGTCCCCCTCCCGCCGCTCTCCTCATCTTGGAATAATCAGAGGCATTAACTGAGGTCGAGGAAACAGGCTCTGGGGTTAGTGGTGGGAGGCTGTGAAAATCGGGGCGGTGGGGAAGCTGCCCTTCGAGGAAACTTGATCGCTATTCATCAAGCGGGGAAGACGAGAAGGGTGATCGGAGGGAGGGGGAGGCAGGCGAACCCTCCTGAGCCCCGGCTCCTGTCGACCCCGCCTGGGTCTCTCGGATTCAATTATCCCATTGATCAAGGTAAGAAGGAACCTCCTCCACTTCCAACCGGACCAGAGTTGGAAGTAGTTCCTTTTAGGACTACATCTCCATGATCGACTCCAAAATAGCATTTACGAGAATACACTGCCCAGCATGTGCAAAGTGGGGTTTTTGACTCCAACTCCCAGAAGCCCAAACCAGCATGCACCCTAGAATTGTAAGATAGGTAAAGGTTTTCCCCTAACATTACGTCCAGTCCTGTCTGACTCTGGGGGTTGGTGTTCATATCCATTTAGGTAAAGGTTTTCCCCTAACATTAAGTCCAGTGATGTCTGACTCTGGGGGTTGGTGTTCAACTCCATTTCTTAGCCGAAGAGCCAGCGTTGTCCGTAGACACCTCCAAGGTCATGTGGCCAGCATGACTACCTTCCCGCCTGAGTGGTACCTATTGATCTACTCATATTTGCATGTTTAAGAACTGCTAGGTTGGCAGAAGCTGGGGCTAACAGCAGGAGCTCATACCGGATTCGGATTCAAACCTGGGACCTTTCAGTCAGCAAGTTCAGCAGCTCCGCACTTTAACCCACTGCTCCACCGGTGCGCCTGTCTTGTAGGATGCATGCTGTAGGTATTATATCTCCCAGGGTGTATCTCAGGCATGAGCAAACTTGGGTCCTTCCAGTGTTTTGGACTTCAGCTCCCACCATTCCGAACAGCCTTAGGTCCCTTTCTTTTCATAAAAGTTTTCATTTTCGCTTAAGCAGCTGAGGGGGGAAAGGATGGGGCCCGAGGCTATTAGAAATGGTGGGAGTTGGGAGTCCAAAACCTCTGGAGGGCCCTAGTTTGCCCATACCTGAAATACACTCCCCAGAACCCACCCACCCACTTAATCCAACTTTTACAATATGAAAGAACACTATCCCCCAAATACTCACAATTTGGGGTTTTGTGCCCAGCCAGAACTGCCATTTGCCTCTCTCCCAGGGCGAAAAGCTCTCTAGTTCTCCTTCCAAGGCATCTGGTTCTCTTTAGCTTTTCTTGTGTTTGTTGTTTGCTCTTGTTGTCTTGTCTGGAGCTTGGGGAGAAGAAGCAAAGGAGGGGGGAAGCAACAAGGATTTTGAGAAATGGCTATTTGGAAAAAGCAGGAATCTCCACAGGCTTCTGGAAGCATGACCCTTCTGGAGATGAATTGGCATTCACACTATTTGGAATAATCATAACCTTTGGAAAAGCATGACCTTATTAGAGATGCTAACATTTGTAAAGTATGATCTTCCTCAGAAAAGTTAAAAACTCACTTGAGTCAACTTCCTCTTCAGTGGTAAATATCCACTAGTATTCATACAAGGCAATTTGGTTTCTCAACTGTTAGACTGATATACCTAGATATCTCTTTGAACTGTAAGGGACAAAGATATGCCGATGCAAAAAAACAAAACAAACAAACAAACATTCTGTGAGGTCAGACAGAAGTGTTATTTCTGTTTCCCAAAAACATCTACTCTCCCTTAAAACATCATGGTTTAAATCATGCTCTCAAGAGACCAAAAATAAAGTAGTCTTCATTAAAATAACACAGTTGGTTTACTCCCAAACTTTATCTATTCAGCATACAGATATATTGCTTATCAATCCAGTTACATATAGGTTTTGACATAGTTTCTCTGTGCAGATAATACAGGGCATCTTTCTTATAATCAACAGTCCAAAGTCGAAAACATCTCTCTAATCTAAGAGTCTAATGGAGTCTGTAAAGCATACCGTTTTTAAAATGGAGTCTGAGGTCTGAATAGTCCCAGATCTGATCACATGGTGTGCAGCCCCTTCCACAACATAGAGTTAAGGAAAACTGCATACACACCTATACAATACAGTAAGCAATCTGAATTATATACATAACAAATAACTAGTGGAAGTTTGAAGAAGGTTGCTATTTCCAACAGAGGAAGGAAACATAGGATCTTTGATATTCAAGATCCAGATTTCTAATTTGGTTTTTTTTGGGGGGGGGGGTGGCAGCAGCATCCTAGATTTAGGATGTACCTGTCCAAGAATGCATTTCCACTATAGAATGAATGCAGTTTAATCCCTCCTTAACTGTCATGGCTCAATTCTATAGAACGATGGGTGTTGTAATTTGGTGAGGCATCACCGCTCTTTGTCAGAAGAGGCTTAGGACCTTATAAAACTGCAATTCCCAAGGTTCTATAGTATTAATGCAGTTTGACTGCCCTGGCCACCTCTATGAAATCTTTATTTATTTATCGTGTCATCCGCAACCAGAACATTGTATTACATTTCTAACAGAACAAAACAAACAGATTAAAAAAATCTTGAAATCTTGAGACTTATAGTTTAACAAGGTCTTTAGATTTCTCTGCCAGAGTGCTGTGCCTCAGCAAACTTCAGCTCCCAGAATTCCATCACATTGAGTCATGGCAGTACAAGTGGCATCAAACTGCTTTAATTCCAGAGTATAGATTCACCCTCAGATGCTATTAAAACACAGAGCCAAGAGATGTTACTCATTTTCCACTAGAAGTCCCAGAATCCCCCAGGAGCCATTAGGTGAAAGAGGGGAAAGGATGATGCAAAATAATTCAGGCCATTGGCTGCACTGGCTATGGGATTATGAGTGGGATAGTTCATACCAAAACAGCCAAAAGTGCAAATCATACAAAAAAAGTGAAAAAATAAGGGGTGCAAATCCTGCTGGTTAGTCCCAAGCTAAGCTGGTCCTTTAAATTGTGAGGTCAGACATTGGCATGCCCTATTGATTATTAAAAAGAGGCAGGATGGCCATGTGTGGGGATGCTTTGGTGGTGCTTTTCCTGCATTAAGGCAGAAGGAGGTTGGACTAGATGACCCTTTTTGTCTCTTCCAACTCCATTATTATTATTTGAAACACAACATTATTATTATTATTTGGATCACACGGCAGACACTTCCCAAGTGTCTAGGACTTCCCAAGTGATGTATCAGCAAATAATGTGTGCAGATCCCAGTTATTATTATTATTATTATTATTATTATTATTATTATTATTATTAAGCAGAGGCAGGGAACCTCTACTGGTAACAAGCAACAGAATTCGACATAATTTGTAATCAGAATTGTGTGAGTTATGGGCCCAGGAGTTGCCTGCATGGAGATGATTGCAAACTTCTCTAAGTGTATATCAATCTACACTATAATCATGCCCTTTGACACTGCTTTATCTGCCATGGCTCAGTGTTATGGAATCTTCCAAGATCAGGCCTTTGGTTATTCAGACCTTGTATGTAAGCTGATATATAGCTATAATCTAATTTTTAGAAATATACACGACTAGCTGTACCTGCCACTCGTAGCAGTGGCCATACCTTCCCTCCCTCTTTCTCTCCTTTCTTTTTCTCCTTCCTTCTCTTCCTCTTCCCTTCTTCCTTCCCTTTTCTTTCCCTTCCTCTTTCTCCCCTTTCTTCCTTCTCTACCTATTCTTGAATTGCTACTCCCTGCAATCCTCCTGATTCATCTATCTACTTACCTATCTATCTTTGTCTAATCTGTCTATCTATCTATCTATCTATCTATCTATCTATCTATCTAGCTATCTATCTATCTTATCTATCTGGAAGATTGCTGGAAGTTGCAGTCTAGGAATAGGAAATTGGAAATATGCAGGGATTGGGATGCTCTCAAAGAAATCCAAGAAGAAAGCTTACAGCTTGGAAGCAGTGCATTTGGATCATCCTCCTCTCCTAAAGGGCCTGGTCTGGGGGATGCTGGGAGCTGTACTCCGAAAAAGAGTGTGGATATACTTTTGTGTGGTTTTTTTTTTGCCAGAGGGAGTTGTTTTTACATATGCACTGTAGCATCTTTTTGCTTTTTTTTTTTTTTTTTGGCCTTTTAAGTCTTTTCTGTTGTATTTTTCAGTGTTTTGATGAGTGATGGTGACTCGTTGGCCTAATAGGTGTATTGTGTTCAAATTTTGTGTCAATTTGTCCAGTGGTTTTTGAGTTATGTAAATCCCACAAACAAATATTACATTTTTATTTATATAGATATGTAGTGATTATTTTCCAGAGGCACCCCATCATTTCCATCTTTCCTTCCCGACACAGTGAGAGGGTGAATCTACACTGTGGAATGAATACAGTGTGATATCACTTCTTAAACAGTCTTGGCTGAATGCTATAGAGTCCTGGAATATATAGCTTAGTGAGGCAGCAGCACTCTTTGTCAGATGAATGTAAAGACTTCGTTAAACTACAACCCTCATGATTCCATAGCACTTAAAGTGGTGTCAAATTGCATTTGGTTCTATAGTGCAGATGCACCCCTGGTCTGGCCTCCTGCTCAGACTTGGGCCAATAAAGCAGATTTGTTTAATCAGTTAGGGGACTGGGCCTGTTGTGTTCCTAGAAGAGAAGGCAGCTGTGAGGACTAGACACACACACACAAGCAAAGAGTTTCCAGTCTAAGTTTTCAAAGGGGAGGGGGGCTACAAAGGCAATCAAGGGTGGCCCCATTAACCCAGAGGCTATCGGGTTGCCCAAGAGGAAAGGGCGGGCAGTTGGGTTTCCTTCCTCTCCATCTACAGTTAGCCAGGTCCCTTTCACTCTTCCCTGTCAAATTAATACAGTTTGACACTACTTGGACCCCAGTTCCTTCCATCCATCCATCTATCTCTCAATCTCCATTTCCACCTCCACCTCTACCCTCATCCCTATCTATCTCTGTATCTCAATCTATCTCTTTATCCCTAGTCCTAGCCCAATAACAACAACAATAATAATATTTTTATTAAAACATATTTTATTATAAAATAAAAATAATTTTCCTGGGAAAAATTGAGAGCCAAATTGACAAAGAAAAAACATGGTTGTGGCACACAAATAGAACTTTGAAAAAGGAGACAGAGGGCTTGATTCTGGCAGCCCAAGAACAAGCCATTAGAACCAATGGCCAGAATTGAAAAGTCAGAATTGAAAAGTCAAGGACAGATCCCAAATGTAGACTCTGCAAGGAAGCAGATGAAACAATAGATCACATCCTCAGCAGCTGCAAGAAGATCAAGCAGACAGACTACAAGCAGAGGCATAACACCCTTGCTCAGATGATTCATTGAAACCTGTGCCACAAATACCATCTGCCTGCGGCAAAGAACTGGTGGGATCACAAGCCAGAAAAAGTTACAGAAAATGAACATGTCAAGCTACTCTGGGACTTCCGAATTCAGACAGACAGAGTTTTGGAGCACAATACCCCTGACCTCACAATTGTGTTAAAGAACAAAGTATGGATTGTTGATGTTGCAATCCCAGGTGACAGCAGGATTGAAGAAAAACAACTGAAAAAGCTGACAC
This sequence comes from Anolis sagrei ordinatus, assembly GCF_025583915.1. Classification (NCBI taxonomy): domain Eukaryota; kingdom Metazoa; phylum Chordata; class Lepidosauria; order Squamata; family Anolidae; genus Anolis; species Anolis sagrei. Next base: position 326,919,933 of record NW_026844366.1, on the reverse strand, counting down.
AATATGAGGATTTAAAGATTGAAATGCAAAGACTCTGGCACAAGCCAGTCAAGGTGGTCCCAGTGGTGATTGGCACACTGGGTGCAGTGCCTGAAGAACTTGGCCTGCACTTAAACACAATCGGCGCTGACAAAATTACCATCTTCCTGCTGCAGAAGGCCACCTCACTGGGATCTGCACACATTATTCGCAGATACATCACACAGTCCTAGACACTGTGTCTAGGACTGTCCAACATGTCCAACATGTTGGACATGAAGTGTCCAACATGTATCCAATACAACAGCCAGCAGAGTGATCTTGTCTGCTGTGGACTCATCTTGCTGTGTTTCAAACAACAACAACAACAACAATAATAATAATAAACTTTATTTATACCCCACCACCATCTCCTCAAAGGGGACTTGGGGCACTAACATGAGGCCAAGCCCTAGCCCTGTCTCTGTCTATCTGTCTGTCTGTCTATTTATCTATCTATCTATATCTATCTATCTATCTATCTATCTATCTATATATATATATATATATCTATCTATGGGATTGGAACTCTAGGCGCCCAGATTCCAGTACCAGCTCTGCCATAGAAACCCACTGGGTGACCTTGGGCAGGTCATACATTCTCAACCTCAGAGGAAGGCAAGGGCAAACCCCATTTGTACAAATCTTATCGGGTTGCCTTAGGGTCGTGGTAAGTTGATTTGGAAGGCTCACATCAAGAGCATCCTGGCTTTCAAGCCATGGTGCTTATTTATTTATTTATTTATTTATTTAATGCATTTGTTGACCGCCGCTCTCAGCCCTAGGGCGACTCGCGGCGGTGTACAACATATAAAAACAGTTTACAAAAAACACAGAGTATATCAACAAACCATATAACACGCTTAATCTAAATTACACTAAACTAATCCGCACCGTCACCACATAGGGATCTACCAGTCTCATAATCCGTATTTCGTTCCGATTGTCATTGTCATTATCAGTTAGTCTGGGACTAGTTAAATGCCTTCTCGAAGAGCCAGGTCTTTAGGCTCTTACGGAAAGCCATGAGAGAGGGCGCCTGTCTGATGTCAGCAGGGAGGGCGTTCCACAGCCGGGGGGCCACCACTGAGAAGGCCCTCTCTCTCGTCCCCGCCAGACGCGCCTGCGAGGCAGGCGGAATCGAGAGAAGGGCCTCCCCAGACGATCTCAAGGTCCTCGTGGGCTCATAGGCCAAGATGCGGTCCGAGAGGTATTTTGGGCCGGAACCGTTTAGGGCTTTGTAGGATAACACCAGCACCTTAAATTGGGCCCGGTAGCAAATCGGCAGCCAGTGGAGCTGGGACAGCAAGGGCGTTGTATGCTCCCTGCGTCCCGCTCCCGTTAGTAACATGGCTGCCGCGCGCTGGACTAGCTGAAGCTTCCGGGCCGTCTTCAAGGGCAGCCCCACGTAGAGAGCGTTGCAGTAGTCAAGGCGGGATGTGACCAGTGCATGTACCACCGTGGCCAAGTCAGACTTCCCAAGGTACGGGCGCAGCTGGCGCACCAGCCTAAGCTGTGCAAATGCTCCCCTGGTCACCGATGAAACCTGGGGATCCAGGCTCAAAGATGAATCCAGGGTCACACCCAAGCTGCGAACCTGCGCCTTCAAGGGGAGTGCGACCCCGTCCAGCACAGGCTGTAACCCTATACCCTGTTCGGCCTTGCGACTGACCAGGAGTACCTCTGTCTTGTCTGGATTTAATTTCAGTTTGTTCGCCCTTAGAACTTAGAACCCCCATAGGCATCTATTCCTCCACAGGCGGTTTCCTGAAAATGTAATGTATTGCTGAGCGACTGCTCCTCTAGAAAAGCAGGGAAGTGTTTTTCACGTTGGCAGTCTATGAGAGTAAGGAGGGCAACCTTGACTGGCAAATTGACACCTGGGACCTACGGTTGAGTAAACAGGTATAGGGTTACGGGTCCTTTAAGAGCAACACTCTGGCAGGGATGCAGCTTAATCAGGGAGGAGGGGATGGTCCTCCGACTGCAGGTCCCAGCATTCCTACACAGCAGGCATGGGCAAACTTGGGCCAACTTGGGCCCTTCGGATGTTTTGGACTTCAGCTTCCCTTGAGGCTGTTAGGAATCGTGGGAGTTGAAGTCCAAAACACCTGGAGGGAGGGCCGAAGTTTGCCCATGCCTGATATAGATGCACCCTTGGGTCAATGGACTTAGCTGGGGTTCGTGGCTTCCTTAATACTCCGAAATAAATGCCTGTGTGGGAGGCTTTCCGTCTCTTCCTACCGCCCATTGCAGTCGTCCCCCAGCCTGGTGCATCTGATTACATTTTCGACCGGCTCTCCTCCATAACAACGGTATTGGCTTTCATGCCAAGTTTGTTAGCATAATCGAGTTAGTCGCTACATTATCTGAGATCTCCCCCTCCTTTCCCCCCCCCCCTTCTCTTTGCCCTGGAAAACATGGGGGAGAAAGCATGAGCAAGGCCCACAGAAAGGTTCCAGGGCAAGAGAGGACTTACTAGAGGAGGCCGGGTGGCCAATGCGAATGCAGGGTGAATCCTAAAGGGGGCGTCCAAGTTGTAGAGCTCATGCGATAAATTAACACCACTTGTGTTGGGTTTCATCCCTGACTACACAAGTCTCTAGCCCTCAATGAGCCCCCAGTGGCGCAGTGGGTTAAACCCCTGTGCCGGCAGGACTGAAGACCGACAGATCGCAGGTTCGAATCCGGGTAGAGGCGGATGAGCTCCCTCTATCAGCTCCAGCTCCTCATGCGGGGACATGGTGAGAGAAGCCTTCCACAAGGATGATAAAAACATCAAATCATCCAGGCGTCCCCTGGGCAACGTCCTTGCAGACGGCCAATTCTCTCACACCAGGAGTCACTCCTGACACGACAAAAAAATATGAGTAGTTAGCCTAGATAGATTAGAGTGAGAGATTCCTTCCCCAAAATCCTTATGCATGCCTATTTTAAGAAAGGGCTTAGACGGTTTAGAAGGGGTATTGTCTTACTCATCCTGCATGCCACTATCTCCTCCCCCTTTGAATACTTAGCAATGCGGTCTCTTCATGGAAGAATCATAGAATCATAGAGTTGGAAGAGACCTCATGGGCCATCCAGTCCAACCTCCTGCCAAGAAGCAGGAATATTGCATTCAAAGCACCCCAACAGATGGCCATCCAGTCTCTGTTTAAAAGCCTCCAAAGAAGGAGCCTCCACCACACTCTGGTGTAGAGAGTTCCACTGCCTAACAGCTTTCATAAGTTCTTCCTAATGTTCAGATGGAATCTCCTTTTCTTGTAATTTGAAGCCATTGTTCCGAGTTCTAGTCTCCAGAGCAGCAGAAAACAAGCTTGCTCCCTCCTCCCCATGACTTCCTCTCACATATGTATACATGGCTATCATGTCTCCTCTCAGCCTTCTCTTCTGCAGGCTAAACATGCCCAGCTCTTTAAGCCGCTCTTCATAGGGCTTGTTCTCCAGACCCTTGATCATTTTAGTCACCCCCCTCCGGACACATTCCAGCTTGTCAATATCCCCCTTCAATTGTGGTGTCCAGAATTGGACACAGTATTCCAGATGTGGTCTAACCAAGGCAGACCTTCAAGGAAGACCTAATTTCCTCTTTTAAAGGTATTTTTATTGCCCTGGGCTGGCCATGCGGCCAGTCTCCATTTTCTGGGTCTCCCTTCCCTTTCTTCTAGAGTGAGGAGGCATCTTGCCATTGTCCAGGAAAGATGTAGATATATGGCTATTTTGCTGTGGTTTTTTTTTTCCTTTCCTTAGAAGATAGCTCACTGAAGCCAGTTAGCTCCAAGAACGTTTCCTATCCAGAATGGATTTCTTTTGACTTATTTTTTAGAACCTATGAAGTTGTCGGTCTGCAATCCTTTTTCATCCTGTTGAATGGAAACCAATTATTTCTCTTTACACTAACCTTCTGCTGGCTATGAACTGTACTTCTGGCACTCTGCTATATTTTTGTGGAATCACCCCAAGTGAGGGTTATTTTTGAGCCTAACAGCTCCTGATTCCCAACAACTAGGACTGCCAGGCTCACTATGGCGTCCTGGGATTTGTAGTTTGGTGAGGCACCAATGCTCTTTGGCAGCGAACCCCACAGGTAGTGTAAAACTACAACTCCCACAATCCCATAGCATTGAGTTATGGTGGAGCCTAAGTTTCCACGATTAAAATCAAAGCCCCAACCTGGTTCTTGGTATCCACACTCATATTAGCTTTAGTCCAATCATCAACAACAAAAGGTTGCGAGTTGTAATGCGAATAGCAGTAATAACATTAGCTACCTTCAAATCGGTTGCATGGAGATTTAGACCACATTTTCTTAGGATTTTCCTTGTTACAAGAGAGAAAAGAGATATTGCAGAAGCAAACAGCTTTAAAACGGGACCAGTGGAACGAATCGAAGGAAGAGATTGGGTGATTGCAGGGACTGGGATAATTGATTGTTTTTTTCATTTGAGGTTTTAAAGATCCATTTCCCTTTTCCCCCTCCAAGCAGCACAACCGCTTCAGCAACAATAACAAACAACCTTGGGAAAGAATGAATATTTAATCCTATTCAGACCTATTAAGAACTCCAACATGTAACCGCCCCACAACTGCAGAACTACCCATACAGATTCGTATCTATACCAAAGGTAACCCCTATTGACCTCAAGGAAGACTACAGTTCTACACTCAGAAGTCTCATGGAGTTCTATGGGTGCATCTGTACTGTAGGATGAATGCAGTTTGACATAACTTTAACTGCCAGTGCTCAGTGTTCGGAATCCTGAGATTTAGTTTGGTTTGTGGGGGCTACAGGTAGCTTCTGGTGTGAGAGAATTGGCCATCTGCAAGTCTGCAACGTTGCCGTATATTTGATGTTTTACCAGCCTTGTGGAAGGCTTCTCCCATGTCCCCCATGGGGAGCTGGAGCTAACAGAGGAAGCTCAATCCGCTCTTCCCGGATTCCAACCGCTGACCTGTCCTGAGGGCACATAAGGCACGGGCAGGGCCTTATTTAGTTTGGTGAGGCACCAGCGTTCTCTGGCAGAGACAACTAAATACCTTGTGAAACTGCAACTCTCGGGATTCCATAGCAGATCAAGTGGCGTCAAATTTGCACTAATTTTGGAGGTACAAAGTAAGGCTGGATTTACATCACCATATAATGCAGTTTGAACGACATTGTGTTTTTGATTTGGCATGCTGACTGATATCTAAACAGGAGGTGGGTGGAGATGTCACTGCCTTGATCCTTTCCCTACCCTCTAGCATCTAGACCCCAATTTCCAGAAAAGAGGGAAAACTCCATCAAGCTGAAATCATCTAGCAAAAAATGAAAAGGAGAGATTGAAATGTATGAAGGAGTAATTCGGGAAACAGGAGCTCCGGAGTAGAAATATTTATGGCCCATTGGGCAGCTCAAAAATATCATCCAAATACTATCTAGGGTTGACTCTGCTTAGCCTCCAAGAACAGCTCTGGGGTATTTAAATCAATGGTAACCCATTACTACCAAAGGGGCAGAACTGAGTTATCCTCTTTTGAAGGAAGTGCCATAATACAGATGGAGTTGCTAAATCTCACCTGAGAAATTTTATATTACCCACATTTCTGTATCTGACACGACAAAAAAAAATCTGGAAGAAGGAGAAAAATAACATAACATAACATAACATCATACCATAACATAGCATAACATAATATAACATAAAAATTGTGTCCTTACCTACCTCAAGCCTAGACTGATCCAATGGGAAAGCAACACTGAAAAAGTTCAGTTGATTCAAATGGGTATGTTCTAAAATGAGATTTCCCACATTATTACCCCATGAGGAAAAGAAGGCTAAGAATTAGCTAACACACATTTTGATTCCTCACAAGTTCGATCTGTTTCTGGGTATATTTGATTTGCTAATTCCAAAAGTGGCACCAGTTTCCTCCTATCAGCGCTTGTTTTTGAGATACAGACCATATACCATATTCTACTCTTCATCTGCTCGCCAGAAGCCACCGTGGCGCAATGGGTTAAAACCTTTGTGTGGCAGGACTGCTGACTGAAAGTGCGGTGAGCTCCCGACTGTCAGCTCCAGCTTCTCATGCGGAGACATGAAAGAAGATTCCCACAGGATGGTAAAACATACAGGCGTCCCCTGGGCAACATCCTTGCAGGCGGCCAGTTCTCTCACACCAGAAGCGACTTGCAGTTTCTCAAATCCATCCTGACACGAAAAAAAACTGCTTGCCCATAGAAAATCATGGTAATAATCATATCTAAGACACTAGAATTGATGCGGTCTATCCATTGCAATTTCCTGAATCAGGGCCCCAAATAACGCCAGGAACAGGCCTAGAAACCAAGACACCATATATATRTRTATATRTRTRTGTGTGTGTGTGTGTGTGTGTGTGTGTGTGTGTGTGTRTAGATAGATAGATAGGCTGGGCTGTTATCTATTGTCCTAGGGCAAGTCTTGGAAAATCTGGCTTTGTAGTACCCAAATAACGCCAGGAACAGGCCTAGAAACCAAGACACAAAGAGAGAGAGAGAGAGAKAKMKMTMTCTCTCTCTCTCTCTCTTTGTGTCTTGGTTTCTAGGCCTGTTCCTGGCGTTATTTGGGTACTACAAAGCCAGATTTTCCAAGACTTGCCCTAGGACAATAGATAACAGCCCAGCCTATCTATCTATCTATACACACACACACATACACACACACACTCCGCATGAGGAGCTGGAGCTGACACCCCGCTATCGGTCAGCAGTCCTGCCACACAAGGGTTTAACCCTATAGGCTGGACTGTTATCTATTGTCCCAGGGCAAGACTTGGAAAATCTGACTTTGTAGTACCAAGAAGGGCAGACACTTGCAGCCAAGAACCATGAGGGCTGGAGGAATCTGGGAGTGATAGGGTGGTGGGAGGAGGGTCAAGCCCCTTTTCCAAACTCTATCTCATCCGGAGTTTGACCTGACAAAAAGGAAAGTAAGACCGTGTAGAAAGCTAAGATCACAGCCTGAAGTTGTCCAAGGACTATCGTATCGCCTTCCACTTCGAGCTTGAGTGTGCCTGATCTCTTTCTATTGAAGAATCTACCCAAGAATTCCGATTTGCCCCCATCCACGCCGTTTCTGCCCCATTGTTTCACCCCTTTGAGCCCCTATAAACAGTCGGGTCGAACCTGGAGCGACTTTTGCTGGGTAAAGAGAAGGGAAGGGAAAAAGAAAGTGGCCTTTTATGGCGAGAAAAGGGAGAGATATCATCCAGCGGCGCCCAACCGAGTCCACACACTCGGATAGCCCCGGCTATAGTATACTGTAGTTGAATAAAGTTGCAAAATGTTTGAGTTTCTCCTTTCTTGGTGTCTGAAAACAGAAGCCGCTCCCGAAGCTGCAGCTTATAACACTTTTTTGCCTAGTTTCTTAGGTACCTGGCATTATGTATTACCCTTTAGGCCAGTGTTTCCTCAACCTGGGGGTCGGGACCCCAAGAGGGGCGTCTCAAGTCCATTAGAGAACACATATATCTGATGGACTTGGGAACGCTTTTGGCAGAGAAGCCTGACAATCTCTCCTCCTGTTCTTCTCTTACTTTTTGGTGTTGGCAAACTACAACTCCCGGAACTCAAAAACAGCCACCACCACCCCACCACCATCAACCCCGGATGTATTCAGTGTTGGCCATGTAGGTAGTGTGCCAAGTTTGTTGCATATCCATTGCGGGCTGGGTTCAAAGTGCTCTTTGATTGTAGGTGAACTATAAATCCCAGCAACTACAACTCCCAAATGTGAAGTCTATTTTTCCCAAACTCCACCAGTATTCACATTTGGGCATACTGAGTATTCATGCCGAGTTTGGTCCACATCCATCATTGTTGAGTCCATAGTGCTCTCTGGATGTAGGTGAACTACAACTCCAAAACTCAAGGTCAATGCCCACCAAACCCTTCCCAGAAAAAATCCCAAAGTATTTTCTGTTGGTCATGGGAGTTCCGTGTGTCAAGTTTGGTTCAATTCCATCTTTTGTGGAGTTCGGAATGTTCTTTGATTGTAGGTGAACTATAAATCCCAGCAACTCCAACTTCCAAATGACAAAATCAATGTATCCCCCGCCCGACCCTACCAGTATTCAAATTTGGCCATATTAGGTATTTGTCTCAGATTTGGATATTTATGCTAAATTTGGTCCAGGGAATGAAAATACATCCTGCATATCAGATATTTACATTATGATTCATAACAGCAGCCAGCTTACAGTTATGAAGTCGCAACAACAATAATTTTATGTTTGGGGGTCACCACAACATGAGGAACTGTATTAAGGGGTCGCGGCATGAGGAAGGTTGAGAAACACTGCTTTAGCCTGAGCCCATGGCACGCTAAGATCTCCAGTCTGGGAATCTACAGGTAAATGAAACTGTGCTGCGTTGTTCAATGCCATCTGTCACGTTTTTCTGAGGTTGTGTGCCTTCAAATTGTTTCTGATTTATGGTGACCCAAAGTTGGAGGCTGGGCTCAGGAAAGTCAGCACTGAGCCTGGGTTCAATAACATGGGGTTTTGTATTGGTTCCAAGAAGCTTGTCCTTGCCTTCCTTTGAGGCTGAGAAAGTGTCATTCGCCCAAGAGCTTCCAGGAAGTTTCCCTGATATTTGCCGCTTACAGACTTTTTGCGGATTTGATGACATCTCGAGGTCATCAAAGTTGACTTTATGATCAACTTCCTCCTGTCCTGTTCAAGGAAGGAGGGGCACCTAGAAAAACATAAATACCTCTCAAGGAATCTCAAGGCGATTCTATAGTCAGGAGCCCCTTGTGCTGGCAGGACTGATGGGCAGGACTGATGACCGACAGGTCGGAGGTTGGAATGATGAGCTCCCTCTGTCAGCTCCAGCTCCCAATGCGGGGACATGCAAGCGACTTGCAGTTTCTCATATATATTGTGTCAGGAGCTACCTGAGAAACCAATTCTATGGTCAACCGCCCTGAGAGGGAGATAGGGTGGGATAAAAATAAATAGTAGTAATTATAGTAATTATTATTATTATTATTATTATTATTATTATTATTATTATTAGCTTCCAACCAAAGGAAGACCTAGAAATTCCCAGAGGAGTATTCTCTTAGGGGATTTTTAAAGCGGTTTTTAACTTTCAAGGGCACCGGGTTGTTGTAGGTTTTTTCGGGCTATATGGCCATGTTCTAGAGGCATTCTCTCCTGACGTTTCGCCTGCATCTATAGCAAGCATCCTAGAGGTAGTGAGGTCTGTTGGAACTAGGAAAATGGGTTTATATATCTGTGGAAAGACCAGGGTGTGACAAAGGATTCTTGTCTGCTGGAGCTAGGTACCCTTTGATAGCAATCCCGGGGAATATGGAGGGCTGTGTATGTGCGTGTGTAGTCTCTCTTTCATAGGATTCTTTTTCTTCCAAAGGAACATTTGGGAGCCCAAGAAGTGCTTGGAAAACCGGGGAACGAAATGCCTCATACAAACAGACAAGGCGTCTAAAGTCCCTCCGAGTAAAGCAAATGTGGATGAACCAATACATTTCCCCCTTTCAGATATTTTGCAGGCTGGTGGAGTTGATTTCTCTTTCTCTGGTGCATCCCGTAATTCGGTGCGACCCAAGTCTTTCCTCTTTCCGACTTTCTTCAACGGAAGTGGACCTTTGTGTCCGTGAGGGAATTAACATAGAGAGAAATCCAAATGGAAAAAAGTCAAGCAGAGCCAGAGCCAAATACCATAGAAACTCTCCGGGTGACACTCTCTCAGCCTTTTGTGTCTATGTTCCTTGAAGTCACCTGATTTATGGTGACCCCACTCATTTTATAGGGTTTCCTAAGGCTCTCAGTTGTGGTGTTGCCAGTTTCCTCCTCTGAAATACATCCTACAGCAACACCTGCCATTTGTTGGGGGGGGGGGGCTCCCATTCAAGAAGGTTGACCCTGCTTAGCTTCCAAGATCAGATGGGATCGGGTGCCTTTAATGCAGTGTTTCTCAACCTGGGGGTCGGGACCCCTGGGGAATTTCGCAGGGGTCACCAAAAACCATCAGAAAGCATGTATCTTCGATGGTCTTAGGAATCCCTTTGGCATTGAAGGCTGAAGATCTCTCCGCCTGTCCTTCCCTTCCTTTTTGGAAACAGACGGCGAATCCTCCCACCAAAAGCCCTTCTCCTGCTCTCTGGGTGTAGGTGAACTACAACTCCCAAACCCTTCCAGTATTTTCTGTTGGTCACGGGAGCTCTATGTGCCAAGTTTGGTTCAATTCCATCATTGGAGGTCAGAATGCTCTTTGATTGTAGGTTGACTATAAATCCCAGCAACTACAGCTCCCACGTGGCAAAATCAATAACCTCCCCAACCCCAACCCCACTCAACCCCACCAGTATTCAAATGTGGGCATATCGGGTATTTGTGCCAAATTTGGTCCAGTGAATGAAAATACATATCAGAGATTGACATTAAGATTCATAACAGTAGAAAATAAATATAATTATGAAGTAGCAACGAAAATAACTTTATGGTTGGGTGTCAGCACAACATGAAGCACTGTATCAAGGGGGTCACAGCATTAGGAAGGGTGAGAACCCCTGCTTTCATGGCTTTCGGTTCCTAGAGAGGAATGTAAGGACAAACCTCCTAGGAACCAATCATGCCAAGAAAACCCGTGATAGGATCATCTTAGGGTCACCATAACTTGGAAACACACAACAAATCGCAGCAAGCATGGGCAAACTTCGGCCCTCCAGCTGTTTTGGACCCCAACTCCCACAATTCCTGGGACTTGAGGAGGGAATGCTTCAGGTACATGGCCATACAGCCCTGAAAACACCTGAAGGACCAAAGTTTGCCCATGTCTGCTTTACACTGTAGAATGAATGCGGTTTGACACCACTTTATCTACCATGGAATCCTGAGGTGCGTAGTTTGGTGAGGAACCAGCACTGGAAACCTACTTGGAGACCTGAAGACAAGCCTCACAAATTTTGCCAAGAAAACCTCGCAATAGGTCGCTTCCCAAATAATCAATTGTATTGAAGTCAATACATTTAGCAGGACTAACTCTGGGAGATGGTGCTCATCTCCATTTCAAAGCGGAAGAGCCCGCATTGTCCTGTTGTTGTAGTTCATTCGACTCTTCGTGACCTCATGAACCAGCCCAGCCAGAGCTCCCTGTCGGCTGTCACCACCCCCAGCTCCTTCAACGTCAAGCCAGTCACTTTATGGATGCCATCCAACCATCTTGCCCTTGGTCGGCCCCTCTTCCTTTTTCCTTCCATTTTCCCCAGCATCATTG
>NW_026844366.1:326666734-326908513 GCF_025583915.1 Anolis sagrei ordinatus | reverse complement strand
GCAGGACTGACTCTGGGAGATGGTGCTCATCTCCATTTCAAAGCGGAAGAGCCCGCATTGTCCTGTTGTTGTAGTTCATTCGACTCTTCGTGACCTCATGGACCAGCCCACGCCAGAGCTCCCTGTCGGCTGTCACCACCCCCAGCTCCTAAAAGGTCAAGCCAGTCACTTCAAGGATGCCATCCATCCATCTTGCCCTTCGTCGGCCCCTCTTCCTCTTTCCTTCCATTTTCCCCAGCATCATCGTCTTCCCTAAGCTTTCCTTTCTTCTCATGATGTGGCCAAAGTACTTCATCTTGGCCTCTATATCCTTCCCTTCCAGTTGAGAGCTTAGGCTTTAAATGGGTGCATCTGCGGAGCCTTCACCTCCTCAAGTCAGCAGCCACATCAGCGCGGTTTAAATCACGGCGCCACGGGGTGACGTAGACTAGCCTTCATAGAACATTCTGAAAACAAGAACCTTTGTCTTTTCTTTGCATCCTAAGCATTCTGGGAAGACCCTTTCAGTACTTTATCAATGATGGAAGAAGATTTTTTTGTAAATGCCAGCACAACTGTGAAAGTCAACCTGATGTCCAAAGAGTCCTATTACAAATATCTCCATGATGATGACCTGTTTTGCTCAGTGGTGGAAATCCCATACAAAGGAAGGGGCCTGAGGCTGTTAGGAATGATGGGAGTTGAAGTCCAAAACACCTGGAAGACCCAAGTTTGCCCATGCCTCTCCTACAGTGTAAATTCATCACCCCCCCCCCCCCCCCCCCCCCCCCCCCCCCCCCGCTCCGAATTGCCATCTCATTCATCAGAAATGTAGCTCTCGGAAATAGATCCAAACTTTCAGGAATATTCAGCGCAAACGGCAGTGAAATCTGTAAATCGGACCAGTGGGAAAAAATGTTCTGCATTGATAGCAGAAGCGGGTTTAGAAACAAAAACGGACCCCGAGGACGATTCCTTCTTCTGTTTCAGCGGCACTCCGCATTGGTCAGTTTGAGAGAGAAGTTCGAGTTTGCAGATCGAAAAAGTCTCCCCCAAAAGAGAAAAGGAGAAAAGAGAGAAGGAAGGGATATGGGAAGGGGAAAAAAAGAAACCAAGACCTTTGGAAGAACTGTTTTTGAACCGGAGACAGTGCTGTGGCTTTTTCTTCTCCCAAATTCCTTCTTTTCCACTCCCAATCCCTCATCCGCCCTGAAGCCCTGGCTTTCTCACCCTTGCAAACTTCGTTTTATCGGGGCAGAAATACTCCGGAGAGAGGAGCCCCCGGTGGCGCAGGGAAGAGCGTGGATGAGCTCCCTATGTCAGCTCCAGCTCCCCATGCGGGGACATGAGAGAAGCCTCCCACAAGGATAAAGTAAAGGTAAAGGTTCCCTTGACATTAAGTCTAGTCCAGTCCGACCCTGGAGGTTGGTGCTCATCTCAATTTCTAAGACGAAGAGCCAGCGTTGTCAGTATAGAATCATAGAATCAAAGAGTTGGAAGAGACCTCATGGGCCATCCAGTCCAACCCCCTGCCAAGAAGCAGGAATATTGCAGTAGACACCTCCTAGGTCATGTGGCCGGCATGACTGCATGGAGCGCCCTTACCGTGACAAAGTCTAGTCTAGTCCGACTCTTTGGGTTGGTGCTCATCTTCATTTCTAAGCTGAAGAGCCAGCTTTGTCCATAGACACTTCCAAAGACATGTGGCCGGCATGACTGCAGCGCCCTTCCCTTCCCGCAGGAGAGGTACCTATTGATCTACTCACATTTGCATGTTTTCCAACTGCAAGGTTGGCAGAAGCTGGGGCTAACAGTGCAAGCTCATCCTGCTCCCCAGATTCGAACCTGCGACCGTTCCATCAGCAAGTTCAGCAGCTCAGCGGTTTAACCCACTGCAGACGGCCAATTCTCTCACACCAGAAGCGACTTGCAGTTTTTCAAGTCGCTCCTGACACACACACAAAAGCTTTAGGAGGTCTTTAGCCTTCTCTGCCTAAGAATGCTGGTGCCTCCCCAAACTACAACTCCCAGGATTCCATAGCATTGAGCCATGGCAGTTCAAGTGGAGTCGAACTACATTCATTCTCCATGCTGGAGAGTCTCAGGGTTTGGGTTTGGTTGGCCATTTGGATTCGGGGTAAAAAAGGAGGCGAACTCTCTCCTTCTTGAAAAGTAGGATCATTCTGCGGGTCTAATAGAAGCCTCCCGGACTCTTCCTCTACTTCCAGTCCTACCAGGATGTATGGCATATCATCACCGAGAGTTCCCTTGAGCATGGGCAGAATGCCTTTTCACACTCCGCTTGGTAAAGAAGTTACCCTTAAAAGGATAGGTCTTGAATTCCTTGACACTTCTTAACCTTAGACCTAACTAGATGAGGAGGCTGACTTCGGATAAAAGTCCAATCCAAAATAATAATAATGATGATGATGATGATGATGATGATGATGATGATGATACCGATACATCACACAGTCCTAGACACTTGGGAAGTGTCCAACGCGTGATCCAATACAACAGCCAGAGTGATCTTGTCTGCTGTGGACACATCTTGTTGTGTTTCAAACAAATAATAATAATAATAATAATAATAATAATAATAATAATAGGTTTTCTTAGTGTCTGGATTTGTAGGATTGTTCCTGGGGTTACTCGAGGCGCTGGTTCATCAAATTGCATTGGATGGACCACAGCAGTTCTTTCTTAGATGGTTATGTTTGGAGGAGCAGATGGCGACTGGTAGAGGGCATATGCTCTGATTTCAAAGACTAGAGCTGAGACGGGAACCAGGAGGTCAAATATACCCAGAAACAGGTCTAGCATTTGGGGCTCATTTGGGTGTATCAGGAGCCAGCGTTGGCGAAATGAATTAATCCCTTGTCCCAGCAGGACTGCCGACCAAAAGTTCAAATCTGGAGAAAGGGGTGAGCTCCAGCCTGTCAGCTCCAGCTTCCCATACCGGGACATGAGAGAAGCCTCCCACAGGATGGTAAAACATCCTGGAGTCCCCTGGGCAACGTCCTTGCAGATGGCCAATTCTCTCACACCAGAAGCGACTTGCAGTTTCTCAAGTCGCTCCTGACATAAAAAAAATAATCATCATCCTTATTTAATATTTATACCCCATTTTTTCTCTCTAAAAAAGAAACTCAAAGCGGCTTACATTAATTGATCAAAAGTTCAACTGAGCATGCCTTTCCTTGACCAATCTGCACTGCTATATAAATCCGGTTTCTGAATCCAGATTACCTGCTTTGAAGTGGTTTATAGGAGTCAACGCTGCCATACCATCCACTTCAAAGCAGATAATAATAATAAAAATAATAAGTATGGATTGCCGATGTTCCAATCCCAGGTGACAGCAGGATTGAAGAGAAACAACTGGAAAAGCTGACACGATATGAGGATTTAAAGATCGAACTGCACAAGCCAGTCAAGGTGGTCCCAGTGGTGATCGGCACACTGGGTGCAGTGCCTAAAGACCTTGGCCTGCACTTAAACACAATAGGCGCTGACAAGATTACCATCTGCCAGCTGCAAAAGGCCACCTTACTGGGATCTGCATGCATTATTCGAAAATACATCACACAATCCTAGACACTTGGGAAGTTTCCGACTTGTGATCCAATACAACAGCCAGCAGAATGTCTGCTGTGGACTCATCTTGTGTTTCAAATAATAATAATAATAATAATAATAATAATAATAATAATAATAATAATAATAATAATAATAATATAACCCGCCCTCTCCCCCCGGAGGGACTCAGGGCGGTTAATCTGAATCCAGACATTCAATTATATGCCAGTATAGATCGAAAGCAAAAACTGGGACTCCCAAAAGACCTTTGCTTTGCTGAGTGGACGTTCCACATTGGAAAAGACGAAAAGGGGCGAGGAAATTTGCTCCCTTGTTCGTCTGGAAACTCACTTTCCTGCCCCTCTTCTTTCTTTCGTCCTGATCTTTGCCTCCAACACGCTCACACACTTCACCCACGGAGCACAGAATTCAAAGACCCGTGAGTCTGGAATAGAAATATCAATTTAACCGAGGGCAGGTCCCACATTTTCTGTTTCGAAAGCAAGGAGAGAAATTCAAGCCCTCAACCCACGGAAGAGGAAACGTACCTACCTACCGAGCTTCTTTTCGGTCTCAATGGGAGGAAAGCAGCCGGCCTGTTGCTTGTTTGGATTGAACAATCCCCCCACAAAAAAGGGGGGAGGGTTGGGTTTGTGGAAAAAAGTATATCGAGTTTCGACTGTCCTTCGAAACTCCCCTGGAGTCCAATCGCTTGGGATTTTAAGGAATGTATATTTTCCTCCCTATTTCCTCGGGAAAATGCTTCCTAGTCTAGGAGAAACTACTCGGAAGTCACTTCCACTGAACCCAGTCTCAGCAAAGTTTGGAAAAAGTAGGCTGCAGTTCTAACATCTCCAAGATTAAATTAAAAGCACACAAAAAATACTGGGATAGATAACTTGGTGGAGAAACTCGGCCCTCCAGGTGTTTTGGACTCCAACTCCCACCATTCCTAACAGCCTCAGGCCCCTTCCTTTTCCTTCCTTTCCCCCGCTTAAGCGGCTGAGGGGGGAAAGGAAAGGGCCTGAGGCTGTTAGGAATGGTGGGAGTTGGAGTCCAAAATACCTGAAGGGCCCAAGTTTACCCATGTGGTTCAGAGATCCCTAACATCTAAACAAGCTAAGTTAAAGCCAATGGGAGAGGACACTCTGCGTCCTACAGGGCATTTCTCCCCCCACTTTCGATGGGAGGGGAGAGACACAAAGATGTAAACAAGAGCTGAAACAAAGACGTAAACAAGAGTGGCCCTAGAAGAAGAAGCCGGCAGTCAAAGCTTCGAGGATTCTAAAGCGCGCCAACGAGTTAAAGGCACACAAAATTCGCCTATACTTGAGGATTTCTTTCGAAGTCTGGGACAGCATTAGGCTGGTTTCGGGGAACCCGTCGGTGTCGCAGCGCCCCCGCTGTCAATCAGTCAGAGGACAGGCCCGACACAGAAGACACACACTCACACCGCTTCTCCCCTCCTGTCTTTCGCCCTGTCAATCACAGCGGGAGTTTCTTTCCCTTCCCACTTTCCCAAACTACTTACTCCCCCCTCCCCCCCCTTCCCTATACTCCCCACACACTTTCTCCCCTTGCTCCGCCTCGGAGCAATCTGTCAACCGATCCAGGGAGCCACCTCAAAACAGATCGGGTTACTTTTGACCGACAGGCGCCGTCGCCATGGCAAATAATTTGATTAGAACTATTGTCTTCTCCTCGGCAGCCCCCCGGGTCGGGTAACCGGGCCAATCACGGCGCGGCTAATCACTTTTTCATGCTCGTTTGGAATAATATTATTGGGAAAGAGGAAGAAAGAGAGAGCGAGAGGGAAGGAGGAGGAAGAAAAGAAGAAGAAGAAGAAAAAGGGGGAGGAGGAGGAGTGGAAGAGGAGAGCCGGCAAAAGAGAAAGGAGAGGAGAGAGGAGACGAAGAAGAGGTGGAGACCAAGGAGAAGGGGGAGCTACGGGACTCCTCGGGGCGACGTTACATGTAAGCGATCCTATCGCGGAAGGGATCTGAAGGGAGGAGGAGGGGGGAAGGAGAGAGTGGGGGGGGGGGTTAAGAGAAACTTCACAAGTGGCGGAGAAGCTTGGAAAGTTCCGCTGTTTCTCTCTCGCAAAGTTGCTGCTCGGAACTTTGGGACTTACAAAAACCCATAAAGAAGATTCAAAGAAGAAGGGAGAAAGAAAAGAAGAGGCGAAACAAAGTGAAAGTGGGAGTTCAGCGGCCGCCTGGGATTTCGGCTCCAATCGAAGACTCGACTCTACGCCCGGCAGGACTGAGCCCGAGGGTTCCATTTGCAAATTAGCAGCTAAGCGCGCTCTGTGGTTGGCTGCCCCCCGGCGAAGCCCTTTCCTCATTGGCAGAGACGCGCCCGACTGCCCCCATTCTCGGGCTTTGGTGAAGATTCCATGCCCAACGGGGTTTTACCCGAGGGGTCCATTTGCTGGTGAGGATTCTACGACTGGCGGGACTGTGCCCGAGGGTTTCGTTTGCAAATTAGCCTCCGGGCGCGCTCTGTGGTTGGCTGGCCCCGGGAGAAGCTCTTTCCCTATTGGTGGCGGCGCGCCTCAGTTGCCCTCTTCTCTGCGTTCTACCGCCTCCCCGCGGTTGCCCCAGGGCGCTTGGGGGTTTGTCTGAGGACGTCCGCGCCCTTTAATCCGGGACAGATGCGCTAAGAGAGGGCGGAGGCAGCCGGAGCGGGGCCTAGGGCGGCCCCCACCCACCGAGGCCACCCCACCCACGACCATGTCCATGCTGCCCACGTTTGGCTTCACCCAGGAGCAAGTGGCGTGCGTGTGCGAGGTGCTCCAGCAAGGCGGCAACATCGAGCGCCTGGGCCGCTTCCTGTGGTCGCTGCCGGCCTGCGAGCACCTCCACAAGAACGAGAGCGTCCTCAAGGCCAAGGCCGTGGTGGCCTTCCACCGGGGCAACTTCCGCGAGCTCTACAAGATCCTGGAGAGCCACCAGTTCTCGGCCCACAACCACCCCAAGCTCCAGCAGCTCTGGCTCAAGGCGCACTACATCGAGGCCGAGAAGCTGCGCGGAAGGCCGCTGGGCGCCGTGGGCAAGTACCGCGTCCGCCGCAAGTTCCCGCTGCCCCGCTCCATCTGGGACGGCGAGGAGACCAGCTACTGCTTCAAGGAGAAGAGCCGCAGCGTGCTCCGGGAATGGTACGCCCACAACCCCTACCCGTCGCCGCGGGAGAAGCGCGAGCTGGCCGAGGCCACCGGGCTCACCACCACCCAGGTCAGCAACTGGTTCAAGAACCGACGGCAGCGCGACCGGGCCGCCGAGGCCAAGGAAAGGTAGGCCAAGGAACGGAGGGAGGACGGCAGGGAGGGTGGGTGGGAGGGAGGGAGGAAGGAAGGGCTCGCTTCCGCCTGGGTTGATTTGGGGGACCACTCTGAGCCTCCTTTAGGAAAGAAAAGCGGCTACACATAAGTATCATCACCATCGCAATCACAATACCAAGACTATTAAGAAAAAAAGAACACGACCTGCCAGGAACCTCAGAGAGGGGAAATATAGAATCTTAAAGTTGGGAGAGACGCAAGGACCTTTCAGCCCAACTCCATTCTCATTCAGAAACACCTAGTTTTTGAATTTTCTTTAGGAGAGAAAAAAGGAATAGCAACAACAAAACAACAACAAAAAGAAAAATAATGATATAATAAAAGAGACCTGGCCTTCCTTTCCCCAAGGAACCTTAGAGAGGGGGGAGCATAGAATCTTAAAGTTGGGAGAGACGCAAGGACCTTTCAGCCCAACCCCATTCTCATTCAGAAACACCTAGCTTTGATTCTTCTTTAGGAGAGAAAGCGGAATAGCAACAACAACAACAACAACAACAACAACAATCTAATGAAAGAGGGGCCTGGCCTTCCTTTCCCCAAGGAACCTTAGGAAGGGGAAAGCATAGAATCTTAGAGTTGTGAGAGACCATAACGGCCTCCAGATAAGGAGACTCCAATCCACTTAACAGTTCTTACCATCAGGAAGTTTTTTCTAACGTTAAGGTGGAATCCATTGTGTCTTAGTCTCCAGAGCAGCAGAAAAATAAGCTTGTCCCCACACTGTGACACCTTTTCAAAGATCGAAACGTGGCTATCAGGTCCCCTCTCAGGGCCCTTCCACACGGTCCTATATCCCATAATATCAAGGCAGAAAATCCCACATTATCTGTGTGTGAACTCAGGCAACCCAGTTCAAAGCAAATATTGTGGGATTTTCTGCCTTGATATTCTGGGATATAGGGCTGTGTGGAAGGGCCCTCAGCCTTCTTTACGCCAAGCTTCATCAGCCCGTCCTCTGGGCTTGCCTTCCAATCCCTTGGCCGTTCTAGCCTCCCTTCTCTGGGCACCTTCTCGCTTGTCCATCTCCTTCTTGAATCGTGGTGCCCAGAACTGGACGTGGTGTTACTCCAGGTGAAGGATGGCCAAAGCTGAAGAGAGTGGGACTAAGACTTTTTCCGTGTCCCAAGCCCCTTCCACACAGCTGAATAAAATTCCACATTATCTGCTTTAAACTGAGATATATGGCAGTGTGGACTCAGATATTTCACTTCAAAGCAGATATTGTGGGTTATTCTGCCTTGATATTTTGAGTGATATGGCTGTTTGGAAGGGCCCCTAGTCCTAGAACAGCAAGTTACTCGTTTGGGATCCCAACTCCTAGGAACTTTCAGTTCCGAGTCCTCCTAGGAAACTTAATCTCCAAAAATGAAACTTTCCCACAGATCTTTCTGGGAAGTGTCTCAAACAAATAACCTTTTCCTGAGCCTTCTTTTAAATTTGTAGTTTCAAACAACTGTTATCCGCTTGCTTCTGGGAGTTGTGGCTTCAAATAACGTTTCCCCGGCTCTTTTTAGTCTCAGAAATAACTCTTCCCCTGGTTCTTTCTGAGAGTTGCATCAAATCACGTCAATCCTGTAATATTTGGAGTTGTAGTTTCAAAGATACCACGTTTCCCGGGAGTTGTAATGTCAAGGAAGTAACGTCTCCCCAAACGTTTCTGAAAGTTGTGTCATATAACTTTTGCCCGGCTCTTTCTAGGCGTTGTCATCCCGAAGAACTAACTGGCTCCCTCGGCGCTCTTTCTGGGAATTTTCGTCTCAGACGAAGAGGTTCTCCCCAGCTTTTTCTTGGAGTTATTGTAGGTTCAAACAAGCCCACCTCCCCAATTTTGGAGTTTCCGTCCTAATTCAACTCCAAGTTTCCCTGCATCTCATCGACCGCAGTTAAAGTCAAGGAAGATTTGAGAGCGCGCGGAATTTAAATAATAATAATACTTATTATTATTTGAAACGCTCAAAGATTAGTACACAGCAAACAAGGTCACTCTGCTGGCTGTTGTATTGGATCACACGTCGGACACTTTCCAAGTGTCTAGGACTATTATTACTATTACTATTACTATTACTATTACTATTATTACTATTATTATTTACTTCGAAGACTGAGCTCTGAGGGTTGAGTCCGCCATAGCGCTCTCGGTCCCCAATAGTTCCTCTCAAGTACGAATAGCCGAAAGGAAAGTCCCTTTAAGAAGGAAACTAGTTCCGTCTTCGTTTTCCGAAGGACAGCTTAAGCCGTTGCCTTAAAAACGAGCCTTTATTATGTAGGAAACTTTTCTGAATGTAAAGTAAGTCGTTCAGTTCTCGCTCCAGATACAGTTGATGAACTTTTCAAGGACCGATTTCTAGACCTAATAATAATAACAACAATAACCATAACAATACAACAGCCGGCAGAGTGATGTTGTCTGCTGTAGACTCATCTTGTTGTGTTTCAAATAATAATAATAATAATAATAATAATAATAGACTCTGGCACAAGCCGGTAAAAGTGGTCCCAGTAGTGATCGCACACTGGGTGCAGTGCCTAAAGACCTTGGCTTGCACTTAAAAACAATATGAGCTGACAAAATTACCATCTGCCAGCTGCAAAAGGCCACCCTGCTTGGATCTGCACGCATTATTCGCCTATACATCACACAGCCCTAGACACTTAGGAAGTGTCCAGGTGGGATCTAATGAAAAAGTCAACATAGTGTTCGCTGTGTACTAATCTTGTTATGTATATAATAATAATAATAATAATAATAATAATAATAATAATAATAATAATAATAATCTGAGGGGGCGAATTTCGACTCAGATTCTAAATCACGTCTCTGAAATAATAATAACAACAATAACAACAACAACTATTATTCTTATTAATATTCCTCCCTCTCTCCCCGAGATGATTAATTGGAACGAAATGTCCTGGTGTTTAAAGTGACCAGAAGAGACGGGTTCTAGCTATTCAAGGGAGGCCTCAATGAACCCGGTCATTTTCTTTCTCTTCTTTTCACTGTCATGATTCCCGTTTAGTAGAAATGGCTTTCATAGGTAATAAAACACTAAATAGCTCAATCACTGAGCTTTGCAGAAGCAGGAATCCCTTTACTTATTGCAGCAAAACTCATTGAATCGTGTCAGGAATGTTGACTGAACTTTTAAGTAAATCCCTTTATTTTATTTTATTTGTGTCGAGAGCGACTTGAGAAAGTGCAAGTCGTTTCTGATGTGAGAGAAGATGCCCCGGATGTTTTTGAGGTTTTACCATCTTTGTGAGGGGCTTCTCGCATGTCCCCGCATGGGGACCTGGAGCTGACAGAAGGAGCTCATCCACGCTCTCCCGTTGGTCTTCAGACCTGCGGCAGAAGGGTTTAACTCGTTGCGCGACCGGGGGGCTCCAATTCCCATTGACTGAATGAGTTTGCTTTAAGTATAACTAGCAGCGGGATTAAAATCAGCAAGACACCCAAAAACGACTGGGTGGAATAATACTTTAATTTGACCTCCTAGCTCAGGCCTGGGCAAACTTGGGTCCTCTCTCCAGGTGTTTTGGACTTCAACTCAGGCCCTTTCCTTTTCCTTACCTTTTCCGCTTAAGGCCCCCACCCCCTCCCCCCATGAGATCAGGGTATGATCCATTCTAGCTCTACCGATTTTAATGGGAGAGATGAAGGGACCATTGCAACTCTCTTGATTTCAACGGGAACCGTGTAGGGAAGCCATGTAGAGTCACTGATTTCAATGGGACCAGTGTAGGAACCTGGTGGAAATTGGGTCCACCTGGGTCCAGATTATCTGCTTTGAACTGGATTATATGGCAGTGTATACTTATATAATCCGGTTCAAAGCAGATAATGTGGATTRTGTGCTTTGATAATTTGACAGRATGGTGACACATCCCGTAGTCCCTGGGTAAAGCCTCTGCAGACGCTAATTCTCTCACACCAGAAGCATAATAATAATAATAATAATAATAATAATAATAATAATAATAATAATAGAGAAACAACTGGAAAAGCTGACACGATATGAGGATTTAAAGATCGAACTGCAAAGAGWCTGGCACAAGGCAGTCAAGGTGGTCCCAGTGGTGATCGGCACACTGGGTGCMGTGCCTAAAGAGCTTGGCCTGCACTTAAACACAATCTGCGCTGACAAAATTACCATCTGCCAGCTGCAAAAGGCCACCTTACTGGGATCTGCACGCATTATTTGAGGATACATCACACAGTCCTAGACACTTGGGAAGTGTCCGAAGTGTGATCCAATACAATACTGTGGACTCATCTTGTTATGTTTATAATAATAATAACAACAACAACAACAATAATAATCTTGGAACTTCCGAACTGTGAGAGCTGTTCAGCAGTGGAACTCTCTACGCTCGAATTGTGGTGAAGGCTCCTTCTATGGAGGCTTTTAAACAGAGGCTGGATGGCCATCTGTTGGGCATGCTTTGAACTAGATTGTCCTGCTTCTTGGTAGGGGGTTGGACTGGATGGCCCACGAAGTCTCTTCCAGCTCTATGATTCTATGTGTTGTGGAAGGCTTTCCACCGGAATCACTGGGTTGTTGTGAGTTTTTCGGCTGTATGGCCATGTTTCAGAAGCATTCTCTCCTGACCTTGCGCCTGCCCCTCTGAGGATGCCTGCCATAGATGCAGGGGTAACTTCAGGACAGAATGCATCTGGAACATGGCCATACAGCCCTGAAAACTCAGAACAACTCAATTATCTGGATGATATGGCAGTATAGAAGGGGCCTTGATGTCACAAAAACAAAGTTCTGTGAAACTGATGCCCAATGATCAAGTGATCAAACCACCATCCTGGTCAGTAAACTTTGAGACCATAGTTATGATCCCAAGTACATTCAACCAATTTCTTAGATTTTGCTTGGATGCCAGTTTAAGAGAGTTCTCATCTCTCCTCCCAACCCTCTATTTGGATCTGGATCTTTCTGACACTCTATACTTTCTTGGAGAGAGATCTCAATAGTTTCAATTCAACTGGAAACCGAAGTGGGGCTTCTGATCTACCCCCTACCAGTTGTTCCTTGTAAAGGGGGATTATAAGAGCTTTAGTTTCTGGAATAATCTAATCGAGAACTCTTCAGTGATTGCTTGCCTGTGGGGGTGTATATACACTACATACACATGTATAGAAATGTAAGATTTTGGCCCCGAAACCTGCCCTAGAGTCATCCATGAGGTCGACTTATACATGAGGTCTTTTATAGATATGACTCCTCTCCTGGAAAAGTCTTCCCACAGAGAGAGGGCCCTTCCACACAACCCTATATCCCAGAATATCAAGGCAGAGAATCCCACAATATCTGCTTTGACCTGGGTTATCTGAGTCCATACTGAGATAATATGGGACTTTCTGCCTTGATATTTTGGGATATAGGGCCTACAGTGAATAAATCAGCTGTTATACAGTTGATTTTCTCTTATTGCAAAGCTTTCACTCATTCTGCTGAAGTTTACATTTGCAACAATTCTAGTTGAAGTTTACATTTGCAACAATTGCAATTGAATATGCATATTCTCAAAGGGTCACTTTTCTGTCCAGGCAAGACATTATATTGTTTTGGATATATTTTGAAGGAATTTTCTTTGAAAACTAGCACTAGGTGCAATTGTATTCCTTATGAATCTATCCTTCTAAATTCAGTAGGACTTACTTCTAGGTAAACGCATAAAAGCACATTCTCCAATTTGAAACCACTTTAAGAGCTGTGGCTCAGTGCTATGGATTCATGGGACTTTCCTTTAGGGGAGACAAAGCGGTGTATAAATAGATATAACAATAAATAATAATAATGGGAGTTGTCATTTTAAAAAGTCTTTAGCCTTCTCTGCCAAAGACTGGTGATGCCTCACTAAACTACACCACCCAGAATTTCATAGCATTGAGCCATGGCAATAAAGGTGGTGTCAAACTGAATTAATTCTACACTGTAGTTGCACTGCAGTTGTTTTTCAAATTGTTTATACTATTCAATAGAACCCATAAAAGTTCCTTTTGGTATTCTACAACTCCCAGAAATATAGCCAAGGATGTCAGTTCCCAAAAGTTACTTTCTTGATGTCAGATATATAACTATGGCTTCAAACTACAAGAAAGGAGATTCCATCTGAACATGAGGAAGAACTTCCTGACTGTGAGAGTCATTCAGCAGTGGAACTCTCTGCCCCCGAGTGTGGTGGAGGCTCCTTCTTTGGAGGTTTTTAAACAGAGGCTAGATGGCCATCTGTCAGGGGTGCTTTGAATGCAATATTCCTGCTTTTTGGCAGGGGGTTGGACTGGATGGCCCATGAGGTCTCTTCCAACTCTATGATTCTATGCTTCTATGATTCTATTATTCTGGAAATAGTGGAAAGTATGAACCAATAAACCTTTGAAGGTATGAAAACAGGACAGGAGAGCCTTTTAGAAGCATAAGAAAACAATGGAGGCAAACAAAGCCCCCTTCCACACAGTTGAATAAAATCCCACACTATCTGCTTTGAACTGGAATATATGGCAGTGTGGACTCAGATAACCCAGTTACTGTGGGATACTGTGCAGATACTGTGGGATTTTCTGCCTTGATATTCTGGGTTATATGGTTATATGGAAGGGCCCAAAGAATGCCACAGGCTGGATCTATACTGCTATGGTCAGTGTAGATTTATTTAATGGAGTTCCGTGCAGTTTAAACTGGAATATATGGCTGTATACTGACCATATAATACAATTCCAGATCACATTATATGGCAGTGTAGATCCAACCATAGTCACCATAAGGTCGATTATAGGAGACAACCCCCCTCTTATGGGGATGTCTTCCACTCTTTATGTGTTCCTTCAAGTCACCTGTGGATTTATGGAGACATCATGGATTTCACAAGACTTTGTAACAGCTTACAGATACCAAAATTAGTAGCATAAAGTCTCCTAGATTCACTTTCATCCCTCAGATGCAAAAGGAAAGGGTTCCTGCCACTGAAATATAGCCTGCAGTACCTAATGTGTGTTAGTGATCTTCTATCCAATACTAATCAGGGCTAGAAAGTGTCCTACTTGTGATCAAATACAAAAGCCAGCATAGTGATCTTGTTTGCTGTGTAGTAATCCTGTTATGTATCAAATAATAATAATAATAATAATAATAATAATAATAATAATAATAATAATTTCTACTCACCTCAACTTGTGGTTCAAGGAGGTTTACAACATAGCTGAAAATACATAATCATGATATAAATGATTAAAATGTATTTATTACACAGAACAAAGATTACAGAAGACAACACTGAGTTTCAAATTCATGATGTAGTGTACTTAGGCCATGTTGGGCTGTGAGTACACCTGAGACCTGTCACTTGTATGGACACTAGACATCGGCAGGTAACGATGGTGGATGAAAGAAACTGGTATGAAGGTGTAATGACACTTTAGAATGAGTGCAGTTTGACACCACTTTAACTGCCATGGCTCAGTGCTAAGGAATCATAGAAAATATTGCTTTATAAAATATTGAGCCTTTTCTGCTACACAGTGTTGGAGCTTCACCAGAGGACAACTTCTAGGATTCTATAGCAAAGGAGTGTAAGTGGTGTCAAACTGCATTCATTCTACAATGTAGATATGCGCTGAGTCTTAAAAAATCTAAAACAACTCAGGCAAGGCTCTCATGACCCCTAGTGGATTTCAAGGAAGTTTAGGGGGTCTTTGAGGTTTGGGTGTGTTGAATTCCTCACTTTCTTTTTGTCCTGCATTTTCTGACTGACTTGGGCTTCTATTTGGAAGTTCTTTGCAGAAGAAAAAAAAAACCAGGTTTTGCTGGCAAAATAACCTCAGGGCCTTCTTGGGCTGGATCTACACTACCCTATATCTCAAGATCTTATCCCAGATTATTTGAACAGGATTATATGAGACTACACTGCCAGAAAATCTGGAATCAGATCATGGGCTATAACAAAATGTAGATCCTACCTTAGCTGTCTTAAAATAGATGAACAAGAACAGTTTGACACCACTTTATCTGCCTTGGCTCAGTGCTATGCAATCCTGGAGTTGTAGTTTGGTAAGGCATCAAAACCTTGTAAAACCACAATCCCCAGGATTCCATAGCATTGTGCCATAGCAATTAAAGTGGTATCAAACTGCATTAATTCTATGTTCCTTTGTAATGAGAGTAAACTACTGACTGGCAGCCTCTTGCACAAAAAATATGTTCTGTGCTTCAAAGGTATTTTCTAGGGAGTCCAACTGACCGCTGGGAGAAAATTCAGCACATAGTGGTCTGTTTCTCCTTGCTTTTCCCAACATGTGGGCCTAATAAAACAAGATACCATCGGATGAGGCCTGCTGGATCTTTCTGTCTCTAGTAAACCGAGGCCAAGAGACTTATCTGGGGAATGTAGACTGCAGTTCAGGAGTAGTGTGGGTTTTGCAAAGGAGGATTTAGACTGATAGTATGTAGTAATAATAATAATAATAATAATAATAATAATAATAATAATAATAATAATAAATTATTTATAGCCCTCCCCATCTCCCCCAGGGTGGCTTCCAGACAAAAAAGAAAGGCAAACATTCAATGCCTTAATAGAAAACATCAACATAAATCAAACAGTAAAAAATAACATAATTATAAATTAATAATTACTAAACCCCAAAAATAAAATTATTAATTAATAATAAAAATTAATAATAAATGACATAAATATTATTTATGTCAATAAATAACCATAATTATTTAAACCAGTGTTTCTCAACCTGTGGGTTGGGACGGGGGGGGGGGGGATTATGAGGGGGTGACAGAGGGGTGCCAAAGACCATCAGAAAACACAGTATTTTCTGTTGGTCATGGGGGTATTATGTGGGAAGTTTGGCCCAATTCTATCATTTGATTGTAGGTGAACTAGAAATCCCAGCAACTATAACTCCCAAATGTCAAGGTCTAGTCTCCCCCAAACTCCACAAGTGTTTACATTTGGGAAAATTGAGCATTAGTGCCAAGTTTGATCCAGATCCATCATTGTTTGAGTCCAGATTGCTCTCTGGATGTAGGTGAACTGCAGCTCCAAAACTTAAGGTCAATGCCAATCAAACCCTTTCAATATTTTGTTTTAGTCATGGGAGTTCTGTGGGCCAAGTTTGGTTCAATTCCATCCTTGGTTTAGTTCAGAATGCTCTTTGATTGTAGGTGAACTATGAATCCCAGCAACTACAACTCCCAAATGACAAAATCAACCTCCCTCCAACCCCTCCAGTATTTAAATTCAGGTTTATTGGGTATGTGTTCCAAATTTGGACAAGTGCATGAAAATACATCATGCACATCAGATATTTACATTACATTTCATAACAGTAGCAAAGTTACAGTTATGAAATAGCAACAAAAATAATTTTGTGGTTAAGGGTCACCAAAACATGAGGAACTGTATTAAAGGGTCAGGGGATTAGAAAGGTTGAGAAACACTGATTTAAACAGACACATAAAAACCTAAACAACAAGAATGCATAAAAGTATGTAAATGATTTATAATGATTTAAAGGTTCAATGCCTTTAACTAAATCCTTCAATTCAGTTATCACTGCTTGTCTCAGGAATGTGGCTATTGCAGTTCACACACTAAAATAGGCATTGCATACTCACCTCTCTTTATATTTATTGCTATCATCCAATGTGCACATTTTTCCATTTCCCCCCTACATCTCTTTAGAGACCTGTTGTGGTGTTTTCTGTTATGGACCTCTATCTCCACAAGTTGCACAAGCTTTTCAATTTTGTTATGTCTTTTGATGTTGGCATCCCCCTACAAATGGTTTGAATGCTTCTTAGCAGGGGGTTGGACTGTACGGCCCATGAGGTCCCTTCCAACTCTATGATTCTATGAAATGGTAAACCATTCTCTTTGAATATAGGCAGTCCTGAATATCCACAGGTTCTGGTATGGCTTCTGGAGAAGTTACCAGGACTGACATCCTTGCTTATGGGACAAAATATTGAGTTGGTAACTTCCAATTCAATGATGTAGGCCCTCCCAGGGCTGTGTTGAAAGTCATTGGACTGCTGAATTAAAGTAGCTACTCATATCCCTAGAGCAATCCCCCAAATAGAAGACCCTTTCCTCACATTCATGGGCAATTCTAGGCAGGATAGTATAGATAGATATTAAACAAGTAAATACTTCTCTGAGTGTGATTCATTGTGCATCTACATTGTAGAAAGAATGCAATTTAACACCACTTTAGCTTAGCTATCACACCTCAAAGTCTAGGAGTTGCAGGGCCCTTCCACACAGCCCTATATCCCAGAATATCAAGGCAGAAAATCCCACAATATCTGCTTAGGACTGGGTTATCTGATTCCACACTCAGATAATGTGGGATTATCTGCCTTGATATTCTGTGGAAGGGCCTTAAATTTCACAAGGTCTTTAGTCTCATCAAATTCCAACACCCAAGATTCCATAAAACTGAGCCATGGCATTTAATGTGGTGTCCAACTGTGTTAACTCCGTAGTGCAGATGCTATTTGAAATAGGTCAACACAAGCATCATGGAAATGTGTGAAAGGACTGAGGGAAGAAGAGGAAGTGAGCAACACCTTTTTCTTTTCTCACTGACCAGCCATAATCTGGCTTTGGGTCTACTTTTCCTCTTTAGAGTACCAGGAAGAGGTTTGAACCAAGCAGCAATTTTTTGTCTTTAGGGTGGAGAGTGTCCCCTGGCGTCTCCACTGGGAGGGAATCGAGGGAATACACCCAGTCACTTTTTTCTTAGAAAGCCATTGGCAGGGGCACATTTGCATTGACCCATGCGGTTGGAGAAACCCACTTTCTCTACAGACCGTTCCCTAAATAGACCTGGGCGCTTACTTTTCTGTAGAGGGCTTTATCCATGACTAATGGTGTATCTACACTGCCGAATTAATGTAGTTTGACCCCACTTTCATTTCCCGGGCTCAATGCTATGGAATCCATTACACCACATGTGCAAAACCACATATATACAAATATACACAAATATATACACACATATATACACAAACAAAACACATATACACAGACTGGGCCACAGCAATGTGTGGCAGGGGACAGCTAGTAATAATAATACTTACATACTTACTTGGGTGAACCCTCCTAGCCTAAGGATTTATTTATTTACAGTATTTATATTCCGCTCTTCTCACACGGCAAACATTCAATGCCAATTGACAGACATACAGGCAATTTTAACATTCCAGCTTTGATCCTCCAAGTGTAGTGTCTTGGCTGTTCTCCAGAAGGCGGTCCAAGGTTGACTTGATGCTCCTCCATTCGTGCCTCTTTGAATTCTGCAGCACTGCTGGTCACAGTTGACCTCCAGTTAGAATGCTCAACATAAGTTTCCATTCTTGAGTTGGGAATATAGTAACTTCTTTGGGAGAAAAGTGATCGGGCATTTGGACAGTGGAGTTAATGACTTAGGAACATTGCTTCAGTGCTGGTGGTCTTTGCTTCTTCCAGCACGCTAACATTTGTTATTAACAACAACATTTTATTTATATCCTTCCATCATCTCCCAGAAGGGACTAGGTGACTTAGAAAAGCACTTAGTAGTGCAACAAAATACACAATATACAATAAAGTACATGAGCATATAAAAACAACAATAATTTAAATATAAACAAATATACACCAGCTCTCTTTGGCAGAGAAGTCCTTGTAAAACTACATTTTCCATAGAACTTAGCCACTGCAGTTAATGTAGTCTCAAACTGTATAAATTCAACAGTGTAGACTCACCTTAAATCAAATAGGATTATGTGACTTCAAAAACTCAGTTCTCACCTTTGTCTGGAAATTATGCGGTCCCACTTAGTTCAAAGGAATTTGTGGCCTCATCTACTCTGCCAGATAATGCAGTTTCAAACTGCATTATATGGTCAGTGTAGACCCATATAATGGCGTTTAACTGCATTGAGCTGCATCATAAAATAGTGGTTCCTAATGTTTGGTCCTCCATGTGTTTTTGACTTCAGTTCCCACAATTCTGAACAGCTGGTAAGCTGACTTGAATTTCTGGGAGTTGAAGTTCAAAACACCCAGAGGATCAAAGGTTGGGAACCACACTGGTCTACACTGACCATATAATGCAGTTTTCAAATTGCATTATATAGCAATGTAGGTGGAAGGCAAACTAAACCGAAGGACTTCCTTCCAATAATTGGGTTTTTAAGGCTGACGACAGTTATGTCAATCAACAAGGACAGCTTCAGATCAAGGCCAGCCAAAGCATTTTGCTGCCCGAGGCCTCTCCCCCAAACCTGAGGACATAGTACCCAAAGTCATTCAGGTTATTTTAGCACCTGAGGAAGAAAAACCTACCAAAATCTCTCCCTCACTCCGTAGAAATGAGCAATTCCCAATTACACTACTAACGATTTGCACTCTTTGGAACTCAGGAACAAATCTTCTGCTTGAGGCAGCTGCCTCATCACATCGATTAGCGGGACTAATTCTGCCTCCGTGAATTAATTGCTAAAATGGCCAAGGCATCAAAGTGGATTGCAGAAATGGGGTGAGGCGTTGGAGAATTGTATTCTGCCCCTCCCCAGGAGATTTCCTTTGGACCCCAAATTTCTAGCATTGCATTGCAAGCAACTTAAAACTACAGTCAGAGCACATAGTAATAGGGCTTAGATCTTCAGAGAAAAGGGGCAAAGTAAGAATGAACTTTTTCAGTGTCTCACTGTTTTGCAATGTTAGAAATCTGGAAAGAGAAGGAAAGTTTAATTGGAGGGCACAAAAGTCTTCTTTAGATCTATGTCCCATTTGTAGTTGGAATTGTTGTGGTTATATTATTATTATTATTATTATTATTATTATTATTATTATTATTATTATTAGCCGTCCCCTGCCACGCGTTGCTGTGGCCCAGTCTGGTGATCTGGAAAATAAAACAATGAGAAAGTGTTGGTTTCTAATATATGTAATTTTTTATGCTTGCGGGTAAACAGTATTTCTTGTTTCTTTGTCGGTGTAGATGTAGAGATTGTCTGGTTTGCCTACATGCAACACATCATTGTCCTTCTTTAAGGGTCCCTTTCAAATCTATGGTCTGTCATGTACATGTGTGTGTGTGAATCATATCTATCTATCTATATCCATGGCTGGATGGCTCTTTGTCAGGGGGGCTTTGATTGTGTTTTCTTGCCCTAGTGAAGGGAGTTGGACTGGATGGCCTTAAGACAGCATTTCTCAATCCAGCGCCTTAGACCGCTTGGCCACTCTACCTCAACCCATCGCGAGAAGGGTCGCCAAAGACCACAAGGAAACACAGTATTTTATGTTGGTCATGGGAGTTCTAGGTGGGAAGTTTGGCCCAATTCTATCGTTGGTGGGGTTCAGAATGCTTCTTGATTGTAGCTGAACTATAAATCCCAGTAACTACAACTCTATTTCCCCCAAACTCCATCTGTGTTCATATTTGGGCATATTGAGTATTCGTGCCAAGTGTGGTCTAGATCCTTCATTGTTTGAGTCCACAATGCTCTTTGGATGTAGGTGAATTACAACTCCCAAACTCAAGGTCAATGCCTAACAAACCCTTCTAGTCTTTTCTGTTGGTTATGGAAATCCTGTGTGCCAAGTTTGGCTCAATTCAATCGTTGGTGGAATGCAGAATGCTCTTTGATTGTAGGTTAACCATAAATCCCAGCAACTACAACTCCCAAACGAAAAAAAATCAATTTTTGAGTGATGGCCACTCCTTGGGTTAGGAGGTGTCTTGTGGCCAAATTTGGCAGCAGTTCGTCCAGCGGATTTTGAGTTAAGACGTCACTCAAAATGCACAGAGCATTTATACATATATAGATTTGCCTCTTTGCCTCACTCCACACTTCTGTGAATCAGATTTGGATTTAACAGCAACAGGAACGATTTCTCTCAAATCTTTGCCTTTTCTGGTTATTAACACGAGTTTAAATGTCTCCCATGCGTTTGAAAGTATTGATATCCTCACCAAGAGGACATCTACACCACAGAATTAATAGTTTGATATGCTCGAAGGTATGGAGTTGTCCTTTTGAAAGGTCTTTAGCCAAAAATACAACTCCCCAGAACACTACGTTGAGCGTGTGTTAACTGCATTTATTCATCAGTGTAGAGGCAGCTTCCAACGCACTTCTCAAGCTTGTTTTTCAACTCAATGGGAGAGAAGTTTTATATTTCTTAATGGCCTCATCACACTAGAGAAAAACATCCACTTAAAATCCGGTTCTTCCTCCTGCAGAATTCTGGGATTTGTAGTTTAGGGAGGAGCCTTTAACAGCCTCACTAAACTACAAACCCCAGAATTCTGCAGGAGGCAGAAACCGGATTGTAAGTGGATTTTTTTCGCTAGTGTGATGCTGGAAAATGTGCCCTCCATCCTAAAATCACCAATAACGGCAGAAATGCTGCCCTCATTTATTTGGAAGGATGTCTCACTGAACCCAAATGGGCTTATTTCTGAACAAGCATTTATTGAATGGTCAATAAGGGCCGCTGAATTATATGGTCGACACTGACCATATAATACAGTTTTCAAAATCACTGGGAGATTTGTGCATCTGTGTATCTTCACCCTACCTGTCCATTTATGGCGACCCTGAATTTCACAGGGTTTTCTTAGGCACAGACTATTCAGAGGTGGTTTGGCCAGTTCCCTCCTCTGAAATATAGCCCGAGCTTGTTGGCCCATCCAAATACTAATCAGGGATGACCCTGCTTGGTTCCCAGATCAGGCAGGATCTTGTGACTTTGGGGTATTGGTACTTCTGAGGAAGTATAGTAAGGATGTACTGCGAATATTTTATGATTCGCATGTAGAGACGTGCTAAGCGTTTTGAAGCAACAATCTGAAGAGTGCATCAAGGTGGCACATAGTATAGGATCCATCCTACTTGGGTTTACTCTACTGGTGTAGCGCAATGGGGACGCAATTAGGATGTTGCCCCTTATATTAGAATTCGAATTTCTTTCATCCTGTGAAAAATTCCAGTCACCAAATTTCTTACATACTTCATCAGAGAACAAGCCTTATGAGGAGCGGCTTAAAGAGTTGGGCCTGTTTAGCCTACAGAAGACATGATGAGGGCCAGGTATAAATATGTGAAGGGAAGTCATAGGGAGGAGGGAGCAAGCCTGTTTTCTGTTGCCCTGGAGACTAGGACTCGGATCAATGGCTTCAAATTACAGGAAAAGAGATTCCACCTGAACATTAGGAAGACCTCACAATCTCTAAGGTTGCCTGCCACAGATGCAGGGGAAACGTCAGGAGAGAATACTGCTAGAACATGACCATACAGCCCGAAACACCTACAACAGCCCAGTGATTCCGGCCATGAAAACCTTGAACAACTTCCTAACAGTGAGAGCTGTTCAGCAGTGGAACTCTCTGCCCCAGAGTGTGGTGGAGGCTGCTTCTTTGGAGGCTTTTAAACAAAGGCTGGGTGGCCATCTGTCGGGGGTGCTTTGAATGCAATTTTCTTGATTCTTAGCAGGGGGTTGGACTGGATGGCCCTCGAGGTCTCTTCCAACTCTATGATTCTATGATTTAGAAATATGTTCTAGGCATCAAAAGGAAAGAGGAAACAGTAATATAACCCGAACATCATTTATCTGGAATTCCGCAATCCTCTGAAATTGTCCGCAAGGGAAACCGATAAAGTTTCTTTCCGATAGTCGAGTATCCACAAACTTTGTTTTATGCCCAAACATTATTTAAAATAACCTTCGCGTTATATGCGTAAAGTATATCAACCGAAATGAATGTAGTGTTTGGACTTGGACCTGCAGAAGGCTTCCCAAGGACTCCCTTATTTATTTATCGTGTCAGAAGCGAATTAAGAATGTGTGTGTGTATTACTCCAAAGTCGCTTCTCAAGTCAAAAAACCCCAAAGTTAAAAACTTGGCCTTATACTAAGTGTCCTTTGACCAGAAGCTGGCCACTTAGAGTGTCTCTGCTGTAGCTGTGAGAAAGTTCTCCATTGTGCATGTGGCAGGGCTCAGGCTGCATTGTAGTACGTGGTCTGTCGTTTGCTCTTCTCCACACTCACATATTGTGGACTCCACTCTATAGTCCCATTTCTTAAGGTTGGCTCTGCATATTGTGGTGCCCGATCACCGCCTTCCAAGTCGCCCAGTCTTCAGTGTGCCCAGGAGGGGGTTTCCTGCAATGCTAGGACTCCCTGCAGTCCCCAACCCTAGAAAGTTGGGGACTGAAGGAATATTTCATGAAGGGAGCAACAGGCTCACGTAGCGATACCTCTGGCTCACTCAGAAGTAAGTCCTGCTGCTTTCAGTTGACTTACTTTCAGTTTCATGCATCTACACAGGGGATGCACTTACAGTCTAATTAATGCAGTTCGATACCATTTTAACTACTGTGACTCAGTGCAATGGAATCCTGGAATTCATAGTTTGTGCACTCGTTGGCAGAGAAGGCTAAATGGTGATGATGAAGAGGGTGATGATATGTTACCCGCCTCGCACCTGGAGACAGGGTACAACATGGTTAAAGACCTTGTAAAACGGCAACTCCCAGGATTCCATAGAATTGAGCTATTGCAGTTCAAGTGGCGTCAAGCTCGCAGTTTTCACCTATAGCAGTGTTTCTCAACCTGGGGATCGCCAAAGACCATCAGAAAACACAGTATTTTCTGTTGGTCATGGGGATTCTGTGTGGGAAGTTTGGCCCAATTCTGTCGCTTGTGAGGTTCAGAATGCCCTTTGATTGTAGGTGAACTATAAATCCCAGCAACTACAACTCCCAAATGTCAATATCTATTTTCCCCCAACTCTACCAGTGTTCACATTTGGGCATATGGAGTATTCCTGCCAAGTTTGGTCCAGAACCAACATTGTTTGAGTCCACAGTGCTCTCTGGATATAGGTGAACTACAACTCTAAAACTCAATGCCAATCAAACCCTTTCAGCATTTTCTGTTGGTCATGGAAGTTCTATGTGACTCAGTTTGGTTCAATTCCATCGTTGGTGGAGTTCAGAATGCTCTTTGATTGTAGGTGAACTATAAATCCCAGTAACTACAACTCCCAAACGCCAAGGTCTATTTTCCCTAAACTCCACCAGTGTTCCCATTTGGGTAGATGGAGTATTCCTGCCAAGTTTGGTCCAGATCCATCATTGTTTGAGTCCACCGTGGTCTCTGGATGTTGGTGAACTACAACTCCAAAACTCAAAGTCAATGCCCACCAAACCCTTCTAGTGTTTTCTGTTAGTCATGGGAGTTATATATGCCAAGTTTGATTCAATTCTGGGTTGTTGTCGGTTTTTCGGGCTATATGGCCATGTTCTAGAAGCATTCTCTCCTGACGTTTCGCCTGCATCTATGGAAGGTACCCTCAGAGGCTGTGAGGTCTGAACGTGGCTAAAAAAAACTCTACAACAACCCAGTGATTCCAGCCATGGAAGCCTTCGACAATACATTGATTCAATTCCACCATCTGTGGAGTTCAGAATGCTCTTTGATTGTAGGTGAACTATAAATTCCAGCAACTACAACTGCCAAATGACAAAACCAACCCCCGTCCCCAACCTCACAAGTATTCAAATGTGGGTGTATCGGGTATTTGTGCCAAATTTGGTCCAGGGAAAGAAAATACATCCTGCATATCAGATATTTACATTAGGGTTCATAACAGCAGCAAACTTATAGTTATGAAGTAGCAAAGAAGATAATTTTATGGTTGGAGGTCAACACAACATGAGGAACTGTATTACGGGGTTGAGGCATTAGGAAGGTTGAGGGCCACTGGCCAGAGTATCCATTCCCCCAGGTGGAACAGGAAGGTACGACGAGAACGGAAACTAAGAAGGAAGGCATACAGACAACAAAGAATAACAAGTCCCAGGATCTGCTTTCAATCCAACCTACTCACAGGATTGGTCGAGACATCGCTTATTTCGAGTATTTGTATTTTATAGGACTACAGGGCTACAAAGAAAAAGTGTGTATGACCAATAGCTAAAGCAGGCCTGGGCAAACTTGGGTCCTCTTGGTGTTTTGGAC
Source organism: Anolis sagrei ordinatus (assembly GCF_025583915.1). Lineage (NCBI taxonomy): Eukaryota > Metazoa > Chordata > Lepidosauria > Squamata > Anolidae > Anolis > Anolis sagrei. The sequence goes on along the minus strand of NW_026844366.1, from coordinate 326,883,573 downwards.
TTCAACTCCCACCATTCCTAACAGCCTCAGGCCCCTTCCTTTTCCCCCTCAGCCGCGGCTGAGGGGGAAAAGGAAGGGGCCTGAGGCTGTTAGGAATGGTGGGAGTTGAAGTCCAAAACACCAAGAGGACCCAAGTTTGCCCAGGCGTCCTCCCCACCCAGTTAAGTCCTTATTCCTTTCACAGTTGGGAATCTTTGCAAGAGAGAAGGGATTTCTTTCCTTTAGTTCCATCTAACCTCGCTTTTTACGGAGCCAGCTGCAAACTGTTTACAAGACTCAAGACCTACCCAATGATTCGTTTGAGAGCAGCTGCATTTTCCTTCCCGTTTCCTCTATTTTTTCTCTCCCAAACCAAAACCTCGATTATAGCGGTAGGAGGGAATCCCTGCCATCCTTTAAGGCAGACACCAAGCAAGAGCCAGTTACAGTAGTCCGAGAGTGGACTAAATGTAGTTTGACATCACTTAGCTGGAGTCATGGGAGTAACAGCCATACAAGGTCTTTAACCTTCTTTGTCAAAGTGTGCTGGTGCCTCACCAAACTACAAACCCCACGATTCCATAGTTTTGAGGCATAGCACTTAAAGTGGTGTCAAACCGCATGAATGGTACAATGTAGAAGCAATTTAGAACTCTGGATTCAGATCTCTGACAAGTTACACTCTCTCTCCCTTTGTTGTTGGCCCCATCGTGGACTTCAACAATCCTGGGAATGACAGACTGCCAAGATGCCCAGTCATCTACAGTTCTGCTTGCATGTTGCTAACTCAAGTATAATCCGGTTCAAAAGAACAATACAATAATTAAAAATAAAGAATAATTTTAACAAAAGTAAACCTATTAGTATTTCAATGGGAAGTGTGGGTCTGCTTTTGGCTGATGAGATAGGATTGCTGCTGCTGCTGCTGTTGTTGTTGTTGTTTGTGCTTTCAAGTCGTTTCAGACTTAAATTGACTCTGAGCAAGGGCCAGGTAAATGACCTTGGAGGACCCGGGCCTTAGTTTGGAGACCCCTGGAATAAAGGAAGCTGCATATCAGAACATACATACTGGAAACAGTAAGCAACAGGATCATAGATAAACAGATTACTAGAGAAGGCTTGAAAAAGGTTGCCATTTCCAACAGATAATTTGGGTTTTATATGGCAGTGCAGAAGGGACCTCAATTACTCCAGGCTGAGCCGAAGAATATGCTGTTTAGAAGTCTGGTGCTGCCTCTGTTCCCTTCTACACTGCCACATAACCCAGATTATCAAAGCAGATAATCCACAATATCTGCTTTGAACTGGGTTTTATTTATTTACTACATTTATATGCCGACCTTCTCTCCTCGAAAGGGACTCAGAGCAGCTTACAAGATACATACAGTATATTAAATTATTAGCATAGTACAATATCAGTATTATATATTACTATATTGTACTACACCATTATATTGTAATATTATTAGTAATACTACATGTAATATAAAATATATAATTACTAGCCGTCCCCTGCCACGAGTTGCTGTGGCCCAGTGTAGTGATCTGGAAAATAAAGTAATTAGAAAGTGTTGGTTTCTAATCTATGTAATGTCTTTATGCTTGTAGGTAAACAGTATTTCTTGATGTTTCTTTGTCAGTGTTGATGTGGAGATTGTCTGGTTTGCCTACTGGGGAACATGCAACATATAATGGTCCTTTTTTAGGGGCCCCTTTCAAATCTATAATACTATATCTGTGTGTCTGTGAATCCTATAGATCTATCTATATTTATGGCTGGATGGCTGTTTGTCAGGAGGGCTTTCATTACATTTTCTTGCTCTGGTGAAGGGAGTTGGACTGGATGGCCTTAAGTATTTTCTATTGGTCATGAGGGTTCTGTGTGGGAAGTTTGGCCCAATTCTGTCATTGTTGGGATTCAGAATGCTCTTTGATTGTAAGTGAACTATAAATCCCAGTAACTACAACTCCAAAATGTCAAGGCCATTTTCCCGTAAACTCCATCAGTGTTCATATTTGGGCATATGGAATATTCGTGCAAAGTTTGGTCCAGATCCATCATTGTTTGAGTTCGTAGTGCTCTCTGGATATAGGTGAACTCCCAAAATCAAGGTCAATGCCCACCAAACCCTTTTAGTGTTATCCTGGGATCAGATCCTGGGATGAAGGACAGTGTGGAAGGGCCCTAAGAGAAGGAGAACTGTGACTGTACACCTGTTTGCACCGTTTGCACCCTCTAACCTCTCTCTTCCCCCAATCCTTTACTCCCTTTCTAGGGAAAACAACGAGAATTCCAGCTCCAACGGCCACAACCCGCTCTCCTCTTCCCTGAACGGCAACAAAGCGGTCTTGGGCAGCTCTGAAGACGAGAAGACGCCCTCGGGGACTCCGGATCACTCCTCGTCCAGTCCGGCGTTGTTGCTGAATTCGAACCCAGGCTTACAGCCGCTCCACAGCTTGGGCCACCCGCAGGGTCCTAGCGCCATCCCGGTGCCCAGCGCGGACCCTCTGCACCACCACAGTTTGCAAGACTCCCTCCTCAACTCCATGTCCTCCAACTTGGTCGACCTCGGCTCCTAAGAACCCATTCGCACAGAGACGAATTCGACCCGCTTGTGGCATCCGCGATGGTCTCCAAACCAGGATTTCCCGCTCAGCTGTCCTCTGTAACAAAAAGCATTTTTTAAAAATCGAAAGGGATGGCAAACTCTTCTTGTCACGCTTTGGATCAGTCAGTAGCTGTCTGACAGGAGAGTGACTCTTTGGAAAGTTATGAGTAAATTCCAGACTTTGGTGACTGATTTGGGGGAGGAAAGATTTGGCAGAGAGGTAGGAGACTCCTCTTTAGGAATTTTGTTTGCAAGACAAGCAGTGACTCCAGAGAGGACAGTGCAGAAACTCATAAGGAAGGACGAGAACTAGCAGGTTCAGAGCAAGTTCAATAGCCTTCTGGTATCTGGCTGGACCCAGGCTTTGAGTAGTCAGTTTATTAACTCAACTTGATGTGCTGGGATCAGCACATGAAGCTTTTCCACACATAAAAGTGGAAGGGGACTAAGATCCCTTTCATATTACACAGTTATAGCACGATGGTTCCTCTTTAATTGCCATGGCCTGAGGCTTGTAGCTTGGTGAAGCACTAGAACCTTCTGGAGGAGAATGTTATAAAATCATAGAATCACAGAGTTGGAAGAGACCTCATGGGCCACCCAGTCCAACCCCCTACCAAGAAGCAGTAAATTTGCATTCAAAGCACACACACACACACACACACACCACAGATGGCCATCCAGCCTCTGTTTAAAAGCTTCCAAAGAAGGAGACTCTACCACACTCCAGGGCAGAGAGTTCCACTGCTGAACAGCTCTCACCGTCAGGAAGTTCTTCCTTTTGTGTGCCTTCAAGTTGCTTCCAACTTATGGCAACCCTAAGACAAAGCTATCAAGGGGTTTCTTGGCAGGATTTGTTCAGAGGAAGTTGCCTTTGCCTTCCTCTGCGGCTGAGAGGATGTGACTTACCCCAAGTCACACTGGGTTTCTATGGTTGTGCAGGGATTCAAATCCAAATTCCTCTCACCAAATTGCCAAGGTCCAGGATCCCATAGGATGGAACCATGGTAGTGGAAGTGGAACTATAGCACCATTAATTATATAGTGCAGTGGTTCCCAACCTTTGATCCTCCAGGTGTTTTGGACTTCAGCTCCTAGAAATCTTAGCCATCTTACTAGCTGTTAGGAATTGTGGGAGCTGAAGTCCAAAACACCTGGACCAAACATTGGGAACCACTGATAGTGTGAAAGGGCCCTAAAATTCAGGGCTGTTTTCATAGAACCATAGAATCATAGAGTTGGAAGAGACCTCATGGGCCATCCAGTCCAGATGACCATCCAGATGACCATCTGTCTGGGGTGCTTTGAATGCAATTTTCCTGCTTCTTGGCAGGGGGTTAGACTGGATGGTCCATGAGGTCTCTTTTTAGACCTGAACTCCCCCATTCTCCTTGACTGCCATTTTTTGGCAAAAGGAAAAAAAAGGAGAAGAATAGCAAGAAAATAAAATGGTGGGGAGTGAGAGAGAAAAATAATAATCAGATTGTATTGTCTCTCCCCAGTGCTTCCAAGGTTCAATGAGCTGTCCTTTAAATTAGTCAAATTGCCCTCTGTTGTGTGCTTTCAAATCATGTTTGGATTTGTGGTAACCCTAAAACAAAACCATCAAGTGGTCCTCTTGGCAAGATTTCTACAAAACCATCAAGTGGTCCTCTTGGCAAGATTTCTACAAAGGGGGTTATCATTGCCATCCTCTGATGCTGAGAGCTTGTATAGTGCCCAAGGTCATCCACTGGATTTCCATGCCTGGGAGTACATTTTGTTCTTTTCACCTATCCTTTAAAGCTATTTTCCCTTTTTGCTCAGCACACACATGACTGGGCCCATAACCCTTTGTTGGGGAATCTGAGCTGTTAGGCTCAAAAATAGCCCTCAGTTGGGGCAATTCCATCAAAATATAGCAGATTTCTCAACAGATTTGAACCTGGTCTGAGAGCCAGTGTATGTAGTGGCTTGAACATTGGAGTCTTAACTGTCGAGACCACCCCCCTTTCCGGGTTTGAATTCTTATTCTGCCATGGAAACTCACTGGGTGACCTTAGACAAGTCACATTCTCTCAGGAGGAGGAGGGCAGGGCAAACAAATCTTCCTGAGAAAATCCCATGATAGGTTTGATAAGGTGGAAACAGTTGAAGGCACACAATACCTCCTGGAGTCTTAGTCCAGCACTCAAACCACTATTTGGTTCTCAATGTTCTGTTCTTCTTGCACATCAGCAAATACCAGGGTTCTGGGAAGTGGACTTTTGCCCACTCTGGGGGTGTTTTTGGCAGGTCTTACACATGCTGTGGTTCCCAGGGGGAGAAAAGTGGCCTCCAGATCTGCCAAAGAATTCCCTGTCCTAGAATTATCATGGTTAGAATTCAGAAATTTGATTCAAAGTCCACAGCCCTTCCTGATGATGGTGGATTCCATACATCTATTCATCCTTTCCCATTCTGATATATTAATCTTGCCACAAATGTTACAGAACAATGTGCATGATTTCCAGCTAGCAGGCAATAAGCTGAGGTTGACAGGCTAAGCCAGGGGTCCTCAAACTAAGGCCCAGGGCCTGGATCCAAGGTCATTTACCCGGCCCTCTCTCAGGGTCAACCTAAGTCTGAAATGACTTGAAAGCACACAACAACAACAACAACAACAACAATCCTGTCTCATCAACCAAAAGCAGGTCCACACTTCCCATTGAAATACTTAGAAGTTTATATTTGTTAAAAACAATACAATAACTAAAATGAAGAACAATTTTAAGTGTTTTTTTGCACTGTGCATAAATATGTGCAGTGTGCATAGGAATTCATTAATGGTTTTTTCAAATTATAATCCGTCCCTCCAACAGTTTGAGAGACTGTGACCTGGCTCTCTGTTTAAAAAGTTTGAGTACTCCTGGGCTAAGCCTTCTAGAGAGCATATAGTTCAGAAAGGCCATATAAAGCTGTAAAGGTATGCAGACTTTGAAACTATTGGGTTGCTATGAGCTATGTATGGCCATGTTCCAGAAGCATTCTCTTCTGACATTTCACCCACATCTATGGCAGGTATCCTCAGAGGCTGAGGGGAGATAATACTTCTTGAACACAGCCATACAGCCCAGAAAGCTCACAGCAACCCACTGATTCCGGTCTTGAAAGCCTTTGACAACACTTTGGATTTGTTACCTTTTTTGGACAGTAGTGCCCAGATTCCCTAGTCACTGGGGATTCTGGGAGCGGTAATCCAAAAGGTCACTTTTCCAAGCTTTTTGGGACAACAGTGCCTGGGTCAGATGCAGAGTCTATAGGTAAAGTTGATAAATCCACTCATTCCTGTGTGTGACTATAAATCTGTGTTTGGGAATAGTGGTCAGATGAAATTATTGATCTGGGGACAGACTGCTTTAATTTACAATCTGCATTTTTTTTAAAAAGGAACCACACAAAGTAACTTCATGTAAGTTGTGGATGGCAGAAAAATAACAACAAAACTTTACATGATAGGTAAGGAGCAGAAAGCTGGGCTGGAAAGAGAAAAGACCACTTTCTTCTCCCAAACACAGCTGTGACGCCTGTCTTTTACAGAAAGGCAAGCTGCATTCAAGCTTATTAAGAGCTGTTGGGGTCAGACATGCCAGTAGTCCTCATGAATCACTTTTGCTATGCAAAACAAAAAGAAAGAAGAACATTGAAAAGGAAGGGAGAAAGAGTTTATGTTGTCTTCACCTTGTTGATTTTTTGCCATTATTGCTATTTTTAAGTGGGGACAGCAAACAAAACAAATCCTGAGATCTATATGTCACTTAAGTCAGAACTTGCCTTCTATGGATTGGGTCACCGGAGGCTCAAGTATCAGCAGCTGAAGCTGGGACATTTGGGTTGAGGCCATTGATTCTGTGGACTTCCTTCTGCCTCAGTTCCCTCATCGGTAAAATGGGAATTAGGGAGAACTACCTCACAGGGCTGTTTGTGAGGATAAAGACTGTACAGCGTTTTGCACATTTAACATTTGAGATAGCCTATATCACTCATTATTATTCATAATACTTGTGAAGTCTATGGGGCCAGTCCCCTGCCTCAACACTATACTTAAGTGGCTTCCAGGTTGTATTCTTTTGCTCCATGTCTGAACGGCGGGAAACTCTTGGCACCCACCCAAACCATACAGGGCCATGAGTAGTCCTTATATCTCTATCTATCTCTATCTATGTATCTATATATCATAAGCCGTTGCTGCTCATTGAAACCCAAGAAAAATTACCAAGCGCCAGCAAACTCCTCCCCAATCTGGAATTTTGTGTATTGTTTATATATTATGTGAATACGGTCTTTGGAAAAATATTTCTGCTTCTATTTTATAATAAAACCAAGAAATCCAGCCTATCATGGAAGAAATGAAAGGTTTCATTCTTAAACATCATGTAGAAGTATCACTTCTCTCTATTACTACTGTATATACCTGGCATTGCCCAGACATGCATTTTCTGAATATAGGATTCTGTGAAGAACCAAATTATTGTCATCTTAAGGACTTCTTTCCTCCTTCTCCAGCTCACTGCCATCCTTTCTTGGCCCTCTGAGAAGGCCACCCATAAAACCTCTCCATGGCAATGCTCAGGCCCTACTAGAGTGTCTCCTTGCTGATATTCTCTTTGATTTGTCACCTCTTCCTATGACATAGCGTTTCTATCTATATACTGCCCTCTTGTGGTTGCATTTGAGCAATGCATACCCACCTACCTACCTATCTATTTTGTTTTGGAGTCCTACCCCCAAATGGGGTCAATTTTTAAGTTGAAACCCTGCCAGTATTTTAGACTGGATCATGAAGGGTATGTGTACCAAGTTTGGTCTAGCTCCATCAAGCCATGCAGGAGCCTTTACGGAACATACATACACTTATATATGCACCTGACATTATTCTGGTATGCATTTTCTAATAATATTTATTAGAAATGCTCATTGTTAGCTTTATGAATGGTTCCCTTAGAAAATGTATACATGAATAATGGGAAGTTTAATAAAATCATATAGGTGAGTTGAGATTCCAGACTGGTGAGGCTGCAACTCCCATCAGCTCCAGATGTGGTTGGCTGGAATTCCAATCAGCCTTAGACCCGGCTAGCTGAAAATCCCACTTGAATCAGATCTGGCCAGGTGAAACTGCCATCACCCCCAGATCTGGTTGGGTTGGAACTGGCAATGGCACGGCTCTCTGGATGTGGGTGGACTCCAACTCCCATTATTCTCTATCCCCCCCCCCCTTCCAAACCCCACCAATTTTTAAAAGTGGATCATGGAGGGTATATGTACCAAGTTTGGTACAGATCCATCAAACTACAAAGGAAACTTTGTGGATCAAACATACATAAACATCCATCTATACAAATAATTTTAAATGTCAGAATTAAAACATGGAGTGCAGTTTCTGATAGCAACGTTGCACAACCACACTTATTAATTAAATTCATATGCATGATGAAGGTTTTCCATTTGTGGATACTAAGGCCCCACTGTAAGTTCATTAAAACTGATGGGATTTAAGTGTAGATTACACAAGTACAGCTGTGGGCCCTTTAGGTCAGATAGTTCCAGTTCCTGTTGGATTACAACTTTCAAAGTTCCTAATACTGGCTATGTTGGCCAGAAATGATGGGAACTACAATAAAAAACAGATCTAGAGCAAGAGTAGGTATCATGCATCCCACCTGTTGCTGCAGGACTGCAGTTCTCAACCTTCCTTGCCATTGATCATCTTGGGTAGGGCTGTTGGAAATTGCTGTTCAGCAAAATTTGGAGGACTTGATGATTCCTATCTGAGCTCTAGATGCTGTTGGACTGCAATTCCCACTTTCCTCAATGTCATTATCTTAAGCATCAAACACTCCCCTTTGGATTGGGGTACAGAAACTGTCGTCGTCCACATGTTGGGAGACTCCAGTTCCCATCTCTGACCATAATTTAGTCTGTCTGGGGAATATGGAAGTTACCATAAGACTTAGCAAACGAGGTAAAAAAAAAAGAGTAAGCCAGATAACCTCCAGATGTTTTGGACTCCAAGTCGCATCTGCCCTGGCTGTAAAAGAACATGATAAAAGATAACGGGAAATATATTCCAACACGATGTGACATCACTTTAACTGCCATAGCTCAATGATATGGAATCCTGGGAGCTGTAGTTTGGTGAGAAGGCTAAAGACCATGTAGAACTATAAATCCCATGGTTCCATAGCATTGAGCCCTGGCAGTTGACATGCTGTCAAACTGCATTAATTCTACAGTGTAGCATTACAGGGAGCTCTGGCATGGACTAGTTCATGAGGTCACGAAGAGTCGGAAGTGACTGAACGAATGAACAACAAGCACCCTAGAGACAAACGGGTAGCCATTTGACCATCTGATAAGTAGCATGGGGAACTTGAGAAGCTTTTCCATTAAAGGTGATGAGTTGCTGTTGTTGTGAGCTTTCAGGTCATTTCTGACTGCTGGATACCCGATCAGGTAAGATTGATCTGAAGTAAACAATATTCTGTAGCAAAGCGTGAAGTCCTGTGTATTGCAATGGAGAGTTCAGTTTGGATTTACTGCCAAGTAAGGGTGTATCTACACCACAGAATGAATGCAGTTTGACACCACTTTAACTGCCATTGCTCAATGCTATGGAATACTGGGAATTGTAGTTTCACAAGGCCTTTAGCTTTCAGCCCCTGCCTTCATCAAATAAATGTTGCCAAGAAAACTGCATGACAAGCTTGTCATCAACCGAAAAGGTCTTGAAGGCATAAACAACAACGAAGTGCGATAGTAAAATGGCCTTATGTAAAGCTTCCATAGACCCAGACTTGTCTACAGCAATTCTGTGTTCAAAACCAGTTCCACATCAAATCCCATTCCCATTAATACTTATTGTTCAATCTGTTCCAGATATGGTCTCATTTCACAAGTGGAGAACCGAAACTCACCAAGTGACTTAATTATTAATTTGGGATTTTCAAGGGATTAAGTTCTGATTCATGAGCAATGAGTTTTGCGTGGGTAAATCTTACCTTGGGAAAACTTGTTTTCAGCTTTTTAATAAATAAATAATGAATCCAGACATTTTTAAAAAATCCAGTGTTAGTGTATGATAAAGCCATTGACTTTATTATAAACTGTTCTGAAAGAAAATAGTCTTGATTTCCTACAGAACCTTTCAAAAACTTCCCAGAAGAAAAGTATACAGTAAAATGTTTCAAAGACATATGTTTCTATCTTTGATGAATTTACACAGTTTCTGCTATATTCAAGGACTAATTCACATATGCAAAGCTTTCTATTTATTATTCTACACTTGAAATGTAATTTTAGATACAACAGTTTAAGAAGGCTATGGACAAGCTAAAACTGTCTATTGCAGTGATTCCCAAACTGTTTTTGACCAGGGACCAGTTGACCAGGGACCACGCTCCAACATTAGTACCAAAAGGGTTATGAATCAGTTTTTGATCAACTTTAGATTTGGATTGGTTATTTGGGGTACTGATTCAGAAAATTGCATTAGATAGACCACATCAGCTCTAGTTTCTGATATAGAACATATGTCATCCAGTAGTCGCCATCTGCTCATCCACAGAAAACCATATTTAATAAGTCTTGGCACTATAAGAGGATTTTGAGAGGAATTGCTCTCGTTGCAATGGTGTAGTAATGGTGAGGCTGCGGACCATATTTTAGTTCTTGCAGATCACTAGTCTATTGGAATAGCATGCTTTAGTGAGCAAGACCTCTAGAGAACAATCCCTAAGAGACAATATTGGGTGACATGGAGAAGACTGAGAAGACTGAGAAGTAATATGAGTGCCGTCTTCATAGATGAAGATGGGAGATGGAGCAAGCTCAGAATCATGGAGATGGAAGGGACCACAAGGATAATTTAGTCCAAATCTTCTGCAATTCAGGAACTAAAGGAATCTAGAGAGATTCCTGTTCTGTTTAAAGATCTCCTTCCTTGGAAATTTTAAAACAGAGGCCAGATGGCCATCTGTCAGGGGTACTTTGTGCTTTTCTTGCATAGCAGGGAGTTGGACTAGATGACCCATGTGGTCTCTTCCAATTCTATGTTTCTATAATTTGATGAGTGTCTACTGTAAAAGTTGAGTATCTTTACCCTTTGGAAGTGCTTAGATAGAATTTTTTTGGCTGGAATTTGAATCCCTTGGTTTGTCTTCTAGGCTCTGGAGTAGCAGAAAACCTCGCTAAATGAAATTAAATGCATAAGAAAGATGGGTTTTTGGGATGTTTCAGATGACAATCCTGTGCACATTTACCTAGGAGTAAGTCCCATTGTGAGGCTGCAGGACTTGAGCAAGGCATCTGATTCTCTTGGAGGTCTCTCAATTTATAGGATCCATAAGTGGGAGTCAATTTGACAACAAAAAACAACAGTCAGCTTGGGATTTACTTCTGGATGGTTGCATTGTTAATGGAACTGGAGCATTCTTCTGCAGGAATAATATGTTCTCACAGAGTAAGTAAGCAATATATTATTTTCTAAACTTAGATGTCTGGATAATAGAAGTATGCATTTTTTCATTTGCCTCATAATTTGGATCAAATACATTAAATTGTGTACTTACGAGAAGCTGGTGGTTTACTTTTGCAAAACCCTATGGGGAAGGGTAAAACTCCACCCCTGCTCCTGAATTAATTGAATGCAAACTATCTTTTCACTTTGAATTGAATTTGTAGCAATTGAGGGAAGCCAGAACAAAGGAGAAAATTGGGAGGAGGATAAAGAAACCAGGAAGGCAGAGGATTAAAATCTAATTAGGACAATTCCAGTGTATGCTTTTGGGGAAAGGAGCTGTTTAACGTTTCTTTGTCAAACTGGACATATGCCAGCTCTAAACCAGGCAAATTCTGTTCTGTGGTTTGTTTTTCTTTAATAACAAAACATAATGCTGTGGAGATTTTTCCATGCAAGATCTGAAGTGGTCCATTGATGTATCTCTCATTCTTGTTTAAATTTTCCTCCTCATACCGTGACCTTGACTGGAGACTCTGCTGCAATGCACAGCTTTCTTCTTGCATGCAGGAATACAAAAACCACACCATTACAGCAATTAGATATTCTTTTACTTACATGACTCAACCCTATACACAAAATAGAGTATTTGAACATTCTAAGTACCTCACAAAAGTGTAAGTTCCAAAATTCTGTAGGACAGATAGATGCATAGCACTTAAGTGGTAGCAAAGTGCTACAACTATGCAGAATGGATATTACCATATTTCTACCTAGAAGTGAGATGAGTGTGTGTACTAAATTCTTCTCCATAGCATTGAGAAAAGCAAAACACAAACCTTATGAATAAAAAAAGAACAAATTTCCAAACACAAACTATGTTGTATTTGAGCCTTAACTGTCACATGTAGGCATTAAGAGAAACTGAGACTAGCCTGAGCTAAAATGGAATGGACAGATAGTTTAATATAGCAGATTGGCAACCTCTTACTCTCTGGATGTTTTGGACTTTAGTGTCCATCAGTCCAAGGCAGCACATCTAGTGGTCAGGGAAAATGAGACTTCTAATAGATAACTTTTGAGGATTCCCAGTTTGTTAATTCTCTTTCAAACTGAACACTGAATAAAATGCTGCTGCTTAAACTTAGAGCTACTTTTTTTCTTCTTCTTCAATGCCAGGATTGCCTTTACCATAATATCCTCAGTTTATTTGTTTGGCTGCAAATGTTGGGCAGTGTAGAAAGCTCACATGAGAAGACTCAAGCTCACAGGAGAAGACTAAGATCCTCCAGGAGGCCCTGCTCTCTGTCCTGCCACTGTCACAAGTATGATTGATGGGGATGAGAGACAGGGCCTTCTCAGTGATTGCACCTCAAAGCGGATAATGTGGATTATCTGACCTGGATTATATGGCAGTGTAGGAGGTCCCTCATAGACCCCCCTGGTGGCACAGGGAGTTAAACTGCTGAGCTGCTGAACTTGCTGACCTAAAAGTTGGCAGGAGTGGGGTGAGCTCCCACTGTTAGGTCCAGCTTCTGTCAACCTAGCAGTTCGAAAACATGCAAGTGTGGGTAGATAAATAGGTATCGCTTCTGCCGGAAGGTAACAGCACTCCATGCAGTCATGCCGCCACATGACCTTGGAGGTGTCTATGGACAATGGTGGCTCTTTGGCTTAGAAATAGAGATGAGCACCACCCCCCAGAGTCAGGCACACCTAGACTTAATTCAGGGCAAACCTTTACCTTTTACCAGAAGGTCCCTCAGTTTAGTCATCTTGGCTTCTAGGGACTTCAGACATTATTTATTCTAGGACTTATTTATTTACTATGAACCTCATCAGACACAGTCTTCTCTCCATGTCTCTACAATGCCAAAACAAAGTCCCACGGAAGCTATCACATAACACAAAGCCACTTCTGGTGGTTGCCCATGGGACTCTGTTGTGACCGCATAGAAATGGAGGGAATTCTGCATCTATTAGAAGTCTCATTTTCCCTAGCCACTAGATGTGCTGCCTTGGACTGATGGACACTAAAGTCCGAAACTTGCTGCTTCCACTGGAAAACAAACATAATCAGGCTAGTAGATAACTGGGTGGAACTTTTTGCTTGTGTTAACTGTTTTGTATGGAAAATATATCTACTACAACACATAGGCCTGTTCACACTCAAAGGCCTGTTTCACTGATCTTGAGCAAAACCAAAAAGGTTTTGTTTACTTCGTTAACTTATTTGCTTTGTAAACATATGCAAACTTTAACAGCCTTTCATCTTCAAATTATACACACAGCTATGATCAACAGCAGATATGGGCATCCCTGTCTGGTACTCCTGTTTTTGTATTTGTGGGGCCTCAGAAATTGAAGATTTACCACATCATTTGATCATTATATTCTAAACCAAGAATCACATTCTTAGGATCTATTATGTCTCATTTATGTGTGTGTGTGTGTTCTATTTTAATTGTATTGAGTTTTAATTATATTGGATTTTAATATGCAAGAAATATATACCATTAATTTTGTGTAGTGCTTTTATAACATTGCACATTTATATTGTTTTTATTTTATTTTATGCGCAAATGGCTAATGGTCTACGCATTAATAAACTAATATTCCTGCGAAAGGCAGTCCTTGAGTTAGACTTACAAATGACTCACAGTTACAAACAAGGATGAGACTACAGGAAGTGAAAGAAATCTACCCCTGGGAAGAGAAATTCACTCTTGAAAGAATTATCATTGGGAAAGGGGTCTCCACTGAAGCATTCTCACCAATCCTTGTTGTGTTTCCATAACAAGCCAAATTGGCACTGGTGAGTGTCATCGTTCAATGGGAACAAGAACCTGGATCTCTGGAGTCCCAAGTAAATTCTCTAACCACTACATGGACTTAAACTCTACATACAAGCTAGCTGGCAAGGAAAAGCTTCATGAGAACCACCACTCCTCTTAATGCCCCCCCAGCAACAGCAAGAGTATCCCTCTGGGCAGCTAAACCAGGAAATCCCAATTGGATAGCCACCCATGAGGGTCTTCTTCCAGGGGCAAACCAAGAATGGGCAACTTGGAAGTCCCTGAACAGACCCAGAAGCAGAGTGGGCAGATCAAAAGACAACCTGGCAAAATGGCACTACCTAAAAGAATCCCCCACATTGTGTGACTGTGGAGCAGAACAGACAATTCCACATCTGTATGCTTGTCCACTATGCTCTGCCTCAGAGGAAGAATTGTTGGAGGCTACAGACAATGCCATTGCTGTTGCCCGTTTTTGGTCAAAAGATATTTAGCCACTTGTGCTCCTTCTATTTTTATCAGTTTTATACTAATTTATGCAATGCTTTTGATATGAAAATAAATAAATAAATGGAACAGTCTCTCCTTACAACCAGCTTTAAAGCTACACAGGACACGTGCAAGTATTAAAGCTGCACAAGACATGGGTGAGTACAGTGTCACTCTTCTTAAATGGTTGTTTTCCGCACAATCCTCTCCTGCTCCTGTGCTCTTCATCCTTGGCTAGCCAGGAGCTTAGCCCTGGCTCCATTGTTGTTGTTTGTTGCCAGCCATCTATGGTGGGGGTTTCCAGGGGTGGGAAAGAAGGGCAGAATGGAGCTTTCCTTTCCCAGAAAGATCAAGTCACCCTTTGAGTCATGCTTGGATGGACGGCTGCCTTCTCCTGTGACAGGGACTTAGGGAGAACAAAGAGCCCCCCTTCTCCACTTAAGGACAACAGGAGAAGTCAAAGGGAAGTGAAGAAAAACTTTGATTGGTTTCTATTCAGAAGAAAACAGGTATGACCAGGTATGGGGTGGAGGGAATCTTTCAATGCTTCCAGTCATTTGATGAGGTTGATCTCCATTACACACACAGGCTGCAAGTGTAACTTGATCCCAGAACACAGAAAGGATGTCAAAAATTAAACTTGGAGAAGGGTAGAAAATGTGCCCAAATGTCTTCCACTGGTAAGTACAGAATGAGTACCCCTTATCCAAAATGCTTGAAGCCAGAAGTGTTGGCATACATACACATCATGAGATATCTTGGAATCAAAACATCAAATGTATTTATATGTGTCAAAATAATGATTTATTTATTTATCGTATCAGGGGCAAACCAAGGGTACAGTTGTAATGTATTTAAAAACAAACAAACAAACAAAACCCCACAAAGTTTGAAAACTTAGCATTATATTAAATGTCCTTTGACCTGCAGCTGGTCAATAATAATAATAATAATAATAATAATAATAATAACAACAACAACAATAACAGTTGACTTGCAGCATAATAATAATAATAATAATAATAATAATAATTCTTACTCGCCTCTCCCTGCGAGTTCTAACACAATTAAAAAAACAAAAACACTACAAAATTTCAACATATATATATATATATATATATTTCTATAAAATATATGATTAAATCATATAGATCTAATCATTATCATCATCATCATCACCATAATTATCATCATCATCATCATTGCCTGAAAGTAATTGTATGGCATATTATCAATATGTCTGGACATGAAACAAAGCTTGAGTACACTGAACCACCAGAGACAGGCCCGTAGCCAGTATTTTGATCTGGGGGGGGGGGGGGGGGCTGAGTTTGATTCAAAGGGGGGGGGGTGAGGATCTACCCTAGCAAACCTTTTGTATCATTATCCCAATACCCCATGCATATGGGATATATTGAGCATGGTGATCAGATCATGATATGAATAAACATAACCGTTTAAATAATGCACCCGTAAGGCCTTCTCGCGGACCACCCCAAGAATTGGGGGGGAGGCTGAAGCCCCTTTTGGAGTATTTCAGATTTTGGAATTCTAGATAAGCAGCCAGGCAATCAATTCTGGGAAATTCACGGAACCATTGGAACAATCATGAGCTATGCCCAGACTCACATCTGAAATGTTTACATTCTGTTCTGTTTACCCATGTTGGATCCATATCCTGGACCATAAAGAGACATTATAGGCTTATTCATATGCACAAACACAGGTGCATTGATGTCTTGCTTGCTCAAGGCTTCACATTTCCAGGAACTCACTAGTTTGCATGTGAAAATCATCCTTGTGACCCAAAGCTGAAGGTGTGAGCTTTCTTAAGAAGAATTATGCATTATGCTTTAGGTGGTATCCACATTCTTTGTGCCACTAAACCTGTCATGGCTGATTTGCTTATGCAAAACCATCTGTTGGTGTTTCAATCTCTATGAGACAAATGTGTGTACTTGTTCTAATGTAAGATGAATATGAGTTTTGTTCTGAATCAGTGATTGCAAATTATCTGCACCATACCATCTGATGTTGGGTTGCAATATTTCTTGGTGCTTCTGCTCCTAGCCATCAATGGGGCCACACATAATAATACAGTAAATAATTGGCAGCTCTTTAGAGCAAAGTTGTGCAGCTTGTGGCCCTTTACATTTTGTTGGACTGGATCCTAGCCAGCAAAACCAATTGGGCTGAACACTAGAAGTACCAATTCAAAATGTGCTCCCTCTATTTTATCAGTTTTATACCTCATATACTCAAATATAAACTGAGTTTTTCAGGATTTTTTTAGGCTGACCCCCCCCCTCGGTTTATACTTGAGTTAGTTATTTATTATTTTACTCTGTTTTTATTATTTTATTACATTTATTATTTTACTCTATTCATTATTATTATTAAATTTATTATTTTACTCTTATTATTATTACTTTTATTATTTTACTCTAGTATTTTTATTATATTTACATTATTTTACTCTATTATTATTATATTACATTTATTATTTTACTCTCTATTATTATTGGAAGGATACATAAGCACATTCTGACCTCCTTCATTTACATTGAAGGAGGTCAGAATGATGGTTTAATCAGAGTTGGACAGTCGTATCTTAAATTACAGTTTTATGTAAATATTAAAAAACATTTACCCTACTGATGCCTCAATTAATGTAATTTTATTGGTATCTATTTTTATTTTGAAATTTACCAATAGCTGCTTTCCCACCCTCGGCTTATACTCGAATCAATAATGTTTTCCAGTTTTTTTGTGGTAAAATTAGGTCCCTTTGCTTATATTGTGCTCCAGGCGTTTGGGACTCTAACTCCCAGAAGTCCTGGTTTGTCCAATGGTCAGGAATTTTGGAAGCTGAAGAACAAAACACCTAGAGGATTTAAGATTGGACATCACTGATTTATAGCTTTCACTTTCGTGCCTTCCCTTATGCCCGGTCCTATCAAAGTGTCTTGGATTTTATTTTTAATGATATTTTAGTGATTCAATAGAGCTATTTACAACAGTCTTTTGGAATTTTGCTCATGGACCACATTTTCTTTCGATATTTTGCTGTTGGCCCACTTTGAATGCAGACTATCTCGGCTCTTACCATCTTCAGTTTAGCATCTTGGATAGCTCATTTAAAGTTCAGAATAAAACATGGCATGGAGTTACCTCAGCACTGGCATAGCCCCCTTCTACACTGCCATATAAAATCCAGATTATCTGCTCTGAACTGAATTATATGGCAGTATAGATTTATATAATCCAGTTCAAAGGAGATAATGTGGATTATAGAATCATAGAATTGTAGAATCATAGTTGGAAGAGACCTCGTGGGCCATCCAGTCCAACCCCCTGCCAAGAAGAAAGAAAATCGCATTCAAAGCATCCCCAACAGATGGCCATCCAGCCTCTGTTTAAAAGCCTCCAAAGAAGGAGCCTCCACCACACTCCGGGGCAGAGAGTTCAACTGCTGAACAGCTCTCACATTCAGGAAGTTCTTCCAAATGTTCAGGTGGAATCTCCTTTCCTGTAGTTTGAAGCCATTGTTTTGCGTCCTAGTCTCCAGGGTAGCAGAAATACTCTTGGAGGAACTAGTGGAAGTCATTTCGGAACCATTGGCAATCATCTTTGAGAGTTCTTGGGAGAGCAGGAGAAGTCCCAGAAGATTGGAGGAGGGCAAATGTGGTCCCTATCTTCAAGAAGGGAAAAAAGGACAACCTAAACAATTACTGTCCGGTCAGTCTCACGTCGATACCAGGCAAGATTATGAAAAAGGTAGTTAAGTAAGTGGTCTGCAAACCACTTCCTTATCTGCTTTGATAATCTGGATTATTTGGCAGTGTCGAAGGGGCCTTAACCATTGCAGTCTTAGGCCCCTTCTACACTGCCATATAATCCAATTCAAAACAGATAATCTGGATTTTATATGGAAGTGTAAAAGGGACCTCGGGAACTGCTTACTCTTCCTGTAGATACAAACACATACATACACACAAATATTTAAAAACAGGTCTGCAATGCAAGGGCCAACGCTATCACTGATGCTGTGCAGAGCAGTTTTGTCCCTTTATCCTCCTCTCTCATTATTTACCATTTGATTAAAAAAAAAACCCCACAGCTAACCTACAGTAATTCATTAAATAATTTGGTCTCCATCTGCTGGAAGGTCACAAACACAGCCCTTTAAATCCAGTGTTTATAAGCATCTCCTATTACAGTACATTACATAGCACCATTTCTGTTATCTGATACAGCTAATGCACTGCATGGCAAACAGAGCATCGCTTGTTGTCTCATTCAGAAATATAAGGCCCACATGAAAGAAGGTGGTGGCCTCACGCAGGGTTCCTTGAGAAGGTTATATCAGTAAATAAACTACTTTAGAATTTAGAAATCCATCGGTGGAAAACACACACCCAGAGTGTAGTGAAAATGCTGCTGTTTTCTTTCTCTGTGTATCTCTAAAGAAAGATCCAGTTCCACAGAAACTCCTTCCAAGGTACAAATAGTTCTAACCATCCCAGAAACTTTGAGGTTGTGTCCCTTCAGTTCATTTCAAAATTATGGCAACGTTAAGATGAACCTATCATGCAGTTTTCTTGGCCATTTTTTTAGAGGGGATTAGCCGTTGCCCCTCCTCTGAGGGAATCTGACTCATCCAGGGTCACCCAGTGGGTTTCCATGGTTGAACAGGGATTTGAAGCCCTGGGTCGTAGTCCAATGATCAAGCAGGTTGGCTCTTCCATTCCAGAATACTCAGTGTTTCTCAACCTTCCTAATACCACGACCCCTTAATATAGTTCCTCATGTTGTGGTGACCTCCAACCATAATTTTTTTTTGTTGTGACTCCATAACTGTGATTTTGCTACTGTTATGAATCCTTATGTAAATTTCTGATATGCAGGATGTATTTTCATTCATTGGACCAAATTTGGCATAAATATCCAATACACCCAAATTTGAATACTGGTGGGGGTTGGGGGTGATTTTGTCATTTGGGAGTTGTAGTTGCTGGGATTTATAGTTCACCTACAATCAAAGAGGATTCTGAACTCCACCAATGATGGAATTGAATCAAACTTGGCACACAGAAGTTTGTGGGTCTCTCTACTATTATAGGCAACATGTCTTATGCATCAATTGCCGGGGAATGCCAGGCAGAGGATGCAATTGAACTAATGTCTTGCTGGTGACCGTCCCATGGACAACTAGTTGGCCACTCTGTGAGATTCCATAAATGCTGTGTCACTCATGATAATAATCATTGAATAATGTGTTCTTGGGGGTCCCTGGTGCACTGGGTTAAAGCACTGAGCTGCTGACTGAAAGGTTGCAGGTTCGAATCTGGGGAGTGGCATGAGCTCCCACTGTTAGCCCCAGCTTCTGCCAATCTAGCAGTTTGAAAACATGCAAATGTGAGTAGATCAATAGGTACTGCTCCAGTGGGAAGGTAATGGTGCTCCATGCGCATGACCTTGGAGGTGTCTACGGACAACACCGGCTCTTTGGCTTAGAAATGGAGGTGAACACCATCCCCCAGAGTTGGACACAACTGGACTTAATGTCAGGGGAAAACCTTTACCTTTACCTAATGTGTTCTTGATTGTACTGTACCTCACTACAAGATCTCTAATGTGCAGCAGGATCATCATCTACTAAAATGAATGCATAAATATAGAGATGTGTGGGTGTGCAGATGTGTGTATGTGGCTAGCTTGCCCTTCATCAGAGATAGTAAAATGGTTTGGGGAGTTGCTGCCATTTCTTTTAGGCTTTGCAAGTTTTCTACTTGCTCAAAATGCTTGTTCCCATATATTTCAGAAGCACCAAGGAATTTGCCACATGGGAATTACCCAAAGAGGTGTCTTTGTGGCATAGTTGCTTCAACTTTGTCAAGGTATTCTCAGGTTTCTAGAAAGGCCTGCAGAAGGTAAAGTTTCAGTGCCATCTGCTGGTAAATCCGAGAATTGATTCTCAGGATTCGGCTATCTGGCACCAGCCTGCATTACAATAGATAGAGGCCCAAGCATGGAAGAGGGGGCGCTTTTGCACATGAAGGAGCTGCATGGGAAAAGGATGGAAGGAAGCACATGCTAATCTAGCACTATGCATAATTACATGTTTGATTATGTATTGATGGATGCTTACCTAGCAGCTTGCATTTTACCTGATTTAAATACACATTTATTAGGTCGGGGCCCCGCTGTGGCTAGTTATTATGTTCCATTGCCATGATAAATAACACAGCACTCACATGCTCAAGGCTTGTTATTTAATGGAAATAGGTGTGTATGTGTGTATTAAAAGCAACTTGTTGCTTTAGCCTGACCTTCTGGAACTGCATTCACTGAACAATATCACAAGACCTGTGGTGCGCAACACAAATATACATACAAGCAGAGGACAATGTTGTGCATCAGAATACAGCCTGGAAAAGTGTAGATTTTCTTTACAATTCTCAGCATCTTCATTCACAATGAGGACATTGGGAAGATACCATAATGTTGCTAAGTGCCTGGATATAACTGCATGTTTGCTGGGGGAAATTGAAGTTTGTAGTAGAAATCCTACCCTTCCCATGTTCTATATTAGAATGTAAAGAGCCATATGACTCCAAGGATTTCAGTAGTGGCATTCTAGATAATATCTTTTAATGGCTTAGCTTAGGCAATCCTTCATTGTCCAAGTATGATGGCCTTCCAAGTGTAGTGTTTTGGCAGTGGGTACCTAGGTGACTCTGGAGTCCTATTCTTGACCTGCATGTTCTTCTGCAGTGAGGGCATCAGTTTCAAGGTGGAAGGCGGTCCTGGTCAGGGTTGGTTTGATGTGCCTTCCTATTCGCACGTTTATCCCTTTCACCCTCCATTCATATCTCTTTGAATTCTGCACCACTGCTGGTCACAGCTGACCTCAAGTTATAGTGCTCAATGGCCAGGACTTCCCAGTTCTCAGTGTCTGTGCCACAGTTTTTAAGGTTAGCTTTAAGGCCGTCTTTAAATCTCTTTTCCTGTCCACCAATCTTTTCCGTTCATGAGTTGGGAGTAGAGTAACTGCTTTGGGAGATGGTGATCGGTGATTGGGCATTCAGAGAACATGGCCAGTCTCCAAAACTTGCCCCAGACCAAGGCACTTTTGTGTGTTCATGCTTTTTGAAAAGAACTGGAGCAGTGCATTAGTTAGGAGCTATTAAGCAGAAAGAATCACATTCCTTTATGCAAAGTGGGGGGCGTATCTTATAGGTGTGCTGTTAAAAGTAGGAAATATACATTAAATTTACTGAAATACTTGAAAGCACTATACAAATGTCAGTTGTCATTGTTGTTGCTGACACTGTGGCTGCAATTAAATATTAGTTGGTCGTTATAAGAACAGAGAACAAATGTTTTTAAAAAATGACTCAATATGCTTTTTCTCCCCTCCAATTTCATTGTGTGTCATCTAGGAATATAGTTTCTAGATCAGTGGTTCCCAACCTTTTTTTTTTGACCAGGGGCACATTGACCAGGAACCAATTTAACCAGGGACCACTTTGACCAGGAGCCACTTGACCAGGGGCCATTTTGACCAGTGACCACTTTGTCCAGGGGCCACTTGACCAGGGACCACTTGACCAGGGACCATTTTGACCAGTGACCACTTTGTCCAGGGGCCATTTGACCAGGGACCACTTAACCAGGGACCATTTTGACCAGAGACAACTTTGACCAGGGGCCACTTGACTAGGAACCACTCTCCAACATTAGTACCAATAGAGTTACAAATCAGTTTTTGGTCAACTTAAGATTCAGTTTGGTTATTTGAGGTCCTAATTCAGAAAATTGCATTGGATAGACCACATCAGCTCTAGTTTCTGATACAGAACATATGCCATCCAGTAGTCACCATCTGCTCACCCACAGAAAACCATATTTAATAATCTAGAGCATATGTGGTATATCCAATGCAATTTTCTGAATTATAACCCCAAATAACCCCAGGAACAGGCCTAAAATCGATGACACCAAGGTGCTCCTGCTTCCAGGTGCCACATGGAATGGCTCTGCTCAGGGGGAGGGAGGAGGAGGAGAAGCAGCAGTCAGGAGGCTTGTTGTCACACCTTTTGCAGCTGGTCAGTATCTTTCTATTCTGGTCTCTCAACAACTGAGACTGAAAGGCATATGACCTCTAATTGTGGAGAAATATATAACCACTTTGAGCAGTGGCCATAGGTGGCCTTATTTTCCATGACCCCATCTAATCTTATTTTGAAATAGAAATGAGGAAAAAGCATGCAGACTCTCGGAGCTAATTTGCAGCTCTTGAATATCCCCAAGCTCCATGGCTATCTCCCATCCACCACTCCTTTAAAACACCCACTGGAAAAAAAAACCAGAATTATTTCTCAAATAGACATTTAAACTACTACAAAAATATAATGCTTTGACTCTTCTGTCACCTTACCTCCCTTGTCCCCGAAAGTCCTTCCCTCAGYAGATTCTTAGAACTGCATACCTGTATTTGCATATGTGTACATTAATGAGATATCTTTGAGATGGGACCCAAGTCCAGGGGTGGCTCAACCCATTACGCAAAGTAAGCATTTGCAGTATAGTTGATTTTGCCCAGGGGCGCTCTTGAGGCACTCTTGGGGGAAAATAGGCCTTGACATATGCGAGTTGTAGTTACTGGGATGTATAGTTCACCTACAATCAAAGAGCATTCCGAACTCCACCATTGATGGAATTCAGCCAAATATGGCACACAGAACTCCCACGATGAACAGAAAATATATATCAGTGATTTGGGGGGGGGGGGGATACTGTTTGCTTACCATCGAAAATTACCTAGGGCCGCCTCTGCCCAAGTCTTAACATGAAATTCATTAATTTTTCATATATACATTGTACACAAGGAGCTCCCTGGTGGTGCATGGGGTTAAACCACTGAGCTGCTGAGTTTGCAGTTGGCGGTTCAAATCCAGGGAGTGGTGTGAGCTCCCAGCTTCTGCCAACCTAGCAGTGTGAAAACATGCAAATGTGAGATCAATAAGGTACCACTTCAGTGTGAAGGTAACGGCGCTCCATGAAGTCATGCTGACACATGACCTTGGATGTGTCTACGGACAACGTCAGCTCTGCGGCTTAGAAATGGAGGTGAGCACCACTCCCCAGAGTTGGACACGACTAGACTTAATGTCAAGGGAAACCTTTACCTTTACTTTACATTGTACACATAGTGTAAAGATTTTGAGGTGGCACGAATGAAGAGTGAAAGGGAGAAATGTGCCAAGAGGAAAACCCATCAAACAAACCCTTGTTGGGACCACCTTCTATCTGGAAATGTATGCTCTCACTGCAAAAGACCATGCAGATCCAGAAAAGGTCTCTACAGTCACTTGTGTGCTCACCGCCAAGACCTTACCCGTGGAAGACAATAATGCTTGGCCACAAAAGATAGCCTATGATGATGATGATGATGAGTCTAAAGATAATTTTATGCAGAATATTTGTAATAATTTTGTGCATGAAACAATGGCTGTGTACACTAAACCAACAGAAAGCAAAGATGTCACTCTCTCAGCCACCTATGTGACTGGATTTTTTGAGGATTTCGAAATCTGGCCCAGCTTACTTGTCCGAACGTATCTCCCTCTACGTTCCCCTCGCAAGCACGTCTGGTGGGGATGAGGGACAGGGCCTTCTCGATGGTGACCCCCCACTTGTGGAATTCACTCCCCAGTGAGATTAGATTGGTGTCCTCCCTCCTTTCCTTTAGAAAAAAACTGAAATCATGGTTTTGGAACCAGGCTTTTGGCTAACAGGCACAATGGCACTTTTGGACATTGAACTGGACCATATGATTGTTATAATAATGGAAACGACTATGTGACTGTATAATTAAGGTTATTGTTTTTAATCTATTGTTTATTTATGGTTTTATATTATTGTTATATTGTGGCATCGAATTGCTGTCAGTGTTAGCCATTCTGAGTCCCCCCTCGGGGGTTGGGAAGGGCGGGGTAGAAATGCTGTAAATAAATAAATAAACCTTTAATTTCTTATTGTTAGGATGGATTCTCTGTTTTTACATCTGAATTTTTAAAAACCTATGTCTGTTTGAATTGTCTTTGAGGGGAGTCCCTTTGCACAAAATATTGTAAATAGGAACCATTGTCACCATCTGCCCTGCTAGGAAGTTCTCACCATTTTCTAGACTGAGTTTCTGAATGCTCCAAACAGCAATGTAATAACCTAGATGTTCACCAAGTCCCTCTTTTCTGACCATAGGAATACAATGGTGGGGAGCTGTGCCTGTTGAATTTCCTGCGCTCATGTGGCTGCTGAAGACGTTCATACTTCATATTCTTGGCAGGGAAGAGAAAAGGTACAGAACTGAACGTTTTTCTTCTTGTCTGCCTGGCCCTGAGGCATGCTGGGATGACTGGAACCCAGAGGGTGGCCGTTTAAAGTGCTTTATGCATTTACACTATGTTTACACTGCATTAGGTTAATGCTCTTTATGCTAGACCACCTTGGGAGATGACCCGGGGTAAAATACTTTAAATGGTGCTAAAGCATTTTTTAAAAACCCTAAGTGCTGTGGACCCTTACTGGTGTTACCATGTTATAAGCCACTTAAAGTGCCAATGTGTGAATGCGACCTAGCAGTTTTGAGTCTCCGTACATGCGTGTGTGAGTGTGTGTCCCTTAAAATAATCTATGAACATCACATTTCAAACATTCACTGACTCCACTCCTGCAGGCAGCTACGGATGTGCTAAATAACAATAGCTGACAGACAAGCTCTCGGCTAGCACAGCGGAGCAGGGAAAGAAACCTCTCACATCTTAACACACTGCAAAGATTATTGGACTGAATGCAAGAAAATGCACAGGACTCCGTACTTACATGACTCTTGCTTTTCCTGCACTGAACTCAGATTCTGAGTAAGGACATTTCATTAGCTTGCTGTTAACCTGGCTGAGATCTGAACCATGGAGATCCAGAAGATACGACATCACCATAGAAAATTGTTTTATAAATAAGCTCAATGCAACATCCATCTCAGTGTTTACACTCCTTCTCCATACTTCATGGGTTACATATACTTGTAACTCAATGCAGTACCTCATGTGCAGTAGGACCCCCTTATCCACAGGGGAAATCTGCCCAGACTTAATATGTATATGGAAAATCAATCATAATATTGGACCGTATTGGAATTAAGACTTCCGACTCATAGAATCACACCGGAGAACCTAAAAAATACATTGCGAGGATATATTTTATACGACATGATAAATGAAACCACAGTGTCTCAAATTGCCTGCCCTCTACATAGACAGTTATGTCCAGCCTTTAATACATCAGTTTTCCTTTAGAAAAAGATATTGAGAAGACAGTGCTTTGATTATGTGTTCCTGCATGGCAAGGATTGCTCTGGAAGGTCATTGTGGTCTCTTCCAATTCCACGATTCTACCCACTGGTAAATAATATCATTTTGACCAAAATATGCATGGTTTCAGCTCTGGAAGGGCCCTCAGACACTTATGTGGACATCTCTATGCAGACGACGTACAACTCTACTACTCCTTTCCACCTGCTGCTAAGGAGGCTGTTCAGGTTCTGAACTGGTGCTTGGCAGCTGTGATGATCTGGATGAGGGCAAATAAATTGAAACTGAATTCAGACAAAACAGAGGCACTCCTGGTCAGTCACAAGGCCAAATAGGGTATAGGGTTACATCCTGTGCTGGACAGGGTTACATTCCCCCTGAAAACACAGGTTCACAGCTTGCGAGTTCTCCTAGGCTCATTGCTGAGCCTGGAACCTCAAGTTTCAACGGTTGCCAGGGGAGCATTCGCACAATTAAAACTTGTGCACCAGCTGCACCCATGCCTTGGCAAGTCAGACCTGGCCATGGTGGATCACTCTCTCATTATATCTCAAATAGACTATTGCAATGCACTCTACGTGGGGTTGTCTTTGAAGATTGTTTGGAAGCTTCAACAGGCAGCAGCCAGATTTCTTACTGGAACAGTGTACAAAGGAGCATACGACACCCTATTGCATCAGCTCCACTGGCTCCAGTCTGCTACCGAGCACAATTCAAGTGCTGCCTTTAGCCTATAAATCCCTAAACGGTTCTGGTTCAGCTTATCTATCCAAATGCATCTCTCTTTATGAGCCAGTTAAAACATTAAGGCTGGCTGGGGAGGTCCTGCTCTCAGTCCTGCCACCCTCGCAGTTGCTATTGGTGAGGACAAAAGACATGGCCTTCTAGGTGGTGACCCCTCAGCTGTAGAATTACTTCCCCAGCGAGACTAGATTGGCTCCTCCCTCATGGCATTTAGAAAACAACTGGAAAACTTGGCTATTCAAGCAAGTATTTGGAGAGAGATGGCAATGTTGAAGTGGTTTAATGACAACCTCGAGGTTGGTGCTATGACAATTGTTTTATGTCTATGTCCATGTCTGATGTTTTATAGTTTAACTGGTTTTAATATATAGTTATATGTATTTTAGATATGTAATTTATATTAAACATGTGAGGCCTTGAATTTTGCCATTACTACACTTTGAGTCCCCCCAGGGGTGAGAAAAATGCAAGTGCAAATAAATAAATTTTAATTTTCAGAGTTCTGCTAAGTGATACCCAACCTATATTTATTTCTCATTTTACCTAAGAAACATATATTGAAGGTTGGCAATGTAAATCTTGTAATAAATGGTGGAGGGTTCTAAAGGTGCTAATTCCAACAACTGCAGAATTCCACCTCACTCCATTGGCTGCTGTTCATTTTCCAGTCCCAATTCAGGGTGCAGGTTATCACCTATTAAGTCCTAAACAGTTTGGGACCCGCCTACCTTCATGATTGCATCTCCTGCCACAAACCTGCATGATCACTTTGATACTCTGGAGAGGCCCTCCTTTTACCCCTTCCTCTATCACAGGCATGACTTATGGGAACGAGGGAGAGAGCCTTCTCCACTGTGGCCCCCCCAGCTGTGGAACTTGCTACCTGGTGAGATTAGGCAAGCCCTCACCCTAGCAGCCTTTAATAAAGATCTTAAAACTTGGCTTTTCCGATGTGCCTTTGGAGAGTGACCATATATTCCATTCCTGTTGGTTCACCCACAGTGTTGTCCTCATACTGCACTTTTCTCCCACCTTATTGAAGGCCTAACTCCAGCGTTCCGTCCCCTATGAGCTCCTTCCCCCTCAAATATACCTTTTTCATTTCTATCTCATTCAGAGTTTTATCATTTTATGTCATGCATTTGGCCCGCCCACTGTGTTTGTTTTTTCCATTGATTTTCTATTATGTTATTTTGCACTGTTTATTTTACTTGATTGTTTTATTTATTTTATTATGGTGTTATTTTGTTGTTCTGTATTATATTTTGCTGTAATGTACTGCAGGGCTTGGCCTCATGTAAGCCGCTCCGAGTCCCTTCTGGGGAGATGGTGGTGGGGGTATAAATAAAGTTTATTATATTAATATTATTTACAAACCCAGTTCTAAAAATCTCCTTGGCTCATGTAATGACACCTCCATGCAAAACAAAAATAAGGGGGTTTTGGCCCTCTGGATTCACAATTCTCTTCCATTTCACTGTAGTTCATCCCCATTCCAGAAAAGTGCTCCTTCTATTGCACGCTTCATTAAAATGCCCAGTCCCCATACTGTCACCCAGTTTTCCATCCAGTGGCTAATGGTTTGCCATGCATATGGTGCTCTTAAAAGCAAAAACAGATGTCACTCATTTATATTTCATGCTGAGCCCATATTATGAGCCCAAGCAAGGCCTGAGCGCAGCTTCCGAGTGCCTTTGTCCACAGATTCCTGGCATGTCCTACATACTGCCAGCGGCCTCTTTGCATTCTCCGGCACAATGATCTCAATTGTTTGGGACAAAACAGCTGCTCCCCAATGAGGATGCGGCCAATGTGACAACTGCTGAAATCTTGCAAATGATCTGTTAAACCGACTTGCCAGTTGCCCTCCTTGGCTCTGAATGAGTCAACACATTAGCCGTGGCTTTTAATGATCCAAATTATGTGTTACCTGCATAACTGATGAGAAGGGTGATGGACATAGATCCTCCATTATCACTGTGGCTATTATTACCCATTCAGGGAGTCATTTCAGGTTAAGCCAGGACAATGTTCCAGCAGCTTTCGGAAACAGTTCAGAGGTTCAGTTGTGGTAATTGCATGACTACAGCGTCCTTTTTGCAATGAGGTAGAGCAGAGACTCTGGAAGAAAGACAAGCCTCTCCTTTGTCTCTAATGAGGGTATTGCAATGTTGGTCACTCTTCTGCTATCATTCCGAAATCTGTTCCACAGTGTTTAGTAGAAGCCATCACTAAACTTCTAGCTTTCTCCCTTTGTTGATAAGTAGGTCAGTGAGATAATACTGAATGTTGCAAAGGCAGCAAAAGGCCGATTATGATATGATTTTTCCAGGGTGGGTCTCTAGCAAAACCAAGCAGCTGTGTGTCACATGCTGCCCATGCCTCCAGCACTATTAGGCTCTTAAGCAAATAATTCCATTTATTAAAAAATATCAACATAATGGCCTAAATCCAATTGTTAGTGCTAATTAGAGGAGTACCACGGAATAACTGAAAGTGTGGACATAACAAGTTCCCACTCTAGTAGGAATTAACTATTGGATTTAGGACCATCAACTCTTCTCATGATTATGCAGAAGGAATGTTTATAAGAATGATTCACAATGGCATATTCTTGATGATGGGACCAAAATCTAAACAAACATTCATTTATGTTTTACATACATTATAAATGCAGTTTATACATAATGTCGAAGGCTTTCATGGTCAGAATCACTGGGCTGTTATGGCCATGTTCTAGAAGCATTCTCTCCTGATGTTTCACCTGCATCTATGACAGGCATCCTCAGAGGTTGTGAGGTCAGTTGGAAACTAGGAAAAATGGGTTTATATATCTGTGGAATGTCCAGGGTGGGACAAATCCTAACAAAGGATTCCCCCAGGCAGTAAGAAGACAGACCTTGAAAACTGCTAGGTCATTAAATGCTAATCAAGGTGGCCAATTGCAACATTCACACTTACCCCAAATGGACAGAGTTTTTTCTTCCACCCTGGACATTCCACATATATATAAACCCCACTTTCCTAGTTTCCAACAGACCTGACAACCTCTGAGGATGCCTGCCATAGATGCAGATGAAACTTCAGGAGATAAAGCTTTTTTATACATAATATGTTTAAATAATGATGTGCCTGAAACAAAGTATGTGTACACTGAATCATCAGCAAGCAAAGGGGTCACTATCACAGAAACAATTCTGGGATTCTGGATAAGGGATGCTCAACACTTCCAAGGTCTGGTCCTTACATACCCTTTTCTCCCTAGTTTGAAACAGTTGCATATGTGTTGGAGGGGGTGGGGATTCAACTCAAAATCCAAGGGGTATCCCCAAAGTAACTTTGCTAAGTTCTAAGTAACTTTTGCAATCTCTTCACCCCTCTGGGATTACCTATAGTAATTGCAAGTGATTTTCCTTTTCTCTAAGAGAAATCTCTCAAGCTATACGACTATCTGAAGCACTACTAAACTAAAAGAAAGAAATGCATTTTGAGAAAATTCATGTCAGCGTTTTGCTGGAGTTTGATTGGCATTTCTCCTGTGAGGAAAAACTCACTTCCTTTGGTTCTTGACCTCCAGCTTCCCAGGGTCATGTTATTATTACCTGTGCAAAATCTTTTGGGAGGAAGAGATGTGCGAACCCCAACAGCAGCATGCATTGCAGGCAGGTGAAAAGGTGGGAAGACTCTGCAAGATTACACCACATCCTGCTCTTTTCCTCCTCTCCACTCACAGAGATTAATTGTCACCGCTCACTGTATTTTGCCTGCCAGTTTTGATCAAGCACACCTAAAGATGGATGCTTGGTTAAACCACCACAGCATGAGTAATTTCAATCAAATACAGGTTTGGGTTAAAGCCTTGGTGTATTTTTTGTTGCTGAGCTTTTTTTTCTAAATCCTCAGGGCTTGTCATTAGGTAGTGGGATGCCATGTCCTGGTTAGAATGATGATTGAATCTGAAAGCAATTCCTCCTTTATATAATAATACTTTTCTCCCCTGTGGTTCTTTCGACAACCAAAAAAAAATTTTTTTTGCAAGGCTTCTAAAGCTAAGAGCAAATCCAACCTATTGTCAGTTGCACAAGTTTCATCAAAATTAGAGAGATAGGACAATACTTTAATCCCTTGTCTCCAGTTGATAGGCAGAAAACTCTTGTAGGTCATGTCAACATCTCCTTACTTATACAATTGTATTGTACTCCTTGTCTGATCCCATAGGCCAAGAGTTGATAACTTTTGGGTCTGTAAGATTAACATTCTTCATAATACCCTAGAATAGAGGTTTCAACTTATTTTCACTGAGGGCCACATCAACCTTCTGCTTGCTTTCAGAGGGCCATTTATAATCGAAGGACTGCACAAATGTAACTGTGTTGCCTTGGCATTGAAAGACTCACAGGCCACATAAAATGACACAGAGGACCGGATTCACCCCACAAGCCTTGCATTCGACATGTGTGCTTTAGAAAAACCCAAGTGTGTCTGAACTTGGAAGCTAAGGAAGGCCAAGCTTATGCTTTCATACAACAGCAGAGACATTGGTAAGGGATAAGGACTGCAAGTCAATATTGATAGTAGTCAGAAATCCCTTACAGCAATGGTTCTCAACCTGTGGGTCCCTAGATGTTTTGGCCTACAACTCCCAGAAATCCCAGCCAGTTTACCAGCTGTTAGGATTTCTGGGAGTTGAAGGCCAAAACATCAGGGGACTCACAGGTTGAGATCCACTGCCCTACAGCAATGGTACTTTACCTGGGAGTCCCTGGGTGTTTTGGCCTACAACTCCCAGTTTACCAGCTGTTAGGATTTCTGGAAGGCCAAAACATCTGGAGACCCACAGGTTGAGAACCACTGCCCTACAGCCAGTCTATATGGATTTGTTATCATGCATGAGGTTGCAGATCAGTGTCGCACCTCAGAGTAGAATCACCTTGCTTAAGACACCAAACAGCACACAGCCTGTAGTCTTTATGGTTTATTAAAAATAAAAGATAAAAAATTCATAAAAGCGAAAGTAATGTTTCAAAGATCAAAACAAGGTAACACTTGAAAGCAAGATCCACAAAGGCATCAGCAAAGAAAAGTCCCATGAAAACATGACAAAATCCTGAAGCCATGAACATGAAAACTGCAAGATAAATCCAGGCAAACAATGTAAGCTTCTTGACTGAAATGGGAAGTTGCTCTGACAATGGGATATTTTCAAACAGCCTGTGTAATACCCTTTGCAAAACATGAAGGCGTTTCTCTAGCCCTTAGCTTCCCGCTTGTTTGCAATTCTCACATTCCTTCGGACCTTGAATTCTAAATGGCCAGCTCGATCTAAAGTTCTTCCTCATCAAGGTCAATCTGTTCGTTAGTGCTTTCTTGCTCATTATCTGGCTGAGAACAACTGTCCTCCCTTCCTGAATCAGCACGCAACTGGCTCTGGCTAGTTTCACTGTCAACCACGTCATCCTTTGCTGTGGGAAACTGAACTTCTGCACCCTGTCCTTTATCATCTATTACAGGGACATCACTTTGCACCTGATTGTGAAACTGAATCCCATCATCCTCATCAGAATCATTGACACTATCACTCTGTGATTCCAGCTGAGTCACAACAATCAACTCCATGGCAGTTGCATAACACACATAGCTAATTCGGGTTAATGTGGCTTTGAACTGTATTAACAAAAGTTGTGCTCTGGGGCTCTTCTGCATTTGGGCAGTTGTGTAGCTTCCTATTAAGTTGTGTAGCTTCCTATTAAGGAAGCAGCTGTGACTGTTTACACCACCATGCCACTTTTCCTGGGCTTGGCCAGCCCAGGGACAGATGATGGCATTTCCTTTGCCTCGTTGTTCTGCTACCAGTCATGAAAATTGCAGCATTTTTTAATCTGCAGCTGGAGTGACAATAGTTGCCGGAGTGAAGAAGCAATTAGAGATAGAAGAGGTGAAAGGACAAAACTATTTATTTATTTACTTACTTCATTTGTATATTGCCCTTCTCACCCCGAAGGGGACTCAGAGCGGTCTTACATACAATAAAATAAATGTATATATTAAAACAAGAAATTAAAAATACATGTAAACATTAACCATTAAACAAGTCCTCCTTTCCCTCCTCCCTTCTTTCATGTCACTTCATTTCTCTAGCTATCATCATTACATCATTTTTGTGCCCATAGAAATCACAACTTCTGAGGATGCTTGCCATAGATGCAGGCAAGACATCAGGAGAGAATGCTTCTAGAACATGGCCATATAGCCCAAAAAACCTACAACAACCCAGTGATGCTGGCCATGAAAGCCTTCGACAATAAATGAAAGCATTAGTTGCTCTGATGGACTACCTTCTTCTGGGAAAATACAAGGAGAGTGATAACCTTTTAATATTCCTGGACCTTTCATCAACATTTGATGCCACTGATCATGATACCTTTCAAGAACAGCTATGTTAGATGGGAATAGGGGTCTGTGCATTACAAATGGCTCTGTTTTTATCTGTGAGATCAGTTCTAGAATGTGGCTCGGAGGAACTCCAGTCCTGTGGCTATTAAGCTATAGTCGGACTGCAGGATTTCATCTTACTCTCTCACGCTGCTTAATATCCATATGAAAATGGTGAATGATATCATTCGGTGTTTGCGGGTCGGGTGTCAACACTACACTGATGATGCTTAGCTTTACTCCTCCTGGTTTCCAGAGTCATGGTCCGGTGCTCAAACCATTACAACAGACTGCCTTTCAAATTAATTTTGGGAGCATTTTTAGGTTCTCTTGGAGGCATTTTGATCACCTCCAGCAAGGTTTTTCTTCTATTCCTAAGTACGTTTGTGGGATGGCATGACTAACTCTAATATATCTGGCCTTTGCACAGAAAAAATCTGGCAAAAGATCAAATACCTGGCCAGGCCATTCTCCCCCTCTGTTCCTGGTCCTTTAGCAAGCCTAACAAGAAAAGCAATAAGGGAATGACCTCCTCGCCTTCTTTTCTATGAAAAGCCCCTTGAGTATGCCACATGCAAAGGAAAAGAACACAGGACATTGATTAAAAATCATTTCTTTTCCTTTTAGCGACAATTGCAATAAAAAGAGGCCAGGAATTAAATGAAGTGACCTTTTCAGTGGCGCCTACAGCTATAGGATCCGATCCAATTCCATAGGAAGTCAATAGAAGGCCTCTCATTGATTTCAGCATGACTTAGAACAGGCCTTCCAAATGGAGCACAGTTCATTATCAATTAATAGCCTTCAAAAACAGGTGGATCATTTTGTTTTCAGTCCATGCAATGTTACATAGTCTAAGTCAGAATTGCATTCATTCTCCACAGGCACTTCGGGAACCTTGCGTTTTAGGGACATGCATGACTGAGCTCAATGGGACTTGGCTCTGAGTGGATATGCAGATGATTTCATGACTAAATGGTTGTCCTATTAAACTGTTTTCCTATTCACATCTGTGTGAGCACCATGTTGCCTGTCCATTTATGGCACCTCCATGAATTCTACAGTTTTCTTAGGCAAGGAGGTGGTTTTGCCAGTCTAGAGCCAGACTGATGAATCTTTATTTATTTACTTACTATATTTATATCCCAACCCTCTCAACCCCAAAGGGAACTCGGAGCGGCCTTACAATTGACAGCAATTCAGTGCCATCAACAGACAATAAATATTAAACATGTAAATTAAAACAAAAATTAAAAAGCAATGTAAACATTAAAAACACATTTTTAAAATCATGTAATTTGAGGACATAGTCAAAGACCATTCTGGTCATTACCGCACATAATTCCACTTCACATTGACTTCACTTTTGGCCAAAGACTTGATCCCAGAGCCATGTTTTACTTGCTTTCTGAAGGTCAGGAAGGAAGGGACTGACCTGATTTCACTAGGAAGGGAGTTCCATAGCTGAAAGGCCAGCACTGAGAAGGCCCTGTCTCTCATTCCCACAAACTGCACCTGCGAAGGAGGTGGAACCAAGGGCAAGGCCTCCCCAGATAATCTTAATCTCCAAGATGGTTCATAGAGAGAAATACACCTCTTGTAATCCTTTACCACTGCTATGATAAGTGAGACTGATGGAAATGTTTGACTGATAGAAAGGCTTCCTCAACCTTGACCAAGCTGATCACCTGATTTTATTGTTTGCATTATTCCACTATAGATTGGAGGAATCACATGACTAAATCTGCAACAGACGTCAAGAGTTTTGTGGTGATAAAAACACTTACTCCAAAATAGCAAACTACATGAAGTATGTTATGTTCAAAATCCATTAAAGGTGCTCTGTTTTCTCCACACCTGGACTTCATAGTAATTTTGACAGGAAAAAATACCATACATAGATTTTTGAAAGGAAGCCACATGAGAAAACTGACAAAGGCAAGCTGCAAATGATTTGAACATGACATCTCTTGAAGGATAAATTAAAAGCCTATATAACAAAGCCCAACCGACCTACAGTTCGGGTACTTACTGCTGATAGGTGACTATCAGGCCCTTCATCCCCAGTGATATTATTTTTAAATAAAATTTACATTATAAAATCAGATCCAAATCCAGCTGAACCTAGGGAGTTTGCTTCTGATGGAACATGGAGAGGAGAACATTGCAAAACTGTCATCCAATGCATTTTCCTCAGTAATAAACCCATAGAACTTAGTAGCAATTAATTTTGTGTAAACCCCCCCCCCCCCAAATATGGTAAAGTTCCTGGCCTTTTTGCTTTGTTGTATACATTACTATAATTACAAAATCTTATAGGAAGTGGCTGCTTTTCAAAGCAATGTATTAATTTATTGGCTTTCTATCCTCCTCCACCCCTCACCCCCTCCCCCCCCAAAAAAAACTGAGAACTAGGCTGGTCCACTACAAGGCTGATGAAAATGTTACAAGTTAAAATCATGCATACAAAAAGCTATAATATTAAAATGCAATTAAAGGAATTATAACATTAGAAGCCAAGTGAATTAGAGAGAAAGTACATAGTACATCAACAAAAGGTACATCAATAAAAAGTACAACACTCACTCTGTTAAAAATAGCTTTAGCAGCCTGTGAATTGCCAGAACTCTCCCTGAAAAAAATGCCTTTGCCTGCCCATAGAAAGTCAACACAAAGAAAGGCAGCCCTTTGGATGGGAGTTACACAGCCTGGGAGCAACCACTGGGAAAACCCTCTTCTCAGGTCACCACCAAATACTTTCCTGGCACACTCCACATACTATAACACTAGTTAGTGCCCAAACCTCTTGGTCCATTGATCATATCTACTTTCAGCAACTGGAGATGGGCGGAGCCAGAAGGAAAGAGAAGAAACTGAGGCAGTCATTTTAAGATCAATTAGGAGTTTTGTGGGGGAAGAAAACAATTGGAAGTTTTGAAGGGGGAAGGAAGAGTTTGGAAACTGTTTGTAGTTTAAAGATACCTCTTTGAGAACAACAGTTAATAGGCCTCTATAGTGATTAGAGTGCTGTGGGAGGAAGGGAGATTTCAAAGGTTTAAAAGATCCTATTTCGATTTCTGTGTGTGGTACTTTGTTTTAAGAAACTCAAGATAAAAGTACCATCCTCTGTAAGAAGTAATGCTTGACAAGTGTTTTGAAACCATTACGCATATTGACTGTTCACAATAAACAACATATTCCTGTTTTATTCCAACTAAAGTCTTTGTGTGGCTTTTTAAACATTCCAGTGAAGGAGGTGGCCTATTAAAATAATAAATTGGTGGCAGCAATAGAAATCTTTAATAAATAATTGGAGGCAACAAAGGAGAAATATAAAAGACAGTGATAGCTTCCCCCTGATTGGCCTTGTGTGTGTGAGGGTGTGTGTGCTCTGATTTCCTCATGGCCTTGACTTGGGCCAGCTCTTGTCATTTGTCCTTTGTCCTCCATCTTGTGTGTGGTGTGCCTGGTGCAGATTCTGCCTTCCCTCCCTCCATATTTTGTGATAAGTGGTGGCAATTTGTTATAGTTACCATAACTTAAAGTCAACTTCACAGCATTTGCAACAGCATACTCTGGAGGTTATTAGATATTTGGAGCATCCCAAGGGCTCAATTGCTCAATGCCACACATAGACTGCATGGTTTCCACCTCATGCTGTATGCAGCCCCGTCTACACTGCCATGTAATCCAGTTTCTGAATGCAAATTAACTACATTGAATTGGATCATATGGCTGTGTAGATCCAGCCTGAGTTAAGAGGACAAACTTCAGCCTGTCCATTCTGCAGAATTCTTGGGCTTTTAGGTTGGGGAAGCACTAGAGCTCTCTGGGGGAAAATTCTGAATCTCTCATGAGACTTCTGTTGTCTAGAATTGCATTGGCTTTCTTAGATGACTCATGTTCAGTTTGTGGTCTACTAAGATTAATTTATCCCTTTCAAATAAACTTGTCTTCAAGCCAATTTATATCTGTACATTTCATCTGTATTGCCAAAGTATAGATGTCTCCCTGTTGCAGAAGCAGCATTGACTGCCTCTACTGTACAAATTCTCAGGTGCCCCTGTTGAGCCAATGTTTGTTCCATAGCTCAGTTAGTAGGGCCTACTAGAAGCTTTCCAAGGTTCTGTATTGCTTCAAGTGGCTTGGCTTGACCTGATCCCAAAGGCCTCGATAAAACAGAAGGAAACTTCCTAAGGCTTAGCTATGGAATTCTCCACCAAGAGAGGCCCGATTGGCCCCCTCTCTGCTCTCTTTTCACCAAAAGACAAATACATGTTTGTTTCAACAGACCCTTGGCTTTTAACTGGTTGAGACAGTGCAACAACTATGCTTGTTCTTTATGTGTATTAGATTTTAGGTGTTTTTACTGTTCCAGATTAATGTTTTAAATATTTGATTGTGTTTTCAATTTGTTTTTTTAATGGCAATATTGCCTTAGTGTTTTAATGTGTCAGGCACTTTCAGTTTGATAGGGGAGGATATACATTAACTACATACAGCCTCATCATACAGGCTGCCGGAATCACCCTGGATTGCCGCGGATCTTGGCAATCCCAGTGGCACCCAAGCAGGGGGTGTGGAGACCTGTCGCCCTGTGCCCTGCACTATCTTGGCTTCCCCCTACCTCATCAAAGGAGGGAAGCATCCTTAAGCCAGCTCAAACCATCTTTCCCTGGATCCTCTCATTAGCTAGTGGTGACAATTTTTCAGCAGTGGCAGGTTTCTTGCTCCAGTTCAGCCACAGAACTGCCCTGGAAGTAATTCTCCAAGATGTGATGGGAGCCATTGGGCTCTGTGACTGAACTAAAAAAACACCATTGTCACTGAGAAAAGGTAAGTACTAACAAGATTCTTGCCTATACTGAATGTATAGGCAGGAAATCTGTTAGTACAATCACCAAAACTTATGTTCCCATATGTACTTTTTTGGAACATTGTGGAAGGAAATATCAATTACCTCCTTCTACAAGATGTATAGAACAGGTGGCGGTAGAATAAGCTGCTCTGCTTTACTGAGGTTGGAGGCCACTCCCTTTTTTCCCTCAAGAGCCATAAAAATGAGCCTAGGAGCACCACTGCAGGTTATGAGTGGTTGGGAAATTGAGCTCCACCATGCCGTTCCCCAAATATTTTTGAATGCTGGAAAGACAAAGTCAGATAGAGGAAGCAGCCTCTGCAAATACACCAATAGAGCAGGCCTACACAACCTGTAGCTTTTCAATTTTTTTTTGGGGGGGGGGGACTCTAATCCCCAGAAGTTTTACCCAGCTTGTGTCAAGCCCTTTTCAATTTCTGTATTAATCCCAAGTTATTAATCTTCTATGGTGTATGCTGTTGTACAGCTGTAGAGTTGTCACAGGATCATGACTACAATTTTCAGGATGCCCCATAGGTCTGAAATGTAGTTACTTTGACAATGTGAGCATGCATTTTCCTGCCGGAAGGACAAACTGGGTGAATATCGCACAAAGGTCATTGGATGGGGTGGTTTGGACCAGGCTCTCCACAGGCCCGTAGCCAGGATTTCGATTCGGGGGGGAGGGGGGCTGAGTTTGTTTCAGGGGAGGACTGAGTCTGAGTGAAAGAGGGTCTACCCTAGCAAACCTTTTGTTTTGTTACCCCAATACCCCCATGCATATGGGATATATTGAGCATGGTGATCAGATCATGATATGAATAAACATAACAGTTTAAATAATGCACCAGTAAGGCCTTTTTGCAAACCACCATGAGAATTTCGGGGGGGGGGGGGCTGAAGCCAAAAGCCAGTAGTTTGGAGCACCACTGCACTGGTATCTTGATCACAATATTCAAAGATGTCCCATAGGCCTGAAGACCAGTTTCTTTGGCAACCTTCAGTGTTTACCCTTTGGGAAGCATAGATGCATGAAGCTTTTAATGCATTATATCTCTTTACTAATCCCGAGTTATCAGCCTAATGTATGCTATTGTAGAGTTGTTGCAGGATCTTGGCCAAAAATCTTCAGGGATACCCCAACAGCCTGAAGCCCACCTGGTTTGTCAACCCTTAACTGTCCACCTCCTGGCAATGGATGCATCAAACCCTTTAGTATTATATCTCCTTACTAATCCCCTGAGTTATCAAGCCTCAATGGTGTACGCCATTGTACAGCTACAGGGTTGCTGAAGAGATTGAGCTACATGAATTCCATGGCTGATCAATAATTTTCAGGCACATGAAAAGCTGACGAAAAGCCTTATTGTGCCACCAACCAATTTGTTTGTTTATGTCATTGATCTATGGCTTCCTTCTTGCAAAAGGCTATGCTCAGTACGCTGAAAAAAAATGTCAAATGCTTTTATTTGAATACATGCCCTTTCCCCAAACATTCATTTCCAAATCGGATTAAATACAAAGCACCTTCTGCCTTTGCTGTATGCCTCTGATCAGATCTGACTATACATAAGTAAAAGTCCATTTGATGTGGTCCTTTCCCTAAATGCACTTTTAACCATATGACTACTATCTTTGGCTCATCCTTCACTGTGGATACAAAAATTATTGGCTTCCTGGAATCAAATGCTTTTGTTGTAAAATTGTCACATTAGTTATGTATCTTACAGGATTGTAATAGGAATAAATGCTATCGTTCTTTGGGATTAGAACCTTTTGTTTTATGGGCAGAGGGGCTCCAAACAGTTACATGGCAAGTAGAACACTACTTAATGTGCGAATGGACCACATTTCAAACGTTCAAGCTTCAGATCCCATTATAGGAAGAATAAGGGAAAGTATTATAATTGTTTAATGGCTACAGCAGCTCACCTAGGTATCCAAACAGATGCATGGTATTTTCTCATTTGAGGGATACATATAAATATATGTAAAACAATGCCGAGAAAAGCAGTGATAGTAATATTGCTAAATAGCCATTAAAATCTCAGTCCATTCTGTATAGATCAGGTTGTTTCACAGCTGGTTGGGAAGTCAGCTGCATTAAAATCACTACTGACCGAAAGGTCATGAGTTCGAAGTAAGCCCAGGTTGGAATAAGCTCCGAACCATTTGTCTAGCTTTCTGTTGACCCTTGCAGCCCGAAAGACAGTTGCTGTCTTTCGGGCTAGGAAATTTAGGTAGCGCTTATCCGAGGAGGGTAATTTATGATGCCATAAAAACCTCCAGCAGCATGCAAAAGAATGAGGAAGTTCTCCATCAGTGTCACAAGTGAACAGTGAAGCGACAGCTCCTCCAGTGACCAGAATTCAAAGCATACCCTCATGAAGCTGGAAAGTTAAATAGCCTCTGTGTGTGTCTGTCTGTATATATGTTGTGTGTATGGCATTGAATGTTTGCCATGTATATGTGCATTGTGATCCACCCTGAGTCCCCTGCAGGGTGAGAAGGGTGGAATATAAATACTGTAAATAAATAATAAGTAAATAAAATCATAAATGTATGGAAGATGAGTGCCATTCACAACACCAAATATAGTTAATTAGGCTCTGTTTTCAAAGTCAAAACTTTAATCAAGGTTGAGGTCTAAGTGGATAGCATTAAATTACTGATCCATTCTTGTTCAACAATTGTCAGAAACAGCTATTTCCCATCATTCAATTTCAAGGTTCATATTTGAACCATAAGGTTGAAAGCCTGATTAGTTTTGTCTTTAAATGCAAAGAAGGTGAAAATTTGCTTTTCTATTAAATTCTGCCATGTTTGTGTACATATAAAGCATCTAAGAATGCAAACAACCCAGCCTGGTTTGTTATATAGACATCTGAGAATCTTTCCTCATCCTTTTGCTTTTCCTCTTCTAACAGAGTAATTATTATTGTTCACATTTTAGATCAACAATGTGTGCTCTCAATTCAATTAACATCGCCACAATGTTCTCCTGACAATTGCACTGTATGTCTATAGAGACCCCATTAAAATGTCATTATACTGCTGCTGTGTTGTGAGACTTCAACAGGAAAACAATTTCAGGGAAAATCTTCAGAGAGCTTGTTATGATCCATTAAGAATGTGAAATGTAAATAGCATCAATTATTTCTATGCAAACCTAGGGAGTCCCATTTCTGATACTATCATGATATAAAATTGAATGGGGAATTTGTCTCTCTCCAAGCCTTCAGAGATGTCAGCAAAAATGGAAGGCTGAACTAATATAAACAGTTTGACTGGTCTGGAAAACATACTACACAAAAAAGATTTCTTTTTTGGATGGGTAGAGCCAAATATTCCCATGACTTTCAATGCTGGCTTATTATTCTTGTCCTTTTCAGATATTGTGCAGTGTCATAAATAGTACAACAAATGCCATTTTGCATGCATGTCTGTCGTATTTGTTTGTTCATCACATCTGTACTCTATCTGTACTCTCCCAAAGTGCCTTGCAGAGGTCAATTTATTCAGGATTACAAATTTATAACATTGCAAACAAGGAATAAGGAGAGGAGAGGAAGAAAAGAAGGAAATTTTTCCTATAACGACCAGCTAGATGGAAATGCTCCAGCTATCTTGCTGGAATAGCTGGTGATAGAAGAGCCAACATTAAATACTTGAGTGTTGTGCAGTTGTATGGCCATGTCCTAGCAGCATATTCTCCTGATGTTTCGCTTTCATCTGTGGCTGGCATCTTCAGAGGATCTGATGGTGGTAAAGCAAGTGGAGTATATACACCTGTAGAATGTCCAGGGTGGGAGAAAGAGCCAAAACATCTTAACAAATTGTAAAGGGTGCAATTAGCAAGCCTAATTTGCAAGTGTCTGAATGGTATCCATCCATTAGCATGTGATCAACTAAGGAGATTGTATAGTCAATAATGAGGGCATTTGCCTGTAGCTTCCTTTGCTTGGATGGTGTTCACTGGCCCTTGATTGAATGCTGCCTGGAGTCTTCCTGTGTCTGAGTGGTGTTCATTAGTTACTGTCTTGATTCTGGTGTTTCTTGATAGTGGTAGCCAGATTTTATTAATTTTTATGGTGTCTTCCTTTCTGTTGAAATTGTCCATGTGTTTGTGGATTGTGGCTTCTCTGTGTAGTCTGACAAAGTGGTTGTCAGAGTGGTATAGATACTCCACTTGCTTTACCGCCACCAGAACTTCTGAAGATGCAAACAACAGATGCAGGCGAAACGTTAGGAGAAAATGCTGGTAGAACACGGCCATACAGCCCAGAAACCACACAACACTACAATGAGTTTGGCCATGAAAGCCTTCAACAATATAAGATTAGATACTTATCAGAAACCATGCATCTTTTCTTTCTCTTCTCTGTACAGGAATAGTGGCTGCTAGGTGAGGTTAGAGTGCATCACTGCACATTGCATTGCATGGAGGGTGCTAGCAAGTGACAAGCTGTGTGCAGCAAGAGCTATAACATATAACAGTTACTAAGTTCCTTTCATACTATGCCATTTGAACACTATGGTTCCGCTTTAGCAGCCATGGTTTCTGTTGAGGCCGGTGAAGCCTCTAAGGATGAGGATAGGGATTTTCTGTTCGAGCCTAGTGTTTCTGTGGGGGAAAGCAAAAATATTTTGAGACGATGGGAGTAGACAGTGAGTCTCATGAGAATCGGCCAGGGATTGACTCTGAAAAGAATGTGGAGGAGACAGGAGGGTTACAGATTAAATTAAATGAGGATAACTGGAGAAAGCCATTTCTCTACCTTTTCTACTGTTTGTTAGCATGAAATGCTCCAGCCATTTTCATGTTGGCCAGTACAGGTGGGTTGGATACCAGTTTTTAGCCCTGGAAATCCAAAAGGGCCTGGCTGCTTGAAGTTGCCTGTAAAGTAAACATATTATTCTCCCACTTCCCTTTCCCCATTCCAAGTAGAGCTTAACAAATACATCTTTTTTCTATTATTTTGTTTCTAAAATCTATGATGCAACAGGTATATTAGAAAAACAAACTAGGCACCACGGAGCCTTGTGATGGTGCATTTCCTTCATTCTTCGTCTATCAATTTTATTGCATTTGGCAGAGATAGAATTATTCCATCCCTTAATGAATTCTAATGACTTAAAATACATGAAGGAGTAACTGCTGCATCCAGTCAATCAATCAATCAATCAATCAATCAGCCTATGGAGTTCAGCCACTTTGATAGAGAAACTAATGAATTAATAAATTAATGGTGCAAACCTTTGGAACAGATTTTAATAAAGTAAAATACCCTAGTGCCTCATATTAAGATGAATATATTTCATCAGGCAAAAGCAGTCTTAAAACAATTAAAAACCCTTTAAAATACTATCATTTCATTATTATTTTGCACATTTATTTCCTGCCTTCTTTCTGGTAATGGAACTCAAGTTGGCTAACAGCATTTTAAAAGCAATACAATTTTTTAAAAAATACAAAAATCAAAATTAAATTATAAGATTAACAAACATTTAAACAGTTATACATTTAAAATTCAACATTAAAATATTAAAACACATTTAAAACACAACACACAAATCCTTTAAAGGAGCTTTGAGTCTCCTTTGTGGGTATGCATAAACATAATAATAAACAAAATAATAATGATAATTAAAATTCAAAACAGCACCACTCAGCATTATTATTATTAACTGCCCAACTCTTTTCAATTTGCAAAGGCTTGGTAGAACAGACATGTTATTGCCTGCTGTTAGAAACAGAGCAAGGACGGGGCCATCTTGGCCTCTCTAGGGAGGGAAGATACATCTGTACTGCTGAATTAATATAATTTTAAACCAGTTTAACTAACTCAATTCTATGAAATAATGGGGGTTGTTGTTTGGTAAGGCACTAGCCCTCTTTGACAGAAATGATGTTGCACTCCAGAGCAGGAACACCTCTGACCTTAAACACCAGACCAGCTTGGTAAAAACAGCAAGCAGCTTATTGAAGAATTAATGTAGGCAAAGCAGTAAAAATGGTAAAATAGTATAGTCCCAAGATAAAGAATAGTCCATGAGCTTCAAGGCACAAGGTAGAACACAATATTCAAAAGTACAAAATCCATAGGACAAGGCAGCATGAAAATCCAATATACTGACCAGGAGCCTGGCAAACTCGGTACATGACACTAGGAACACTTGGAAACAAGACATTCATGAAATTCCGACACTGATGAGACCGAGGCAGCTCTTTCCCTTGTATCAATATAAAGCTTTTCCTGACCCCAGAACCAAAAGGAAAGAATTTCTCTTGCCCTTACAACCAGATAAGGGTTTCTTATATCTCTTCTCTTGTAGATGAATTGATCTTCGTTGTGCCTGAGAACTTTGCCTCCATTTACAAAAGAATTGTTTTCTATCTTGAGAGTAAATAACACATATTATTATTTTTATTATCTTCAGAAGACAGTTTCTCAGAGAAAGACTGTTAAGGGCCTCTCCCAGGAATGTGACCTTGTGAATCTTTATGAGACACATCGGGCTAAAGACATAAAGAAACTACAACCCTAATATTCCATAGCATTGAGGCATGGCAGTTAAAGTGGCATCAAACTGCATTAATTTTACAGTGCAGATGCACCCAGAATTACAAAGTCTGGAAATAATAATAATAATAATAATAATAATAATAATAATAATTTTGTATTGTCGAAGGCTTTCATGGCTGGAATCACTGGGTTGTTGTAGGTCATTAAAGTGTCATAAGTACAGGAAAGGGCCAATTAAAGTGCAGGAGCTCATATAAGGTTGGGATAATTCTCTAGTTAACTGCCTAGTAGTCACTGAGGAGGTCATTGTTTCCACAAGATCGACCTAAGAAGGTGATGGGATCAAAAGAATGGCTTCTCCAGATGATCTTGGAGCCCTAATGCTAAACAAG
The DNA here is from genome assembly GCF_025583915.1 of Anolis sagrei ordinatus. Taxonomy (NCBI): domain Eukaryota; kingdom Metazoa; phylum Chordata; class Lepidosauria; order Squamata; family Anolidae; genus Anolis; species Anolis sagrei. The sequence goes on along the minus strand of NW_026844366.1, from coordinate 326,838,894 downwards.
TTTAACTTTCTAACTATCAATTAAAAAGACAGTGACAATAAGTACTGGATGGGAGAAAGTTTGTTAATACAGATATTGAAAGATGAACATTGCTTTTGTTTTTCAAACTACATAGGAGGAAGTGTTTCAGAAGGTGGATATCACAACTGAGAAAGTCCACTTGAGACTTTAAAGTATCTTGGGTACAAATCCAGTGGAACGTGACTTCAAATAAGATTCTATACAGGGGTAACATGAGGTCTTCATATCAATGGGGCAATGAATTCACTCCTGACTTTAGTTTGAATTATAAGACCAAGTCAAGTATTCAGCACATTTCTCAGAGTCCATCACACTGTTTCATACAGTTTTGGTCCACTAGATTACTATCCCCAACTGCCTGGAAAACCCATCAAGCATCAGATTGGATTCAGATACTCTCAATCAAATACCAGAACATTTAGGGTCACTGGTCTTTCTGCAACATATTGAAGCCATAGCCAAATGATTTGAGATAAGATCAGGGCTTCCTTACGTCAAAGACTTTGCAAATACATGTTCAAAAGCTGTCTCTGCTTACAGTTTAAAGGAAGTCAGCACAAACACATAGTGACAGATAGAGGCGCCTACTGTCTAAATAAACAAGACACAAAAAGAAACAAAGGCAAAGTGAGAAATCCAAGATTACACGGCAGATCAACTTGCAAGAATGAGGGGTGGATCCATTCGAGACCTGTTACCATACCTGCAACACCTTATTTATGTATATTTTATTTGTCGGATTTATATCCCACTTTTCTCTCCAAAATAGGACTCAAGGAGATGTGTATAAAAATGCAATTAAAACAAAATAAGATCAGAACTATATTAAAAGCATGATTTAAAACAATTGGAAGCATAGCATAAAAATACATCACTGAGGCCCCATCTACACTGCCATATAATCCCATTTCAGAATGCAGATTAACTACATTGAACTGGATTATATGACAGTGTGCGTGCAGACTCATATAATCCAATTCAATGCAGTTCAATCAACATTTTATCAGTCTACACTAACCATTAAAATGCAATTCAAACTGGATTTCATGACTGTGTAGATGGGGCCTGAGAGTGCATCTATACTGTAGAATTAATTTGATATCATTTTCACTGCCAAAGTGTAATACTATGAATCTTGGGAGTTGCAGTTTGGTTAGGCATCAGCACTCTTAGGCAGAAAAGGCTAAAAACTACACTTCCCAGGATGACATAGCATTGAGCCATTGGCACTTACTGGTATCAAGAGTAGAAGGGGTTGGGTTGTTGTAGGTTTTTCAAGCTGTATGGCCATGTTCTAGAAGCATTCTCTCCTGATGTTTCACCTGCAACTGTGGCAGGCATCCTCAGAGGTTGTGAGGTCTGGGGTTGGTTTTGCCTCTCAGAGAAGGGGATGGTTCCTTGTTTGATAAGAGTTTGATAAGAGTTTGATAAGAGCGCAGTACTGGACAAGTTAACCCAGGGTTTTTGGACTGATATTTGGACTATATATATATATTGGTATCTAGAGTAAATGTCTGACTGAATTGGTAGTGCTAACAGGAAGCTCTTACACACTTCTGTACAGAAACATTCCAATTTTCGTATGTTCAGAATTACAAAGAACAGAATCTGCACACTCCTGTGCCAGGAAATATTGGCCTAATACCTAGTTTGTATCTCTTAGTAACTGAGAATTAAAGGACCAAAACTCCAATTATGCATTATAGAGGCTCTGTTTTTCAGAACACAAATTTGTCAAGATATGCCTGCCAGCAACATTTGGGCTTTGGTCTTGGCACCCAGTCTTCCTGCTCCTTGCTTTCCTGACAAGTGAAAGTCATCCTCAAACTATGTAGCTTTTGTAATTATTATCTCTAATAAATGTTTTGAAAACCAGAAAGGAGTTGCTGTTCTCTCCAGAGTCAGCAAGAAGTGCCTGCCAGTAGTTCAATTTAGCTGTCAACGCCTCACTTGAAGAACTTAAAGAGGCTGGAGTCAGCCTGGATTGCCTCCCTTTCTCTCACACACAGAACCTGCATGCACTGATACCCATAGGTTAGACCATAGCCCCTCTCTCAAATATCTCATCTTTTTAAAGTATGTTTCTCTAGCTAAAGGCTGTGTAACAGTTCCGTTTCCTTGTAATATTATCCTTGGCAGAAAGGGCTATTGAGTTTATAAGTGGGCATAACTCTTACATATCTCAGAACTAGAGGTCTCCCATGATTTTTATCTGCCTGAGGACCAAAATAGCACCACTTCTACAATCTCTATTCAGAAGCAGGCTTTCGCTTTCAGAACTGACAATGTATTGTCCAGTATCCACCACTACATATGAGGCAACACAAAGGTCAAGTCAGAGCCATTTGTGTGACATGTGTTTGCCTTCATGTCACTCATTAACTTCACCAGCATTGAAGCAATGCTCCTCCACCATCATCTCCACTGGACCGGCCACGTTGTCCGAATGCCCAGTCACCATCTCCCAAAGCACCTACTCTACTCCGAACTCAAGAATGGGAAATAGAATATTGGTGGACAGGAAAGGAGATTTAAAGATGGGATTAAAGCCAACCTTTAAAACTGTGGCATAAACACCAAGAACTGGGAAGCCCTGGCCCTCCAGTGCTCTAACTAGAGGTCAGCTGTGACCAGCTGTGCTGCGGAATTCAAAGAGGCATGAACAGAGGGCGAAAGAGAGAAATGTGCCAAGAGGAAGGCACGTCAAGCCAACCCTGACCAGGAACACCTTCTATCTGGAAACCAATATCCTCACTGTAGAAGAAGATGTGGCTCAAGAATAGGGTTCCACAGCCACCTACAGACCCACCACCAAGGCACTTCATCTGGAAGACAATCATCCTCGAGCTACGAGGGATCACCTAAGAAGAAGAAAGAACTCAGTAACTTATGGCAAACACATGAATTTAATAGGGTTTTCTTAGGTATGGAATACCCAGAAGTGGTTTGCTATTACAATCCTCTGAAACTTAACTTATAGTAACTGGTATTTCTTGGCCATCCCTCATCCAAGTACTAAACAGATCCGATCCTGCTTAGCTTTCTAAATCAGATGAACAATGCTCTTCTCTCCAAAAGAACAAGAGGGAAAGTTCTTGAAAACAAGCGAGCGGCTACTACTCTGTCTCCTCTCTGGTTAGCCTGCCTCATGTAATGAAGTCCATAGTCTTTACCTGTTTTGATCTTCATGTCTAAGTAGAAATTTGACATCAAGTCCCGCTGGTCCTAGCTGACAATCAAACCTCCATACCATCCTGGCTGTCCACATATTATGTTATTGCAGCAGGAAACCCCACTTAACCTGCTGCAGCTCAAGATATTTAGCTGTCTAAGAGAGAATTCCAGAAAACAGTCTTACTGACAAGTCAAATAACATCGAAGTCTAGACAAGCTATAGTGGTGCGTGAGACCAAAATCCCTAAGTATCTTTCCCCATGAATTTGTTATTATTGTGTCTTTACTGTGTAGCAGGAAATACATAATAATGACAAATTCATTTCATCCAACATTTAACAGATGGAAACAAGGACATCAGTAGCCAAGCAACATCAGAGTATGGGGAAGATGGCAACAGTTATTAATGAGAAAGCAAGGATATACAAGTCATACCAGTTTGCTTTTGTCTGACCTGACTGAGAAGAATGAACCTTCACCCTTCTCCTCTACCTCCTGCTCAGTTAATAGAGTGCTGACTACTTTTGTAGTTTGAATTTGCTTTGCAGCAAATGAAGGGTTTGTGTGTGTGTGTGTGTGTGAAGCAACTTGAGAAACTGCAAGTCGCTTCTGGTGTGAAGTAAGCAAATGAAGTAAAATGAGGACAAAGAGAGAAAGTGAGAAGTGGAGAGAGCTCGTATGACATTTTAAAAATGCCCGGAAAACTGGGATGAAAGAGGATTGAGCAGAACTGTCCCTGAGGCCATTTTGAGAGTATGCAAAGTAAATCTATGTACCATCTTGCATGACACCCAAATATATTTCCTGAGGCTATCACAACAAGCCTCATCACAGCGGAGCATAGATCCACTTTAAATCTGGTGTCTGCCTCCAGTAGAATTCTGGGGTTTGTCTCCTCTCAGCCTTCTCTTCTTCAGACTAAACATGCCCAGCTCTTTAAGCCGCTCTGCATAGGGCTTGTTCTCCAGACCCTTGATCATTTTAGTCACCCTCCTCTGGACACATTCCAGCTTGTCAATATCTCTCTTCAATTGTGGTGCCCAGAATTGGACACAAAATTCCAGGTGTGGTCTAACCAAAGCAGAATAGAGGGGTAGCATGACTTCCCCGGATCTAGACCAAGGGTCCTTAAACTAAGGCCCTGGGGCTGGATACGGCCCTCCAAGATCATTTACCCGGCCCTCGCTCAGGGTCAGCCTAAGTCTGAAACTACTTGAAAGCACACAACAACAACAACAACAACAACAACAACAACAACAGCAACAATCCTATCTCATCAGCCAAAAGCAGGCCCACACTTCCCATTAAAATACTAATAAGTTTATATTTGTTCAAATTGTTCTTCATTTTAATTATTGTATTGTTTTAAAGTGTTTTTTGCACTAAAAATAAGATATGTACAGTTTGCATAGGAATTCATTCATGTTTTTTTTCAAATTATAATCCGGCCCTCCAAAAGTTTGAAAGTTTGTGAACTGGCCCTCTGTTTACAAAGTTTGAGGTCCCCTGATCTAAACACTATACTCCTATTGATGCAGGCCAAAATCCCATTGCCTTTTTTTGCCGCTGCATCACATTGTTGGCTCATGTTTAACTTGTTGTCCACGAGGACTCCAAGATCTTTTTCACACGTACTGCTCTCGAGCCAGGCATCGTCCCCCATGCTGTATCTTTGCATTTTGTTTTTTCTGCCTAAGTGGAGTATCTTGCATTTGTCACTATTTAACTTCATTTTGTAAGTTTTGGCCCATCTCTATAATCTGTTAAGATTGTTTTGAATTCTGCTCCTGTCTTCTGGAGTATTGGCTATCCCTCCCAAATTGGTGTGGTCTCGCTTCCTTCCTACAGGAGGAATGAGAGACATGCATGACTTGCTTCCTTCCTACAGGAGGCATGAGAGACAAAGATTTTTTTGTGTGTGTATCTGTGTGTCTACCTGTGTGCCTGTGTATGGGTTGTATATCTCTATAGGTGAGAGAGAAAAAAGTGAAGAATCTTGTGTGTTGCAGGTAGGGAATGGGGAGAATGTTTTTAATATATTGCCATATGTGTATGTGTGAGGGAGAAAGACACACAGAGAAAGAGAGAGGAAATGTATTGTCGAAGGCTTTCATGACCGGAATCACTGGGTTGTTGTAGGTTTTTCTGGGCTATATGGCCATGTTCTAGAGGCATTTTCTCCTGACGTTTTGCCTGCATCCATGGCAAGACCACAAAACTTGTAGCTAAGGAAGGTGCCAGGCAGGGTCTAAAGGTGACCTTTCCCCCATAATCTAGCTAACACTCAGAAGTGACTTTTTATCCAGTTATTATCCTGAATAGACTATTGCAACGTGCTCTGTGTGGGGTTGCCTCTGAAGACTGCCTGGAAGCTCCAGCTAGTTCAATGCTCGGCAGCCAGGTTGCTTATGGGAGGGGGTACAGGGAGAGCACAACTCCTTTGTTACATCAGCTCCATTGGCTGCCTATTAGCTTCCAAGCACAATTCAAAGTGAACCATCAAGGACTTTAAGTTCATCTAGGGAGGCCCTGCTCTGGATCCCGCCATCATCGCAGTTGCATTTGGTGGGGCCAAGAGACAGGGCCTTCTCCGTGGTGGCCCCTCAGCTGTGGAACTCCCTCCCTAAAGAGGTTAGATCTTCCCCCTCCCTCTTAACTTTTCATAAGACACTTAAAACTTGGCTGTGGGAACAAGCGTTCTCAGAATAGATGTTTTTTATTGGTGAGGATTAGATTTGATGGACCGCATTTTTTGTACTGATTTAGAGGATGTTTTAAACCTGGAAAACTGTTTTAAAATGTATATTTATTATCATTTTATGTAACTGTGTATTTATTGGTGTTTTTATATTGTTGGAAGCCACCCTGAGTCCCTCTTCGGAGGTCAAGAATAGGATGGGATACAAATGTTCTAAATAAATAAATTAGTTCTTGCAGAGCTGAAATCACATAACATAGTTAAAATTGAAATCATAGAACTATAATTGTGATGTGAAAGGGGCTAGAGCGAGAGGAATGTCTTTTGTGTATCGGGGCAGAGATTAGACTCCACATAAACAACAAACAAACAATGCCATTATTCATATTGTTGTGTGTTTTCAGGACATTTATGACTTATAGCAAGCCTAACCTGAACCCATTGTGGAGTTTCTGAGGTTAAGAGTGTATATGACCTGTACAACATTAGTTATTATTTATTTTATTTATTATTTACTTCATTTTTACCCCGCCTTTCTCATCTGAGGGGACTCAAGGCAGCTTACAGCTCCAGCAAGAATTCAATGCTGGTAAAAACCAACAATAAACAATAAAAACAATCCCATAGTTAAAACAATTAACAGTCAATCAATAAAACACATAAAACAGTATACAAATTAATAACACATAAGTGCATAGTTCCATTCATCTGATAACCTTGCTCAAATCCTTAATTCAGACCATGGTGAAACCCTTAGTAACTTATTCTTCAAACGCTTGTATGCAAAGCCAAGTCGTTAACTGTTTTCTGAAAGCCAGAAGAGATTACCAAGTGAGTTTCATGGCTGAGTAGAGACGCAAGCTCCGGCCTCCAGAACTGTAATCCAACACTCAACACTCAAATGATCCCTTGAATTCAATTGGATTTGTTCTGAGGTAAATGTTTGTATTTTTACCATACCCTAATGTTGGTCAGTGAGGGTCCTGGTTTTCATCACTGAAATGTTGGAGGGTATGCTTCTGACATGCAAAACCTGGGCTCTACCACGGCACTACTGTCCCTATAGGTGTTATTGTTATAATACTGGAGTGGGAGCATGAACTGCATGATTTCAACTACTTTCACATCATAATGTCCCATGTTGCTACTTGCTTATTCATTTAAAGCACCTAGTATGTTAATTGGGCCAACCAGGAGAACCTGATGCTTGTCACACCCCTCTGGGTTGTGTGGGACGTGAAATGCCAAATGTGGGAACCCAGTCCACACCTTTGTTGAGCTGAATTGCTGGGCACAGAACTAGAGGTGTGGCATGCCACCACCTGATGCTTGTTTAAACTTGGGAATTAAATGAATGAACCTATTAGCACTATTTCCTGCAAACTGCCCTGGACTTTATCATCAGATTAGAGGTCTTAATATTTTGCATGGTGCCTCATGGAGTTTCTCAACATTTGAATGACTGTCAAGATGTGATTGTCTTGAATCTTCTTCCAACTCATCACAGACTGCTTAGTCCTGTTTATTTGGCTTGCTCAGTGGTTCTGTGGAATTCAAGTGGATACATGAAGTAAAAGCTCTTTCTTTCTTTCTTTCTTTCTTTCTTTCTTTCTTTCTTTCTTTCTTTCTGAATTGTCATATATACTCAAGTCAACCTCATGTATAAATCAAGGGCAGGTTTTGGAGCTAAAATCACAGATTTTGATATGACTCAGGGGTCATTCCTAGGAGAGGAGAAAGTACCAGCACTGAAGGAGGGCAGCAGACAGTAGCTGCCACCACCGACATTTTCCCAACCAGATATTCAAAAAGGCCAGAAGTGGTGCCATGTCAGAGAGAGTAGAGGGGGCTGGTGATCCTTTTAGGTTGTCTTGGAACAAACTAAGCTCTTGCCTTTTGCCACTCTACTTATTGGGAACGGACCAATGTTGTTGAGTCTCTCAACAAAGCCAATGGAGTAGGCTACTTCTCCTTCCCACACCACCTCTTTCTCTCTTTCTCTGTCCTACTACTGCTTTCAGGTGATACTTCATAGATGGAAGAACTTGATGGAGCTGTTCTTTTAGTGGAGCCATAGGAAAGGCCCTTCCTCTCTTCCCTGCTGGTGAAAAGCCTTGATCTGACAGAAACGTTGTGGTTTTAGTTATATCGGGGGGGGGGGGGGTTATGGCAGGATTACATGAAATATTAAAACAGAGATATTCTGACAAATTTTGGAAACTCTGACCTGGCTCCGGAATATTTTCACGTATTGAAGAATTTGAGGTCCCAGAATATTCCATTTATCTCTGATCAGAGCTCAGAAAGTTGCTTTTTGCCAAAAGGAATGCAATAATATGCTGAGGCCATACATAACTGAGCATGATAATATGCTGAGGCCATACATAACTGAGCACTGTCCTAAGTTATATATTAAGTGTTCAGTGTTTGTATTGTATGGTCTTGGCTCAGTTTTTCAAAAAATCTCTGCTGTTCTTCCTGTTAAAAATGAGTGAAAATTCTGGGTTAGTATGACTTCAAAATTTCTAGAATTTTTACTTTTTTGCAAGTAACCGCATATTTGTAATATCAGTAATTTCCTACAACTGCACGTAGAACTGGATGTGTAGGTTCATGTTGATTATAACCAGGCCTGTAGCCGGGGAGGGGGGGGTTAAACCCCCCCCCTTGAAAATTTTCAGGTTAAAAAAACCTGTTTTACTCATGAATTTTAACTAGTTAACCAAATCCTTATGCTAAGTCTATGAGACTCAAAAAATTAAGAGTCCCTCCATAACTGCAAGCACTATCTCAAGCAAATACTGACAATTTATTCACACTGTCATTACTTGCAGCAATAGCTGATGTAGTGAAGCAACCAAGTTGGGTGGGGGGGGGCGTTGAATGCTCTCATTAAGGAGGCCAGACTTGGTGGACGTGGTTGACAGGGGCGGAGCTGCAGGCTATTGAAGGCTCCTCTGCCCCCTGCTGTGCTCTTTGCTTCAGCGTGAGCTAGGAGGCAGGTTTCAACCCCCCTCCCCGAAATTTTCAAACCCCCCCCCCTGAAATTTTCAACCCTCCTCAAAATTTTCAACCCTCCCTGAAATTTTTTTCTGGCTATGGCCCTGATCATGACATGCATTATTAGGCTTGATTTACTCAATTTCCTAGCTCTTTGCCTTTTTGGTGATCCATGGAATCCATGGAACTCGACACATTTCAAATGAATTGATTTCTCCCCTATCAATTTCATGTTCTTGATTCTCAGTCCAAAAGCAACATTGGAGAAATAACACAAAGTGAACCTTCCAAAGGAATGGGTGTGTAATCTTGCAATATTATTTTATTCAGGTTGTGCCGCGAGTCCTGAACAAATCCCTTCCATGAGCCCCAGAAAGAATAGCAATGTGATGAAGAATACTCTATATATAATCCTATTTAGTGTGGGTGTGTTTCAGAGATCTGGGAACTTGTTTCCCTTAGGCTTTCTCAAAAATTCAAGCTGTAGCCTGTGAAATCTGATTGTGCTCCTGAATCCATGTATTCTAAAAGATTCCTTATATGGGGATGCTTAGAACTGTTTGCTAACTAAGGGCAAAGAATTAGGAAGTTGAGCAAATCAAGTCTAATGATGTACGTCATACTGGATAGTTTAGCCTGTTGTAAATATGCCCTGGATCCAGAAGTTCTTGATGAATCCAGGGCAATTGTTCAGAAGGTCAGAGAGCTCATCTGATTTACTAGGGTGGTGAACATCTCGGCTCCTCTGTGCCACTGCCAAAGCCATGGCCACTCCTTACCAGATGGAGCACCATCTGAGATCCGGCTTCTACTGACAATAGAACATGGCTCATGTGCAACCAGCAGAAAAGAGGGGGGTGATCCCTTCTTTCTGGTAATGCTGGCACCCCTTTCTGACATCACAATAGCCACCCAACTGAGCAGGAAGAAGGAGGGCTATTGTGTCTTCTTGTGGACACCTCTGCCAATGTCAAAATGGGGCATTCATGCAACCAGGGAGGAGGTGAAATTTTCACCTCTTTTGTGCTAGCTGCATGGCTGTCTTGTTTTAATGTCAGCAGAGGGGTCTGAAATGGCCAGGAGCACTCATGGAACTTCATGACCAGCTAGGAGTGGTAGTGATGATCCATCCTCTTTCCCTGCACTGATGAGTCTGTCAGGGTGATAACATTGTTGCCCTATCTGTACAGTGGATCAAGCCAAATCAGATCAGATCTAACTGCCTTGAAGTTATGGGTCACTTCAAATTCTCTTCCCCAACTTTCCCCAACTGGATGCAAAAATCACCATCACCACCATCCTACAATACTTATCAGAAGTTTTGCTGTGTGTCTTGGGAACAGCTTGCCTTCCATTCAGAGTGAGTTCAGGGGTCGTATGTGAGTGTAGAAAAGCCATAGGAATGCTAACTATGAAACATATTCGAAAGTGGCACATGCATATATAATGCATCAGTGTTTCCACAGCAGAGTTCTTCAGTCGATCTTTGCAGCAGCACATTTCGAGTTTGTACTCCTTGTTGGAAATAGCAACCTTCCAAACCTTCACCATTTGGTTGTTAATGTATATATTTGCTAACCTTTATTGTATGCATATATTGATTTGCCAGTTTGATTGACCTCTTTGGTGTGGGAGAGGCTACAGACATATGATTGTACTGAATTTTGTTATCAGTATACTTTTGGACTTTAATGTTAGCAGTTGGCTTTAGACCTCAGTGGAGGTGGAGGTGGTATGCTTCAGTGAAAGCAGATGTCACTTTGACTTATGCAGGAACAGTTTACTATATGTCTGCTTTGAGAAACAATGAGTATAGTTATACAGTTTGGACTTCATAAGATGTATACTTAAAGATTTGGGACTATGGACTATTGATTAAGAATGATGCCCTGTGTTCTCACCTCCGAGAACTACACCCTATAACTGACCTTTAATAAGAAATGTGCCTATATGCTGAATTAATACAAGATGTTTGTGAATAAACAAGATATGTTACTTTTTAAAGAAGACTTTGTTTGGTTTTTTTTGTCTCTGAGTTTATATTTCAAACTAAAATGTTTCAAGGAAGAGTAAACATTTTGGGCAACTGCAATTTCAACTTCATCTTCAAATAAACATTCTAAAACTCTGCTAGCCAAATAAATGTTTTTGGGGTTTTTTTGTGCAGTGGCATATCTTTTTCCCTGGCATTTCAAAGGCATGGTTTATCAGTTTAACAGCTGAGTTACCTGTGTGCCATGCTTGTGAACATCACTTTTTCAAAGGTTGACTTCTAACAAGGTCATGCTTTTCCTTGACTAGTTTTCAAAAGGTGGTCTCCATTTGTTCTTGGAGAATCACATTTGCCAAAAGGATATGACATCATTTTTCTTTTCAAAAAGGTTACGAATGCCATTTTTTCCAAAACTCCTGGCTGTGAAATTCAAGACATGTCTACTAAGAAGTAAGCCTCATTGAATTAAGTCGGACTCACTACTAGCTCTATCAGCTTGCAGACCAAAATGTGAATTATGGAGAATTTTAATGACTACTTAGAAAACTTTTTCCATCCCCCATTGTCACTTACTGGTGGTGTCTGATGGTAATTGCAATTGCAAATCTGTGGAGGGCATCAACCCCTGATTGCTGCCTGGCTGATCTTTGCATCCACAGCCCCCATCCAAATATCCTTGGTGCTCGAAGGTTATTTTGACTTTGCTTATTTTCATGAAGAGTGGGAACTAGGAGAAGGACAATGGATTCATGAAAGCTCTCATTACAATACGGTAGATGAACACAAATGCTGTTGGCATGGATGGAAAATAATCCCTGATGTGTACAGCACAACACAATGAAGCAGAAACAGAGCAGATTGCATGATAGGGAGAATAAGCAGCTGGTCAAAATGGTAAGAGCAGATTCACTAACAGAGTGTGACTGTATGAGGCTAATAGAGCAAAGACAGTTTTGTGCACACAGAAACACGCAGACGCATAAATGCATTAACTTGCCATGGCAAGCTAAATAAGAAGTGTTCCCTCTTCCCCATAGATGAAATTACCGCCATTGATAAAATACTACACATGGACCAACAAGTCACATCTATTTTAGTTCTATATAGCAGATTAAAAAAAACTCTCAGTAGAATTGGTAGAGTTTTATCCCAAAAGCAGGTATAGGAATGATAGATATTAAACTCCAGAATTCAGCTTACTTCAGGGACACCATGTAGATTCATCCTGTAGAGTATTTCACAGTAGTGTCATTGATTGGAACATATTATTCAATGTCACTGTTTGCTCCAATATGAGAACATCTATTTCAGGTGAAAAAAAATGCCAAAATCTTATTTATTAGGAAGCATAAAAAGAAAAAAAATCTTTGAACTGCACTAGAATCCAAGAATGAAAAAAGATTAGTTTTTCATATTCTTTTGTATAGAAAGCTGCCTCATCCCAAGTAAGATTAGTTGTGTACCTATTTATTTATTTATTTATCTGATTTATACCCTCCTTTCTCTATCCCAAAAGGGACTCAAGGCGTCTTACATATCACACTTCTGCGGTGCCTTAAAACATACAATGTTAACTTAAAATAACATGAATTAAAATTAATACATAATAATATAATTAAAATACATTCCAGTGTAATCACGGCATCCAGAATCAAAGTCCAGGCCATTCAGTAGTCAAATTGCACATTTTCCACATTAACATTTCTGCACTGCCCTATTTCTCAAAAGCCTGCTCCCAGAGCCAGGTTTTTACTCTCCTTCTGAATGCTAGATAGTTCATATGGGGAGATATGTTCAGACAGGTACCTATCACTGAAAAGCTACTCTAACTGCAAAATTTAGTCACATAGGTGCTGGTGAGCAACAGAAAATCTGCACATATAACTGCACTCTTTCATCGGTTGCTCTAGCTATCAGAAAGTGTCTGAGCTCAATAAATAATCTTCATTTTTTATTAAATTATTTTTATTATAATATGTATTTTCCATAAATGATAACAAGAAGAGGAAAGAGGAAAAGAGAAAAGGGAGGGGAGAGTTTATGCACTCCCAATCATCTTCATTGTGGTCTATCTAATTGGTTTTGGAGTTATTTCTCAAACTATGCTCTTCCTCCTTCGGTCCATATTTGTGTGGAACAATTATTCTTCTGAACCATTTGGAGTAAATTATCATATTCCCATTGTTCTTTGACATGTAATCTTTAAAGAATGTCCAGTGTTTTATTTTCTTGTTTTTACTTTGAAATTTTGTTACTAATTGGGTCAATTTATCTATATTCATAATCTCCATTACTTTTATTATTATTATTGTTACCGTGTTGCAAAACATGATGTTTTGATGTTTAATTTGTAAAATCATAACATAATTTGACATTTAATAGGCTTTTCCTTAAGCCCTCCTTATTATCCAACATTTTCGCTGGGATTTCAGCAGACCTTTATCGCCCTAAAAGTTAAAGGAAGACAAACAAATGTGCACCATCCAAAATGGCAATAAATAATGAAAGAACGCTATGCAATCTGGCCCTACTTACCTCTCCGAATACATCTCCTCCTATGAACCAACTAGGACATTAAGATCATCTGGGGAGGCCCTGCTCTCAGTCCCACCTGCATCACAGGCACGTTTGGCAGGAACGAGAGACAGGGTCTTCTCAGTGGTGGCCCCTCGGCTGTGGAACGCCCTTCCTATAGATATCAGATCGGCCCCATACCTATTGGTGTTTCAGAGTAAAGTGAAGACCTGGCTGTTCGAACAAGCATTCGATTAAGCAGTGTAATGAATATAGGAACACGGATTAACGGATGATGAGATTGGATTCTGATTTTACTGATGAGATGCTAATGATTGTTATATTGATGTTTAATTGTTGATGATGCTATTGTTTTAACTGTCCCATAATTGTTTTATGATGTTTTGCATTGAATTTTGCTGTTGTTAACCTCTTTGGGTCTCCTGAGGGCTGAAAAAAGTGGTATATAAATAAAGTAAATAAATAAATAATAATCAATTTGAAATCTCTGAAAGAATTGTGAGATAAATGAGATTCCTATTTTAAATAAGAAAAATGTTAATGAGGTAATGAAATGTATACATACTTTCCATTCTGTAATGGTAATGTACAAAGAAATGTCTGTGTCGAAGCATAAAAAGGAAGAAAGAAAGGGGAAGAAATGGACTCGTGGCTGCGTCTTTAAGACTACAGCCGTCCCTCAGCTTTTGCAGTTTTGACCTATGTGGATTTGATTATTCATGAATTTGATTAATATTTTCTAGGACCTCCAGCTTGGTTCTATGGTCAATGTCTTGCTCCAGTCATGCTGGAGGACCTAGAAATTTCTAAAGAGAACATCTCCCAAAAAATCTGTAACAACAACAACAATAATAAATAAGACTTGATTTATATCTTGCTTTTCTCCCAAAAAAGGGACCCAAAGTGGCTATACATCCTCAAAAGTAATTCTATGGTTGGCTTTCAGTAGAAGTCAACCATAGAATAATACTGGAAGAACTTGAATTTCTTACAGAGGTGTTCTCTAAGGTAAAGAAAAAATGTTTTCTTTATTCACGGTTTTTCACTTTCACAGGAGTTCTGTGTCTCTCACCACAGCGAATGTGGAGGACTAACTTTTTTAATTTTCTCATGAGCTTTCATGGATATAAAGCTACTTCTTTGGGTTCATTACAGAGTGATAATAAATCTCCAAGTATGCCTTATACCTGAGCATTTATTATCACTTTGTACTGAATCCAAAAAAGTGGGCTTATGTCCACAACATTTCATGAGAAAATAACAACCAGATAGTCTTAAAAGTGCAACCACATGTTTCTGGGTTTTTTTTCCCCTTTCAGTTCCTTCCCTTCCTCCTCCTTTTCATCCTACAGTGGTTTCTGGCTAAACATTTGCATAACAAAGAAAGCCATCTCCACAAGTTCCAGATATTCAACAAATGTTTAAATTGGACAGAAAGACCTGTTCATTTCCTCCAGATGTAGTTGCACTCTGACTCCATTAGCCCCAACCATTATGGTCGCTTTCTGATGATGATGATGATGATGATGATGATGGTGGTGGTGGTGATAGTAATAGTAATAGTAATAGTAATAATAATAATATGAGGCAGAGGGCTTCTGCAAGTGAAACAAATGGCAGACAAAGAGAAACATGTACTGGCAGATTATGTGAAAGGCAGACAAGAACCAACATTGAGGGAAGTCAATAGTAGTAAACTGCTTAAAGTGCAAAAGACAAAAAGTGAATACCGTAAAAACACAATGAAGCAGAAGATAAAACTGGCAAAAGAAGGCTCTCCATGGACAGTTCCTGGCAAAAATTGAGAGCCAAATTGACAAAGAAATGGAACTTTGAAAAAGGAGACTTAGCGGTTCTGGCAGCCCAATAACAAGCCATTAGAACCAATGCCATCAAAGCCAGAATTGAAAAGTAGACAACAGATCCCAAATGTAGACTCTGCAAGGAAGCAGATGAAACAATAGATCACATCCTCAGCTGCTGCAAGAAGATCGCGCAGACAGACTACATGCAGAGGCATAACACCGTTGCTCAGATGATTCATTGGAACTTGTGCCACTAATACCATCTGCCTGCAACAAAGAACTGGTGGGATCATAAGCCTGAAAAAGTTACAAAAAAATGAACATGTCAAGCTTCTCTGGGACTTCCAAATTCAGACTGACAGAGTTTTGGAGTACAATACTCCTGACCTCACAATCATGTTAAAAAACAGAATGTGGACTGTCGATGTTGCAATCCCAGGTGATAGCAGGATTGAAGAGAAACAACTGGAAAAACTGACATGATATGAGGATTTAAAGATCGAACTGCAAAGTCTATGACACAAACCATCAAGGTGGTCCCAGTGGTGATTAGCACACTGGGTGCAGTGCCTAAAGAACTTGGCCTGCACTTAAGCACAATCGGCGCTGACAAAATTACCATCTGCCAGCTGCAGAAGGCCACCTTACTGGGATCTGCATGCATTATTTGCCAATACACCACACAGTCCTAGACACTTGGGAAGTGGGTTGTTGTAGGTTTTTTCGGGCTATATGGCCACGTTCTAGAGGCATTCTCTCCTGACATTTCACCTGCATCTATGGCAAGAATCCTCAAAGGTTGTGAGGTCTGACCTCACAACCTCTGAGGATGCTTGCCATAGATGCAGGCGAAACATCAGGAGAGAATGCCTCTAGAACATGGCCGTATAGCCCGAAAAAACCTACAACAACCCAGTGATTCCGGCCATGAAAGCCTTTGGCAATAAACTTGGGAAGTGTCCGACGCGTGATCCAATACTACAGCCAGCAGAATGGTCTAGTTTGCTGTTGACTCATCTTGTTGTGTTTCTAATAATAATAATAATAATAATAATAATAATAATAATAATAATAATAATAATAATACCTTTAGTTTTAGACCGCTCTCTCTCCCAAAAGGGACTCAGGGCTGTTCACACATAGAGACAGGCAGACATTCAATGCCTTAAAAGTACAAACACATCAGAAATAATACAAAATAATGCACAATAACAATAATACACTTATAATGAAAAGATTAAACATTGAAATGGGAACTAAGTAGCAATAAACCAATAAGACAGTAAACTAACATATGAATAAACATTAAACATACACCAATAAAAGCAGCTTAAAATTGCATTGAAAAATAGCAAACACCAGTGTTTATTTAAAAGTATCATAGCTGCCAGATAGTGCAAATGGGTTAGCCAGTGTTCCAATGGATGTTATCTAACAATATCTGGTGGACCATAGGTTTTGCTATCACTAAAATAAAATAATAAAATTTCCTCCAGAAAACATGCATGTTTGTTCTTCAGATTTTTAAGCCTGGCTATCATTTTACTACAACCTCAGAAAAGAATGTTGTGATATATGGAGGTAGAAAAATGAGAAGGCATCTTGGAAGTTTAACAAACTTCTCTGCTAAAGAAAACAGAGACCTTTTCCTTGGGTTTTGCATTTGAGTAATACCTGAGACATTTGAACACATGCATGAGTTGATTTGTTTGAAATACATGTTCATCTCACTGGATTTTTTCCCCTTTTAAAACTATACAGGGCAGTCAAGTAGCATTCCATCTAGCTAATCTAGGAAAATATAATAAAATATAGTAATGAGCAGACCTGCTATGGCATGAATGTGGGTGCTGTGTCTGGAAAACATCAAGGGTCTAGTTATGGGAATAGCAGGAGATTTGGAGGGCTTGGGAAGGAATGTACTGATGGAAGTGGTAAAAACACTTTTGACACTAAGAAAACCAAGGTTATTAAATATGGCACAGAATGTGGATGGGAATTCACTAATGGCCAAGAAATACATACAAGTCAAAAATGTTTAAGAAGCGGCTGAAAAGACTGCAAAGGACAGTCATCTGGAATGGATCTACATGAAATGCCAGTCCTATTGGCTACTTGGGGCTAATGAAATCGATCTCTGTTTTGAAAGATCACACACACAAACACACATATGCTGAGGAGAGCTTGGAAATAGTACGTTTGAGACTATAGTTCTTAAAACCCTTCAGGAAGTTGGTTGAGAGGAGGGTGTTCCTTGAACCGTCATCCCAAAAACCAACCTTTTTCAAACTCTACAAGTACTCTGGTCTGCCAGCCCTGTGGCTTTCTGGCTGGAGATTTTGGTAGCTGTCACCTTTAAAAGAAACTATTCCGGTTAATGAAATATGCCAAAGGAGAATAGGTGATTTTTGCCACCTAGGTGGGCTTTGTTGTTACAGTGAAAATGAACTATTTTGTTCCAGCTTGAAACATTCCTTTCATTCAACAGAAAAGGGATTGCTATCTGCCTACTGTTTTCAAATTCAGAAACACTCCACCGTGGTGTGAAGGAGGGTCACAGCTGAAAAGCCAGCTTGTGAGATAGCTCTCATCTCGCTTCACTGAAAGGCTGGCCACATGCTACCCTCGGCTGGCTGCAACAACCATTGTTACAAAAATGTGGCTGTACATATTGGCAGTTACGCTTCTCACAGACATGAACACAATATGAGAAACTGGGGCAGATCTTTGACAAGGAAATGTCTGAGGTGAGTCACATCACGGATAAGTCCATCAGCCATTATCTGACTGCTAGAGTTGCCAGGTTGTTGAAACAGCAATGACAGAGAGTAGAAATATATGCCACGCAGGGTTCGACATGCAAGAAGTAACAATAAGTTTAATCCAAATTACATCTGAGGAAGTAAACTTCGAGTTCACCAACACTGTAGAATTAATGAAGTTTAACACCACTTTAACTGCCATGTGAAAAAGATCTTCGAGTCCTGATGAGCCAACATTGTGATGCAGCAGCTTAAAAAGCCGAATGGATTTTGGCCTGCATAAATAGGAGTGTAGTATCTAGATCCAGGGAAGTCATGTTACCTTTCTATTCTGCCTTGGTCAGACCACACCTGGAATACTGTGTCCAATTCTTGGCACCGCAATTGAAGGGAAATGTTGACAAGCTGGAATGTGTCCAGAGGAGGGTGACTAAAATGATCAAGCGTCTGGAGAACAAGAGCTGGGTATGTTTAGCCTTCAGAAGAGAAGGCTGAGAGGAGTCATGATAGCCATGTATAAATATGTGATGGGAAGTCATAGGGAAGAGGGAGCAAGCTTGTTTTCTGCTGCCCTGGAGACCAGGATGCAGTACAATAGTATCAAACTACAGGAAAAGAGATTACACTTGAACATGAGGAAAAACTTCCTAACAGTGAGAACTGTTCAGCAGTGGAACTCCCTACCCTGGAGTGTGGTGGAGGCTCTTTGGAGGCTTTTAAACAGAGGCTGGATGGCCATCTGTCGGTGCTTTGAATGTGATTTTCCTGCTTCTTGGCAGGAGGTTGGACTGGCTGGCCCAAAAGGTCTCTTCCAACTCTATGATTCTACGCCATGGATCAAAGTTATGGAATCCTGAGGTTTGCACCAGAACTCTTCAGCAGAGAACACTAAATGCAGTCAAAGAGGTGTCAAACTGCTTTA
This sequence comes from Anolis sagrei ordinatus, assembly GCF_025583915.1. Taxonomy (NCBI): domain Eukaryota; kingdom Metazoa; phylum Chordata; class Lepidosauria; order Squamata; family Anolidae; genus Anolis; species Anolis sagrei. Next base: position 326,819,984 of record NW_026844366.1, on the reverse strand, counting down.
ATGTAGGGGCACCTTAGTCTACAAAACTGTAGGCTACCAATTTGATTCTCTTAGTCTCTATGGTGTAACAAGATCCTGTTTCATACTGATATTCCAGAGCAATACAACTATGTCTTGAAATATATACAGGTTTGTGATGCACCTGGTAAATACTCAATGAAAGAAGTAGTTTTTAACCCTCAAATGAGGGATTTTTTTTTATAATAAAGGGCAAATGCTAGTCCTATAAGGAACATGCTTTCCACCCCCACCCCCAAATAAGGAGCATCATTTATAATAAAGGACGCCTGGCAATCTTATAAATCACAGACAGGCAAATATAAAGAACTGTTCTATGTCCTGTAGCCTCACAAATGGAAAAATGTTGCTCTCATAGTTGTTGTGCGCTTTCAAGCAATTTCCAACTGATTGCAACCCTAAAGCAAATAAAATGTTTTATTGTCAAGATATGCTCAGATGGCAATGTAATGTCATAGCTAAATAAGGATTTGAACCCTGGTTTGCACAGTTATTGTCCAACATTCAAATCATTACTTCAACTCTCAGAACTTTATTGAGAGCAGTCATTTGGAACACAGTCGTTTTCTTGGGAATAACGAATTCTAGAGTGAAATTTCACTGAAAATTAATAAGAAAGTCCTTTACTTCCACCATACTTTCCAGTTTTTCATGAACGAAAACTAACACACATGTCGTCAAGATGGCTGAAGTGTTAACAAGGGACAACATACAAGCTAGGAGAGGCTGCAATTCTTTGTTATTGTCCAAACCTACTGGGAAGGTTGAGATTCCAACTCTCTTCACCCTTCTTGTATTATCGAGATAATAGAATGCAAAAGGGATTTTTTGCACTTTTGCAGCAAGTGATATAAACTGATGGCAACATTAGTAAGTGGGAGAATGAGAGAGGAACTGAGGCAGTTTAAATGTAGCTAAATCAGTGGGAGGATGGAGGATTAATACAGAGGATTAAATAGCATTCAAGTTAAAACAAGACAATTACGTTCAATTAAAATGATTTTAAACAATTTAAACCCATAATACATGTGCAGATAGAGATAAAACCAATTAGGCCCCAAAGGCTTTAATAATAAAAAAAAGTCATGCTTTAACTTGGCACAAGAATGACACCAGTATCATTACCAGTCTGGCTGGCTGTAGGAATAATTCTGTTCAGAACTCCTTCACTGGTAGAAATGGAGAAGGAAGCAAATTCCACTGGTTCTCCCTTCTTCAGAATAAGCTCCAGGGCCAGTACTGAGGGAGTGTTTGGGATAGCATTAGATCACTTAAATGTTATGCTTATTATGCTAATTAAATTTGCTTATTATGAATGAGACTGTAGTCTGTTTTGTTCTTCTTCTAGTTATTGTTTTAGGAGTTTGACCAAATTCATCCAGAAATGGATCTGAACTTGATTTAGGATGTCCAGATATCATCCAAGGACTTCCAGTCCTTGTGCAAGGTAAACCAGGCTGAATTAGTTCACATAGACCAGTGCCACTATCTCCTTTTCCCTGTTCTTGGCAGTGCAGGGAAAGGGGAATGAGATGAGATTGTGTTATATCCATTGCTGTGTCAGCTGGAGATCTCCTGATTATTGCTGGGTGCCTTTACTGATGTCAGCACCTGCACCCATGCCATTAAGGGAGAAGGAGGGGTAATTCTCCCTCCTTCTCCCTGGTCATGCAACTTCCACTGGTTCTGGATGGGTTTTGACTCAACTGGACTCGCTTTATGTCTGGTTAAAGGGAAAGAGGGCCATATAACCCAGAATATCAAGATAGAAAATCCCACAATATCTCTTTTAATTGGGTTATCTGAGACCACACTGCCATATATTCCAGTTCAAAGAAGATATTGTAGAATTTCATTCAGCTGTGTGGAAGGCACCAGAGCCAAATGCTTCTGCTATCTCTTGTTCCTCTTCTCAACCAGAAATGAAATAGCCATTGGGAGGAGCTTTGGTGGCTCTACAGGAGGTACAGGGATGCTAGGTGGCTCAGCACAGTATGAATCATTGGAGATTGTGACCATTCCTGTCACTGCCTGTCTTTAACTATTGCATTAATTCAGATATAGAAGACGTTGTCACTTTGAATAGTAGACTTGAATTACATATGTCAGTGGTGAAAATCATGTGGTCTTCTGAGTATTATTGGACTGCAACTCCGAGCAGTTCAGTAATACCCAGCAGCCAGCAGTGAGAATCATGTGGTCCTCTGGGTATTGTTGGACTGCAACCTCACCATTTGGCTGTGCTGTCTAGGGCTCTTGGAGCTCCATTTCAACAACACCTGTAGGCCATGCATTTCCCACCTCTAGCATATACAGTGTGTGTGTGTGTGTGTGTGTGTGCAGTAGCGCATTTCCACTGTTTAAATTGCATTTTCAGCATTTGTTTGAAAGCATATGCCATGAATGAGGTCAAAAACCATATGGGACACAGCAAACCAAACACCATGTTAGCATCACATTCACAGAGGCAACTGAGTGTTGCCAAACTGCATATTCTTTCAACAGTCAAGAGCAACATAACATTGGAGCAGGGTGGAATAATAGATTACATAGGGTTGAGATTACCAGCTTCACTAAGAAATAAAGGACCTCATCACATGTAGGTCCTTAAGCCAGGGGACAGCAGGGAAATCTGTGGGGCAGCATTAGAAACCATCGGGCAGCACCCCGCATTGGTAATCTATAGAAGTGTGCGAGACGTCAAAAAACCGTGCAATTTTCAGTTCCTTTTTTGCCCCCCCCCCCCCCCCGCCCATTCTGTTTACCAGGAAATTCCTGAAATTGGGAGGGGAGATACCGTTCTATGATCCAGCAGCCGGAAGTTCCATTTATGTTCTGGGAAGATCGCTTTCTTGTCTTTTTATGGCTATCGGGATAAAAATGGCCACACTTGGAGGACATGTTTACAACTGCAAGCCTCCCAAGTTTCAGAACATTTGGGTCATCCTGTGCACCCATCTTCATGCAGAGCAATCCTCTCTGAAAGAGTCGTTCAAGGACAGTACTCTATAGCAGAGTTTCTCAAATTGTGCTCCTCCAGATGTTTTGTACTTCAGCTCCCACAATTCCTAACAGCTGGTAAGATGGCTGGGATTTCTGAGAGCTGAAGTCCAAAATATCTGGAGGACCAGAGTTTGAGAAACACTGCTCTATATGAAAGTGCCCTCTGTTTGAAGGACTGCCATGTCCAAGTCTGGTCTAAAGAAAAAGAATCATCAAAAGAGGCTTGAAGGTGTCCTTCCATTTATCACATGGACAGACACTATTACATCAAAGGTGTCATGTGATTCAGCTGGGTGAAATCTTTCCCAAAACAAAGAGATGCATTGTATCAACGTCACAGTCTGATGCTGCTTGGACACACATTCCCCAGTTTTCATCTCTGAAAAGTTTGAGGGCATGATGCCCATAGATCTGGATTTGGTCTTTAGTGTTAATTTGTCCCCAAAGTTGTACATGTTCCCACTCTTGCATTTTTTGTTCTTAAACCCTTGTTAAATTTTTTTCATTCCCCCCTCTCCATACTTCCCCTTCTTTGTTGTATTTTAAAAGTGCCCTTGTGATGCATTTTCCAATGGATCTTTTTCCTGAATCCAAAATCAGAAGAAATGTTCCTGGTGTGGAAATATAGAGGGAAATGGTCAAGCCATGGTGTGACTTTGCCAAATATAAAGCACAGTCAACACAACTTTTTTTTTCTGCAGTACAAAGCAAGGTTTCTGGTCAGGCAACCTCAGATGGCTTTGACCTTCTTTGCAAGAGAGGCAAAGTGCTGATTCATTGCTGACACTGCGAAGAAACTTGAAAGGTAGTCTATAAATAACTCCAAGAGAAGGAAATTTCTGGTAGCAGAAGTTTCATCAGTCCTTTTAGTAGAGGCTGTTGTATAATCCCATGTGCAAAAAATGTTAAAACTCAAATGTGGACTTCTTGTTAACTTGTGGATTAACTTTGAGGAGGACAACTGCTTTTTGCATACATATATAAAGCATATATAAAGCATATATAAAGTTGGGGGGGGTGCTAGAACTCTCAGAACTTGAATGCCAATGTGCTGGATTATGGGTATTCATGAACAAGTTGGGGTGGACAACTCAGGTTTCATGGACCACATGCTCTCCTCTGCCCCCAGCTTTGTAGACTGCAGAAGCACTGATTTATAGGGGAAAGACCGGTTTATTGATACTGTTGTTAACTATTCAAAATAACAATTCCAGTCAGGTTTCAAATGGAAGGAGGAGGTGAACTTCCCCTTTCATTAGTGACCCTGATGCAGTGGGAATGAACTTCCATATTTGCAAATGTAAATTGAAAAACAATACTCCCAGATGAAGTTTCTTGGGGAAAATGTAACCTCACTTTCTTTTAAGAAACAGAGTAGCACCCCTGTTTCCAAGATCATAGAACCATGGAGTTGGAAGAGACCTTGTGAGACATCCAGTCCAACCCCCTGCCAAGAAGCAGGAAAATCTCATTCAAAGCACCCCCAAAGGATGGCCATCCAGCCTCTGTTTAAAAGCCTTCAAAGAAGGGGCCTCCCCCACACTCCGGGGCAGAGAGTTCCACTGGTGACCATCTCTCACAATCAGGAAGTTCTTCTTCATGTTCAGGTGGAATCTCCTTTCCTGTAGTTTGAAGACATTGTTCTGCATCCTAGTCTCCAGGGCGGCAGAAAACAATCTTGCTCCCTCCTCCCTATGACCCTTAAACATGACCATTTCCAAGTGTTTTTATTTTATGGACAGCTTAATACTACCATACAACCCCCTTACCCATGAGTTTGAGATCCATAGTTTCACTTACATTCATAGAATCATAGAGTTGGAAGAGATCTCGTGGGCCACCCTGTCCAACCCCCTGTCAAAAAAACAGTAAAAAACTGCATTCAAAGCACCCCCAACAGATGGTCATTCAGTCTCTGTTTAAAAGCCTCCAAAGAAGGGGCCTCCACAATACCCTGGGGAAGAGGATTCCACTACTGAACAACTCTCATAGTTAGGAAGTTCTTCCTAATGTTCAGGTGAAATCTCCTTTCCTGCAGTTTGAAGCCATTGTTCTGTGTCCTAGTCTCCAAGGCAGCAGAAAACAAGCTTCCTCCCTCCTCCCTAAGACTTCCCCTCACATATTTATAAATGACCCTCATCATGTCTCCTCTCAGCCTCCTCTTCTGCAAGTTAAACATGACCAGCTCTATAAGTCACTCCTCATGGGGCTTTTTCTCCAGACCCTTGATCATTTTAGTCACCCTCCTCTGGACACACTCCAGCTTGTCAACATCTCTGTTCAATTGCAGTGCCCAGAATTGGACTCAGTGCGATTCCAGGTGGGTCTGACCAAGGCAGAATAGAAGGGTGGCATGACTTCCCTGGATGTAGTCACTATATTCCTATTTATGCAGGCCAAAATCCCATTGGCTTTTTTAGCTGCCACATGACATTGTTGGCTCACTTGTTGTTCACCAGGATTCCAAGATCTTTTTCATTCAAAAAATATAGACATACTCCACCTTCCTAGAAGTTTTTGTGGGCTTATCTAGGAGCCCTTCCACACAACCATGTAACCCAGAATATCAATGCAGATAATCCACAACATCTGACTGAATTGTGTTATTTGGCTGCCATATACTGCCATATAATCCAATTCAATGTGGATTTTATACAGCTGAGTGGAAGGGCCTAAGTTGTCCTTCCACTCAGCTAAGTTGTGCAATCTATGAAGTCCTTCCATTAAGTACTGTATATTCAAAGTTAAGGTATTTATTTATTTACAGTATTTATAGTCCACCCTTCTCACCCAGCAGGGGACTCAGGGCGGATTACAATGTGCATATACATGGCAAACATTCAGTGCCATAGACACACAACATATATAGACAGACACAGAGGTTATTTAACATTCCAGCTTTTTCTTGAGGGTATTTTGGCCACCAGCTGTCCCTTCACCGGTCATTTGTGACACTGATGAAGTACTTCCTCATTCTTTGCATGCTTGCTGGAGATTTTTATGGCCTCGTAAATTAGTTACATTTACCTCCTTGCATAAGCGGTACCTAAATTTCCTACTTGACAGATGCAACTGTCTTTCAGGCTGCAAAGGTCGACAACAAGCTACACAAATTGGTCAGATGCTCACTCTGACCCAGGCTGGCTTTGAACTCATGGCCTTTTGGTCAGTAGTGATCTTAATGCAGCTGACTCCTAGCCAGCTGTGCCACAGTCCCATATCCACAAAAGGACATGAAATGTATCTGCCACAAATATGAGGATCATGCTGTATTTGAATCTTGACTTTTATATAGGTGTGTATACTTTTTACTTCTCTTGTTTTTTATCCTGCAAAGCATTTTGAGTCTCAAGGAAAAGGCAGAATATATATCAATAGATTAATCATTCCATCTTGTGTAAGATTGTTAGAACAGGAGAGTGATTCTAAGCTTCCATCCATCCATCTCTGCATTGCTGAGCCTCATCCCCACCACAGTCCATTATGACTTCTGCCTGAGAGAGAATGTACATCCACATGTACATGTATTTTGTGTGTGTGGCTCCACCATGTCACCCAGTATCATATGCAGCCTTTCAAGTCAGATAGGTTGCCAACCCTCCTTCTGAGACAGGCATGATTTTTTTTACTTGTCCAGTGCTGGAGAGTATATATTTCCACTAGGTGTGAAGAGGGATGTTGGGAGAACAAGGGACTTCTGTTTTCCAAGTGCCTCTTTGAGGAAAATATGTGGGCTGACCCCATTACAATGCTGAGTCTAGCTAGAAGATTTCTCGCCTTTCAGAGCTCAACAGTTTTGTCCTTGACCTTAGTCTTATTTCAGTCAATGAATCTTTAAGCAGCTTCAAGGAGGTGTTTTCCCACGGGAGATCAGTTGGGACTTGCTGTGCTGTAGCTATTCTCGCAGATGCCGGTGTTTTCTGCAAACCCCCCCCCCCCCCCGCACACGCACACACACACACACACACACAATGAACTCCTAGTTAAGAATATCATATTGGAAGTTCCCTGGAATGGCTACCTTTTCCACAGTATTAATAGCCACATATGCAGAGACAGTGCTAAACAGAAGCATTGCAACTGTTTTTGAACCAAAATATACCCTGCAGTATAATAATGTGTCACTCAGATTTGTGTAACGAGTAACAGTAACTTTACTTCAGTTCAAAAGGTCAAATAGAGCAACAATATATACAGCAGTCTCTCTCTCTGAATTCTTACAGAGAACAGAGGGAATAAGCAGTCCTTTTTAAATAGTCTTTATATTATGCTTCATGCCTTAGAAATAATCAGACTTCAGAGAGTTGGCAGCCATTTTCTTCCTGGCTGTTTCCAGTCAGCACTCTCTTCACTCTCTGAGATGAAAATGGCAGTTAAAACTTTCTCCCAGCAGCAAGCTACAGACAGTAGCCAATCAGAATTCTGGCTTCTGGCACGCTCATCCAATCAGCTACCAACACATATCTTTCCAGTCAACCCATTTACATCATGGTGCCTTTTTACAAATCCTCACGAAGGCTTCCCTCTTTTTCATCTCCAGCATCTGGAGGATGTGCTCCATTCCGGCCATGGGGAGGTGTTGTTGTTCCATTTTCCATGCCAAGGAGCCTGTTGTCCATGGGTGCCTTTCTGATCTAATTGTCAGCATGTCTTCATGGGTGCTTTTTACTTCCCTGCCAAAGTGGTACCAGTACTCACATTACTGTTTTCAAACTGCTAGGGAAGCAGAAGCTAGGACTGACAGCAGGAGCTCACCTTGACCCATGGTATTGAATTCCTGATCTTCTGGTCGGCAAGATTTTCTGCAGCTGGCAGTTTAACCTGCTGTGCTACCGCAGCCTGACATGCAGGAATACAAAAGTAATGCATTCCTGAAAGATGTCCATCCAACCTCAGTTTATACCAGGAAAGATGGGAAGTCCACCATCCTCCAAGGCAATCCAGTCCATTGTCAAGCAGCAGAAACAACAAACAAAACTTTATTTATATACCACTCTATCTCCCCGAGGGGACTCAGCAGTTGCCCCACCCCAGTCATTCCACAGATATATAAACCTATTTTCCTAATTCCAACAGACCTCACTATCTCTGAGGATGCTTGCCATAGATGCAGGTGAAACGTCAGGAGAAAATGCCTCTAGACCATGGCCATATAGCCCGAAAAACCTACAACAACCCAGTGATTCCAGCCATGAAAGCCTTCGACAATACACTTTCCGAGTACATCATCAATAGATACAAAGTAAACAACATAAACATAAAATTAACAAGACAATATAAGCATAAAAGTCACAATAGCACATATATACAGGGTTAGTCAAAATGAATAGGCCAATAAGAAAATTAATTTTAGACGAATGTATGTTTACTGTAACCAAACCACAGCTACGTAGCGACAGATAAACTATCAAAGTTTTTTTTGAGCAACACACATGTACGTTAATGCTGCTAGGCGTCGCTAGGGGTCGCTGTTTGCAAAATGGCGGAATCAAGCAAAGAGAAGGCGTTTTGTGTGATGACATTTGCTAAAACAATGTCAGTAATTACGGTCCAGCGAGAATTTCAAGGGTTAGGGTTAGGGTTAGGGTTAGGGTTAGGGTTAGGGTTAGGGTTAGGGATAGGGTTAGGGTTAGGGATAGGGTTAGGGTTAGGGTTAGGGTTAGGGTTAGGGTTAGGGTTAGGGTTAGGGTTAGGGTTAGGGTTAGGGTTAGGGTTAGGGTTAGGACCTCAACGAACACCTTCCCAGACGTTGCTGCATTCGATGCCATTACGTCGGATGTGCTGCAACGGATGTGGAATGAACTGGACTATCGCTTGGACATCTGCCGTGTCACACGGGGCGCCCATATCGAACATCTCTGAAGGTGAGACAAAACTTTGATAGTTTATCTGTCGCTACGTAGCTGTAGTTTGGTTACAATAAACATACATTCGTCTAAAATTAATTTTCTTATTGGCCTATTCATTTTGACTAACCCTGTATTTAAAATAATCCTGCCTGTTCAAGGCAATTTAAAAAGCCGGGCCTGAGGCTAGTGCAATTTGTAGAGGGCCCAGGAAATTAGGTAGAGTCTATGAGTGTTCATTTCTGGGGCCTAATAGGAGGAAGTAACCTGGGTAATTGGTAGAAAAAAATATGGCCATCTTCAATGGTATCTGGGTCTGAGCTAGAACTAGTCATTCTCAAAGGTTTGTTTAAACCACCAGGTCTTCAGGCTCTTACAAAAGGAAGGGAGGGATGGGGGCTGTCTTGTTTCTCTAGGAAGGGCGTTCCAGAGGCGGCGGGGCCACCAACGAGAAGGCCGTCTCTCTCATCCCCACCAACCATGCTTGTGATGGTAGTGGGAGCAAAAGGAGGGCCTTCCCGGAAGATCGTAAAATTTGTGCTTACAATAAAAAGGTATTTCCTTTTAGGTGTAATCTCATTGATCCATACCAATGAGCACACACACATTTGTTCTAGAATGACTTCCCTCCTCTTTGAAACATTGGGAGATACTCCATATGTGGACCCTGCAATGTTGTGCTATTTTCTTCTTGTTAGCCTCTTTTATACATCAGACAGGATGATGTCAAGTTTATGTTTATGTTATTGTGAAATAGAGTCTCCTTTAACTAAAAGAAAGGATTTCCTATCTGTTTGCTTTATGGTTTTTCACATTGTGAGATGGTCCTCATTGCTTTCTGTATTCTAGAAAGAACCTTGATGTTTCCTGGCTCTTGAACTGAAACTGTGCACCTTGTCAAGTCAACTTGTTTTTTCCATTGTTCCTGTCATGCTTTCACACATCTCTTTTGACAATTGACCACCATGACTTCTCTTGTACATTTCTTTCACCATCTGTTTGATGGAGTCTCTTTCAGTGTTTTCCTTCCAGACTTCATTGAATATCAACTGGTGTTGCCACAAGAACTTGAGAATTTGTCTGTTACAGCTCTTATAATCTCTCACACTGGGGGCTTCTGGGATGCTTGAGAAGTGAGATATAAACCTCACTTCTCAGTGGAATGTTCACAGATATATATCTTTTTCCCACCCTGGACATTACACAGATATATAAATCTCACTTGCCTAGTTTCCAACAGACCTCACAACCTCTGATGATGCTTGTCATAGATGTGGGTGAAACATCAGGAGAGAATGCTTCTGGAACGTAGCCATACAGCCCAGAAAACTCACAGCAACCCAGTGATTCTGGCCGCAAAAGCCCTCAACAACATATTATACTGGTATGGATACCAATATCATATGGATTGCTCCTTTTTTGTTTATTGATTGAATTTTTAAAATACTAACTATCCAACTTGCAGTCAAAATAATATACATTCAAAAAGTAAAGAAACGGGAGAAAGAAAAAGAAATGGGGAAAGGATAAAGAAAAAAGACATAACTAGCATAATAGAAAGGAAGGTATTATTCTACTATTACAGACCTAACTAAATAAGCTTCCTAAATTTACCAGTAATTATACTCTCTGATTATTACGTTGTTGGATTTTTCATTGTTTACAAAATCAGGGGAAGCTGGGATTCCATCATATCTTTTCAATGTCAGCTCATCTGAAAAGCTGGAAAGAAGCCCTCTATGGACACTAGGCCTACAATCGTCTCTCTCTTCATTTGAACACATAGTTCCTCAATATCACTTTTTATGTTTTAAATGAAAGAAATCTTTGATCCAGCTGTGATACTTCTGCCTTAGCAAACTGTGTTCTTTTTGGAATAAAGATGCAACTTTCAACTATAATGGGATGAAATGAGGCAATGCTGCAATACAGCAATACATTTGGAGGACATAAAGTTTGCAATGAGTCTTGGATTTCATTAATTTTGGTGTATTAATCTTAGATTACCTGATGGACCATGAGAAACTATATTTGTTTTGTTAAAAAGAAGAGAATGGATTGGACAAGGTTTAAAAACACTAATAAGGTCAATTATGTTCTGCCTGGTGCTTTAGAAGTGAACATGGAGAAATGTTTATGTCTCAACCAAGGAAGTGGGGCCACCTCTGTGCGCAGAAGAGGCAGCTTTTTATCATGAAGTGTTAAACTCCATGCCAAAGTCCTTGGTAATAATAATAACAATAACAATAACAATAATAACAACAACAACAGTAACTATTACTACTTTATTTTTATCCCACCCTATCTCACCAAAGGGACTTGATAAGAGAGGGTCGGGAAAGGAGGAGGAGGAGAAGGAGGAGGAGGGTCAACTATTGCAAGATTTGGATGTGTTGGAGTAGTAAGATAAATTGTCAGAGGAGGTGAAGGAAATGAAACTGCTATTTCCCCATCCAGACAGTCAAAAAGGCCAGGAGTGGCAAGACGGCAGAGATAGTAGAGGAGGTTGGTACTTCCTTTAGGTTCTCCTTGGATGATCTAAGCCAGGAGTCCTCAAACTTTTTAAACAGAGGGCCAGGTCACAGTCCCTCAAACTGTTGGAGGGCCAGATTATAATTTGAAAAAAGCATGAATAAATTCCTGTGCACACTGCACATATCTTATTTGTAGTGCAAAAACACTTTAAAACAATACAACAATTAAAATGAAGAACAATTTTAACAAATCTAAACTTATTAGTATTTCAATGGGAAGTGTGGGCCTGCTTTTGGCTGATGAGATAGGATTGTTGTTGCTGTTGTTGTTGTTGTGTGCTTTCAAGTAGTTTCAGACTTAGGTTGACCCTGAGCAAGGGCCGGGTAAATGAGGACCCCTGATCTAAGCTCTTGCCTTTCACCATGGAGTTGTAGGTCCAACAAAACAACTGTAGTCATGCCAGACTGAATGTATTGATTGATTGGTTGATTGACTGGCCATATTTATATCCTGCCCTTCTTGGCCCACAGGGGACTCAGAGTGGCCTTTAAAAAAGGTAAAAAATGTGATGCCACGTAACATACATACAATAAAATAAATATATACATTAAAATTAACAAGTTAGAAACATCTCAACATTAAAACCAAAAAACAATTAATTAAAACCACATGATCCAAAATTGTAATCTGAAGCCGTACCAATTGTCATTGCACTGTTCTGTATTTATTTGTTACTTTCCAAAAGCTTGGTCCCATATCCAAAATTCAGTCATGCTGAATTTATAGTGACTAGATTTATAGCGACAATGATATTTTATTCCTCTCACCAATGTAGAATACAAACCAGGTGACTACATCAGTACTTATCTTTATGATAGGACTACAACACTAATAGTGATTTCCAGCTTAATACTGTAGATCAAGGGATTATATGGATAGTTTTGAATGCTGCTGTGCATTTCACTAAATTTATTCAGTTGATACCATCAGTGGATTCAGACATTTCTGAATTCAAGCCACTCTCAGAAAAGTCATAGATGGTTTGCGTCTTGCGTGGGCTTTTGTTGCTATTCTCCGCAATTACATTCTCTGCCTACAAGCATTGTGGATGGATAAGTGATATCACCAGCCAACATCTTTTGGCTGTTAGAAAGTCTGCCTCCTAGTGACTAATGATGGGACTGCAAAACAGAGTGTCTAACTAAAATCAAGCATTCCTTTTAAAAAATACAAAATATAATTAGGATCTATTTAGAATGCAAACAACATTGAATTTTGCAATGCAGCATTGAATTTTGCCAAAACTGTAAGCCGCTCTGAGTCCCCTTCAGGGTGAGAAGAGTGGGGTAGAAATATAGTAAATAAATAATAAAAAATAGACCAACTTTTTGGTAGATTTCATGGTTATGCAGCTATGATAGAGGTAATTGCACCTGTGACATTTAAAATGAATCAGAGATACCAAATGGATGTAGATTTAGCTTGGGTAAGCCAGCCTTTCTTAAGCTACTGCCTTCTATTGGTCCTGTTGGCTAGTGAAAATAGGAAATTTTGCCAACATATCAAGGGAGGCAGTTGGAGAAGGCTAAGCAATATAATCATCTCTCCACATTTGCAGGTTTGGCATTTTCAGATTTGATTAAGCACAGATTTGATTTAAAATTTCCCTCTGGTGATCTTTTGGCCCTCCAGTGTGACTCTATGATCATGTTCTACTGGAAGTTGATCATTGATTCATGCTGGAGGACTTAGCGATTCCTAAAGGAACATTTATCTAGGGATTTCTAGGTCTTCCAATGAGATTCTATGGTCGATCTCTAGTGGAAGTGTCGTACTGGAGAACCTAGACAGTCCTAGAGTGGTGCTCTCTCAGATTTTTTTAAAAAAACATTTTCATGGGTGCCCTGTGACCCTAATCCCACTGAGTGTGGGGGGCTCGCTGTATATAGACCTTGAAGCCAAGAGGCCTCCAGGCCAAGAATTTCCCGCTAAAATGTGTCTGCACTGCCTCCTACTGCATGCAGTAATCTATTCATGTGAAGCATAATGGTGTCCTTTTCAAACATAGCAGGGTCCTCAACTGTCCAATAAATATTCATCAAGACCTAGGTCAAAGTGTTCTGGAAATGAATCTTCCAAAACCGACATAACACCAAGTTACTCAGAAGATAATTTCCCTTCTTGCTCATTCAGATTACAGTGGTTTTAATATTTTAGACTTTAAAAAAAGAATACAAATTTAAAAAGGGGGGGAGGGTCTTCCCTAGATCCCTCTTGGAGTCAATGAAGGCAGCTGCATAAAATACCAAGGAATCGGGTATCACTTGTGAGAAAGCAGCTAGGGATGCAGGATTCCATTACACGAGATGCATTTGTACCATTTTAGCTTGCACAGATGGAAATATAGTTCAATGTTTCAACATCATTTGACTTTCGCATGTTAAAATATTGATAAGTGCTGCACAGGATAATGCCCCTATGGTTTGAAGTAGTAACTGGAGCATGATGTTTATTGAAGTGAGACACAGCAAAAACCTTTAACGAGCATTTTAAAACATGGAGAATAATTTTCAGCAGTAGGCTAGTCTTGGCGGTGGTGGTGGTGGTGGTGTTTTAAAATTTTGTGTTATTTATATATATTTTTCTAACTATCCTTAGCTAAGCTTTATTTTAAGAATTTGGGGAGACCATACAAATGGAAATTGTGTGAGCTATTAACTTGGGATATGAGAAACTGGCCATAGCTGAGTGGGGAAAGGAGGGGAGAGTATGCATACAAAACTGAAAATACTGCAGCAAAAAATGTTGCATATCCAAGTTCAATATAGAAGAAGCAGTAAGATAAGCATGAATAGGCCATATGAAAACCTCCATACTAAATATTTATGGGTTTCTTATGCTGAGACAGGCGCATTTGGAAACTTAAAGAAAACAAGAATGAATGCTTCATCATCCAGGTTGTTCAAAGCAATCTGTTTTTGCATGGTGCCCATGTTCCATTGCTGTGATAAATAACACTTTGCATGCTATTTGGATTCTGTAGGAATAGATTATCACCAGCCAGGAGGCCTGAAAAGGGAGAATAATCTTTGATTTGCATTTTCTTCAAAAGGGAAGGGCTATCTGAAACAGTTTTTCAGAAATGAATATAAGAATGTGAAAAATCCATCGCTCTTCAGACGCATCCAGTTTGAGATAGATGCAATTTGATCCAACATGAAAATGTTTCTTTCTTTTGTGAATCTCTAGATGTGTTGTTTTTCAACCAAGCTGCACTCCGGCTCCGAAGTATCAAGCAAAGGGGGATTGAAAATGTGAAATTAGTCAGGCAAAGGTTTTGGAAACACTGACAAACCACAGAAAACAAAATAGAAAGTGCTGAAGAATTCAAGGATGACTGAAAGAACTCTGCATGAATCTCATTTTTATCTTCCTGAGTTTACACTAGGAAGGGGAGACCTGCCTTAAAATTCAAAGAGACAAAAAATGCAATGCAGGCCAGTATGGTATCGTGCTTTGTGCATTGGACTAATGACTCTGTTGACCAGGGTTCAAATGTTGACTCTGTTGACCAGGGTTCAAATCCTTGCTTGGCCATGAAAACCCTCTCAACCACAGAAAACCCTGTGATAGGTTCACCTCAGGGGTTCACCTCAGGGGCACTATAAATTGAAAATGACTTCAAGGCACATCACAACAAACAATAATAATGTCCCATACCATTTTTTAAATTGCTAGGTAGAAATTTTTCACAAGCAATAGCTTCTTGGACCTATATGTATGCCCCCATCACTCCTTTAATGTACAGCAGTGTTTCCCAACCTGTGGTCCATGACCACCAGTGGTCCGCAAGAGTGATAATATGATCTGTAGCCTAACTATTACTACACCAATGCCTCAAAACCATGTGGAAACGAGAGCGACTAGTCTCAGGAAACCCTCTTATCGTGCCTAGGCAACAGGAATGTTGGGAGGGGAGAGACTGACTATTCATGAAAGATTACTACTACCACATCAGCTCTAGATTATTATATAAGGTTTTCTGGATGGCATATGTTCTGCATCAGAAACTAGAGCTGCTGTGATCTATCCAATGCAATCTATCCAATGCAGTGGGCTTTCATGGCTGAGCAGGGAACCTGTGAAGAATTAGTCATAACCAAGGAAGGCATAAGAGTGATTTAGTGGTTTGAGCATTGGACTAGAATTCTATGGGAGTAGGGTTCAAATTCCAACTCAGTCATGGAAAATAACTGGGTGACACTGGTTTTACTCTCTGAAGCTCAGAGGAGGGCATGACAAACTCCTTCTCAATACATTTTGCTAAGAAAATTCTAGGAGACACCATGAGTCAGATTCAACTTGAAAACACAGGTTAACAACAAGAAGAAAGGTTCGGTGTGGTGGCCCTGGTGTCTGGAGATGATAGGAGTTGTTTTATGTATATAGAGCATAAGACACAGAAAAATTGGTTTTTCAGTAGGAGATCTACCCCTTATGACTTAGATTTCAGCTGAACATTAGAAGGAATGTCTTGAGAGTAAGAGCAGTTTGACAATGGAACAAATTACTGAGAAAAGTAGTGAGATCACTTTTTATGTGTCTTCAAAAAGATGGTGGACAACTACTATAACTGGAGGGGGGGGGGTTGGACTCAATGGTCATGGAAGTCTTTCCAGTGCTGTAGTTCTATGTTTGTATAAATGGGAGACTTCATCTGGCAGTACCACACTAGAAGCACCCATAGTATCTTGAGGTGACACCAAATCAGATTGCCAATATTCTTCTGGCAGCCAATCATCACCAGCTCCTTTATCAAGGTCAGCCCAAGACATTTTCCCATTGGAGACCTGTCCCATTCATCCAAAGTCAAGGGGCATAGTACCCAAAGTCAGTTAAGTACTTTGGATGAAACAGGCACACACCCAGTAAATCCATCTTGTTTCACAAAAACCTTGGTGATAAAAATACATCAGAAAAAAAATACAACAGAAAAGCAAATAACTAACACTATGTTGCCCTTTGGTGGTATCCCAAATCTAATGATTGTCTCACTCCGCCTCTGGATTGGGCCTATCCAACTTCTCAGGATTGGTACCAGGTCAAATCCTGCTCATAATCCAAGAGATGGAGAAATAGAGAAAGCAGGAAGGGGGGAGACTGAGAAGAGAAACCTTTTCCCTCTGAGCCTTTGCTCAGTTCAGCCCTTCCTGTCAACCTCTTCACATCTGATTCATAGAGATGTGAACAAAGGATCTGCCTCTGAACTCTCCTGACTGTAGTGCTCTTCTGCTGCCGTCTCCAGATGTGCAATTGTAATAGACCGGTCTCACCTGGCTCCTTCTGGAGTTAACATGCTCTTTCTGACTACAGCCTTTAGATGCTTCTAACCAGATCTGTCCAGCTTAAGTGTCTCCTTGAGAATGATGAGTTTCAGAGGAATTACAGAATCCTGGCAATCCAAACGTGCCTCCTCAAAGGCTCCTTTTCCCAACACTTTATGTCGAAGAGATAGTGGGGGAGGCAGACATTCCTCAACTGATATCTAGCTGCCTCTTCTGCCTGCCAAAGAGACAGAGAATTGTGAGTTAAAAGCCCAGGGTAGAGAAATTAAAAAAAAAACATTCACACACATACAGAAAATCCCCTGCAGCATTTATCCGTAGTGGCTCGAAATGGATTCCTGTGCATTTGGCAAGTGCGAGCAAAGAGCAGCAATCATAATGCACTCAGGATGGTCATGTGCTCCTGCAGATCATGTTCTGAACTTAGTGCGCATAAAGCACTAGATCAAACCCATTGATTTTCCAGAGAGAAGTGGTTCAGTACTTTTCAGTATGGAATAATTGTTCATGTGGGCTTTGTTGGAGCCTGAGGCTCACCCTGCCATTAGGGAGGGTGAGGCCTGTGCTTCTGGAGACTGCTTCTGGCTGCAATTGTTGGGTGGCAACAACAAGGTGTTGGAGGAAAAAAAAGTGGTGGGCTAAGGCTGGATCGACACTGCCATATAAAATCCAGATTATCTGCTTTGAACTGGGTTTATATACCAGTGCAGACTCATATAATCCAGTTCAAAGCAGATTGTTGTTGTTAATTCATTCAGTCACTTCCAACTTTCCGTGACCTCATGGGCCAGTCCATGCCAGAGCTCCCTGTTGGCCGTCACCATCCCCAGCTCCTTCAAGGTCAATCCAGTCACTTCAAGGATGCCATCCATCCATCTTGCCCTTGGGTGGCCCCTCTTCATTTTTCCTTCCATTTCCCCAGCATCATTGTCTTCTCTAAGCTTTACTTTCTCCTCATTATGTGGCCAAAGTACTTCATCTTGCCTCTACTATCCTTCCATCCAATGAGCAGTCGGGCTTTATTTCCTGAAGTACGGACTGGTTGGATCTTATCGCGGTCCAAGGCACTCTCAGAACTTTCCTCCAACACCACAGTTCAAAAGCATCTATCTTCCTTTGCTCAGCCTTCCCTATGATCCATTTCTCACATCCATAGGTGACTATGAGGAATACCATTGCTTTAACTATGTGGATCTTCATTGCCAGTGTGATGTGAATTATTTAATAATATGGATTATTTGCTTTGATAATCTGAATATTGTAGTATAGATCAAGCCTAAGTGGCCTGATTTGTAGCAAGTTCTGGCTCCCCCTCCTAAATCCCTGCTGCTTTCAGATATGCTGGAGGATATTGTCCCATAACTGCCAGTCCAGTTTGGCTGGTGAACATGAAGTGGAAGAAGGAACAGGCATCTTTTTCTCCATCTGAAGCTCCATCTACACTGGCCATTTAATATAGCTTTGAAGTTAGTTTCAAACTGCAGAAAGTCCTTACCTTGCATCAATTTTCTGTGGAATCATCATCTGGGCCTTTAGGATTTCCTATGTAAACATCTACACAGCAAAATTACTTTCTCCAACACCAGTTTGAAACTGTTGGAGAATCTGAGCTGTTAGGCTCAAAAAATAACCCTCAGTTGGGATGATTCCACCAAAATATACCAGAGTACCAGAAGTAAACTTCATAACCAGCAGAAACTTATGTGTGGTGAAACTGGGATAAGCTTCTATTCTTAGGATGGCACAGGATTGCATAGTCAGAACTTTAGGTTCAAAAATATTTATTGAAGTAAAGAAATACATCCTAGATAGAACAGATCTTGGGGCTAACTAGCTTACTAAATCTCATCTTCTAAAGAAGTAAAAAGGTAAAAAGTTAAAAAAAATCCATGCAGCTATATTTTGTCTAAAGAGAGAGGCAAAATGCGTCCTCACTGGAAGGAAGAAAAGGCAGAAGAGAACAAGAGGACTGGAAGGAAGAAGAGGCAGAAGAGTTCTGGAAACTTAATGGCACAAGACACTTGAGCAGTCCAGGAATGAAACTCAACAAAAACTGAATGATCAGTGTAGATATTCCCTGAGGCAGAATTTGTGGGAACTTGACTCACATCAGGATTTAAGGAACATTCAAGAATCTAGTTTTTGAGGCCAGATGGTTTTAGTGTCCCAATCGTTATATAATTCAAAATACAAAGAATAATAAACTTTGTATTGTCAAAGGTTTTCATGGCCTGAATCACTGGGTTGTTGTAGGTTTTTTCGAGCTATATGGCCATGTTCTAGAGGCACTTCTCCTCTAGAACATGGCCATATAGCCTGAAAAAACCTACAACAACCCAATAATAAACTTTTTTTTACCAAAATGAAAAAAAATATGGTAAGATGGAAAATAAATTTTTGTTTTATATACTTCCACTTTACATTTGAAAAGTTTTCTTCTGCTATTACTAATAGTCAAGAGTCTTACTGTGGGAGCCCCTTTTTGTGGAACCGTTTTGTGGGACAGTTTTGCACCATATGGTCCACAGTAAATCTGACAAGGGAAAATGTCTGTGGTGCTCCCCTTCCCATGATGCCCTACATACTGGCATGGTTAATCTAGCCCTGCTATGATATAAACAGCTCCTACGTAAACAATTCACCCAATAGAGTTTTTGATACAAGGCAGAATGCCCAATCTGCACAGCAAACTGAGGCTGCATCTACATTGTAAAATGAATGCAGTCTGACCCCACTTTAACTGCCATGGCTCAGTGCTGTGGGATCATGGGAGTAGTAGTTTTACAAGATCTGACAAAGAAGGCTTGAGCCTCACTAAATCCCAACTATCTAACATTGAGTGATTGCAATTAGAGTGGGGCCAAACTGTATTCAATCTTCGTTGTAGTGTAGTAGCTCTGAGCTCTGCACAGTTTGGCCAGTAGATGGCAGCAAAAACACACGGAATTCAGCCGAGGAATGGCCCCACATTGACTAGAGCCAATATTTGTCTTTCCTGTTTGGAGAAGGGAAAGTGTGGCCGGCAATTAGAGAGGGAGGCAATATCCCAGTATAAACAAAGGGATGAAATGATGAGGTTCCTTCTGAGCGGCTACATATATATAAAAGCGGCTGAGGGGGGAAAGGAAAGGGCCTGAGGCTGTTAGGAATGGTGGGAGTTGAATCCAAAACACCTGGAGGGCCCAAGTTTGCCCATGCCTGGTTTACACTGACCATGTAACACATTTCCAAAGACAAATGAGACTTTGAACAACCGTTTCCTTACATTGCCATGCCTGAGTGCTATGGAAACCTGGGAATTATGGGCATTCTTTGGCAGAGAAAGTTAAGCTCCTTGAAAACCTACATCTCCCATTATTCTATAGCACTAAGCCATGGCAGTAGCTGCAGCCCACTTCCTCTAGTGTCCAGCTCGCTCCTCCGAGAGAGGGCGTGGAAACACGCGTTCAAGCTGAGTCCACACATTCTCACGTGCATTTCGTTGCTTGCTCCAGTGCGCCTTGCTCTGGCAGTTCTGGACCTGAACTTTGAGCCTAGCAGGAGTCACTGAAACTACTGTTTTACCAAATTATCGCATGAGTTGCAACAAATACTGAAAACAAACGAGAGATATTTGCCAGTAAAGGAGAACTGAAGGACATAAAGATGGATGGGTGGATAGATAAATGGAGTTCAGAGGTGTATAGCGATAGAAAGAATGCACTTTGACACCACTTGAACTGCTATGGCTCAGTGCTATGGAACCATGGGATTTGTCGTTTGGCGAGGCACCAGCACTCTTGGGCAGAGGGGTTGTAAAACTATGACTTCCAGGATCTCATGGCAGTTCAAGTAGTGTCAAACTGCACTAATCCTTCCGTGTCCCAAGGGAGGGGGGAAGTAACTCCAAGGGCTGGAACTACAATATTATAATCCAGTCTCAGGATGCTGATGAACTGCTTTGAACTGGATTATATGAGTCTACACTGCCATATACACCAGTTCAATGCACTTAATCTGCATTCAGAAACTGGATTATATGACAGTATAGATGGGGCCATAGGTATGCATTTACATATAAAATCCCCCAATGTGCAAGGAGTGGGAAGAGAAGAGAGAGAAAAGTAGAAGGAGAAGAAGTGGAAAGGAAGAATGGGGGAAATAAGGAGGAAGAAGAGATGAGAGGAAAGGGGAGGAAAAGAAGGGAGTACTGATAGGAGGCACTGGAAAGCACCACCATTCGTGATAGATAGACAAACTGATGCTGGATGTACACTGCAGAATTAATGCTATGGACAAACTGATGCTGAATCTACACTGCAGAATTAATGCTATGGAATCTTGGGAGTTGTAGTTTTACAAGAGTTCTAGCCTTCTCTGTCACAGAGTGCTAGTGCCTCACCAATTTCCATGATTCCATATCAATGAGCTTTGGCAGTTAAAGCTGCATCAAACTCCATTAATTCTACAATGTAGAATGAATGCACCCTCAATGGGTTACCATGGCTAACGCTATCTATGCTGACGATCCTGCCATCACCGCTCAAGCAGGGAGCTTTGAAATGGTTGAACAGAAACTCTCAGAAGCTTTAGACGCTCTTACTGACTATTACAGAGAAAACCAGCTGATTCCTAATCCATCTCTCTCTGGCACAAGAGTATGAAGAAGCGCAAACCACACACCACCTACTACAATGCAGCCTGAGCCCTGCCACATGCAAAATGGAGGACCTTCTTACAGCAACACCAGAGGCACTCCAAGTGGCCAGCTTCTGATCAAAGGACATTTAGTTCAATGCCAAGTTTTTCACTTTGTTTGTGGGTTTTCTATACATTATAACTGTATTCTCAATGGGTTGTTGTGAGTTATCCGGGCTGTATGGCCATGTTCCAGAAGCATTCTCTCCTGACGTTTCACCTGCATCTGTGGCAAGCATCCTCAGAGGGTGTGAGGTTTGTTAGAAACTAGGAAAATTGGGTTTATATATCTGTGGAAGAAAGAACTCTTGTCTGTAGGAGTTAGGTGTGAATGCTTCAATTGGCCGTCTTGATTAGCATTTGATGGCCTGACAGTTCTTAGGTGTGGCTTGTTACTGCCTGGGAAATTTCTTTGTTGAGAGATGATGATTTGGTGTTCCTGATTGTTTCTTGTCTGGAGTTCCCCTGTGTTTGAGTATTTTTTTTTATTTACTGTTATAATTACTATTTACTAAGGCCCCTTCCACACAAGTTGAATAGGTTGGGTGAGAGTATACAACCCTGCCGTAGGCCTTTCCCAGTTTTGAACCAGTCTGTTGTTCCATGGTCATTTCTGACTGTTGCTACTTGGTCCTTATACAGATTCCTCAGGAGAGAGACAAGGTGATTTGGTATGCCCAGACCACCAAGAACCTGCCACAATTTATTACTATCCACATAGTCAAAGGCTTTAGAATAGTCAATAAAACAGAAATAGATGTTTTTCTGAGACTTTCTCCATTATCCAGCGGATATTGGCAATTTGGTCTCTTCTTCCTCTGCCTTTTCTCAACCCAGCTTGTACATCTGGCATCTCTCTCTCTCTCTCTCCATGTACTGCTAGAGACTTCCTTGCAGGATCTTGCTGGAGACTTAAAGTGCTACCAACCTGCTATAATTGTGCAGTGTGGATACACAACCCCTTCATCTCTTTTGCAGAAAGTCCCCCTCCCCCAAAGTCCCTAAAGCACTGATATAATGTTGAGGGTTTGCAGAAGGGAAAGGGACTGAAGACTGGTTTAATTCACCGTTTCCCACTTTGCATAGAAGTCGAAGAGAGTGTTGGCCCCTCCCTCCCCCAAAAGAATCCCAAACCGGTTCCGGAGGCGGAAGTGATGCCTCCCATTGATTAAACTAAAGCCCGCATTGTCACGACTTGTATCGTCACCCTTAGGACGGGTATGATTTCATCCTCCGGTCCATTGTCATTATTGGGAGCCTCATCATTAGGGGCGAGTATTATTTCCATCTCCGCTCCACTGGGCTGAGCAGAACCAAAGCCTCCCTGTTTTGTGGCGATGGGGATAATTAGGAGGGCACTAATTACTCAGCTCCGAATCGATGCAAACAAACACTGCCAAGCTCAAAGCAGGAAAACTCCCAGGTCTGCCCATTGGTTAAACTCTCCCCCTTCTCCTCATTATCACTATTTAACAAGCCTTGGGAGAAAGAAAAGTGTGTGTGTTTGGGGGGGGGGGGGAATCCATTGCCTCCCTCTAAAAAAAGACCTCTCCTGATTGGTCCTCTCCAGGAAGAATTAATTAATATCATTATTTAGGGTGCATCTAGGCTGTAGAATGGATACTGATTGACACCACTTGAACTGCCATAGCTAGAAGCGATGGATTCCTGGGATGTGTAGTTTGGAGAGGCTCCGGCACTATTTGACAGTGAAAACTAAAAAAATAAATAATGTCAGACTATATAGAGAAGCCATTGAAATGCACAAGCATGTGAACAATTTCAACAGAAAGGAGGAAACCGTGAAAATGAATAAAATCTGGATATTCACACCTAGCTCCAGCAGACAAAAGTCCTTTGTCCCACCCTGGTCTCCACAGATATATAAACCCATTTTCCTACTTCCAACAGACCTCACTACCTCTGAGGATGCTTGCCATAGATGCAGGCGAAACGTCAGGAGAGAATGCCTCTAGAACATGGCCATATAGCCGGAAAAACCTACAACAACCCAGTGTAAAAAGATATTTTAAAAAAACTCTAAAATCTGGATAGTAAAGAAAGAACAAAACTCAAAAACCGGGCAGGAAGCAGCCAGGCTTTGAAGCTGCAAGACCATTCAGTGCTATTCAAGGTAGACAATGACGACATTCACGCTTTCCTCCAACAGTTAAGAGTGTTTTTTTTCTCCCACCCTGGACATTATTCCACAGATATATAAACCTCACTTTCCTAGTTTCCAACAGACTTCACAACCTCTGAGGATCCCTGCCATAGATGTGGGCTAAACGTCAGGAGAGAATGCTTCTAGAACATGGCCAGACAGCCCGGCCATGGAAGCTTTCGACAACACAAAAAAAACTTAGTAAAACTACAACTCACATCTCACTAAGTGATGGCAGTTCAAGGGGTGCCAAGTTACATTCATTCTACAGGCACTCTTAATCTTCATTGCCTCGCTTGAGAATGATGGTTAAAGCTGGAGGGAGGGAGAGATACTTTTATAGAATTATAGAATTATAGAGTTGGAAGAGACCACATGGGCCATCTAGTCCAGCCCCCTGCCATGTAGGAACAGCACCATCAAAGCACTCCCGACCATCCAGCCTCTGTTTCAAAATCTCCAAGGAAGGAATTTCCATCACACTCCTAGGCAAAGAGTTCCCCTGCTGAACAGCTCTTACAGTCAGGAAGTTCTTCCTAATTTATCTCCAGGGTTTGGTGGCTGATTCAGAGATACCACAGTTAAGGTGAGGTTTGTAGTTGTTTTGCGCCTTCAAGTCCTTTGGGAGTTATAGTGACTCCAAGGTGAGCCTATCTGTGGACTGCACAAGTCTGTTGTATTATCAGGTTTCCAGACCTCAATGAGTTGCTAGACTAGAGATAGGATTAAGCTAATTCCTTTCCCCACTTTGCTCCTCCTGCTAGCCACTGTCTCCTCCACCCATTTGATGATATAGGAATGGAATTTGGTGAGGTAATTTCCTCTTTAAGTTTTGAGTCCTTCCCCACCCCCCATTCCTATGCATGTTTCCCTTTACTCTTCCTCCTTGCCATTGTCTCTTCCACTTTGATGATGTAGGAATTGAATTATGTGAGGGAACTTCCTTTTTCAAGGTATTTTTATTGCCCTGGGCTGGCCATGTGGCCATTTTCCAGCCTCTTCTGTTTTTCTTTCTATGTATGAGGATGCACATTTTGCCTCTCTCTAGGCAAAATGTAGCTGCATGGATTTTTTCCCTTTTACCTCTTTAGAAGATAGAATCATAGAGTTGGAAGAGACCTCATGGGTCATCCAGTCCAACCCCCTGCCAAGAAGCAGGAAAATTGCATTCAAAGCACCCCCTCAGATGGCCATCCAGCCTCTGTTTAAAAGCTTCCAAAGAACGAGTCTCCACCACACTTCGGGGCAGAGAGTTCCACTGCTGAATGGCTCTCACAGTCAGGAAGTTCTTCCTAATGTTCAGATAGTTTGAAGCCATTGTTCCACGTCCTAGTCTCCAGGGCAGCAGAAAACAAGCTTGTTCCCTCGTCCCTATTACTTCCTCTCACATATTTATACATGGCTATCATGTCTCCTCTCAGCCTTCTCTTCTTCAGGCTAAACATGTCCAGCTCTTTCAGCCGCTCCTCATAGGACTTGTTCTCCAGACCCTTGATCATTTTAGTTGCCCTCCTCTGGACACATTCCAGGAGGAGGATTCTTCCTTCTGCTTCCTTGGAGACTAGGACATGGAACAATGGCTTCAAACTACAAGAGAGGAGATTCCATCTGAACATGAGGAAGAACTTCCTGAGCTGTTCAGCAGTGGAACTCTCTGCCCCGGAGTGTGGTGGAGGCTCCTTCTTTGGAAGCTTTTAAACAGAGGCTGGATGGCCATCTGTCAGGGGTGATTTGAATGCTTCTTGGCAGGGGGTTGGACTGGATGGCCCATGAGGTCTCTTCCAACTCTTTGATTCTACGATTCTATGATTGTGTCCAGATTTAATAAGCTAGTTAGACTCCAAGATCTTTTCTATCAAGAATGTATTTCTTTTACTTCAATAAATATTTTTGAACCTAAAGCTCTGGCTCTGCAATCTAAGGAATAGAAGCTTATCCCAAACACATGTAAATTTCAGCCGGTCGTGGAGTTTACTTCTGGTACTCTGCCATATTTATGGTGGAATCATCCCAACTGAGGGTTATTTTTGAGCCTAACAGCTCAGATTCCCCAACACTATCATAGGGTTGTCAATAGCCAGAAAGGGTTTGCTTTTGCCTTCCTCTGAGGCTGAGAGAGTGTGACTTGCCCAAGGTCGCCCGACTGGACCCGGTGGCAATGGTAATCCAATTATCAAATAAATGCCTCAAACAAACATCTATTTAGAAAATATTTTAAACAATCTCTGGATCAGAGTGTTTATGATCCGGATGCCAGTCTTGGTTTCGGATTAAAGGAGCGGACATCGATTGGCAAACCAATCTCGGAAGGGTGCCTTTTCAACCCCAACCTGTTCTGAGTGTGTATTTAGTTGCCAGGAAGGAAGAGGTTCCTCCTCCTTCTTGTTTTGTCTCCGAGGGATTGTTCAAGCGACATCCTTCGGGAGGCACAGCCTATCCTTGGAGTTCATGCTATTAGGGAACTCAAATCATTCCTTTCTTTTAGGAAGGGAGGGGGGAAAGGATACAACCTCCAATCGAGCCTTGTTTAGCTGTCAAATGTCAGGGAACTTCCGTAGGTTCCTAGTCTTTCCAGCTGTCTTTCCAAGGCTTTCAACCCGGTCCAAAAACACAGCCAAAAGAAAGACGATCAGAGAATTCCTATGATCCCTCCCTTTTGGCCACCATCCGGCAAAAATCCTCTGGATGCAATTGCCACCGAAGCCTCTTTAGATCCGGCTGCCATTTAGCCAGATTATAATGACATTTTTTATTTAAAAAAATGGAGATGTTTTGTATATGCGTCAATGTGTATACCAGTGTCTTATGTATACACATGTCGGTGGTTCCTGGGGAGTCTTGGGTATACTTGGAATCACCTTCTCTCTCAGAGAACCGGGGTAAAATGAGCTTGATTGTTGTGAATTTTCCGGGCTGTATGTCCATGTTCCAGAAGCATTCTCTTCGCCCATATCTATAGCAGGCATCTTTCAGAGGTTGTGAGGTCTGTTGGAAACTAGGCAAGTGAGGTTTAAAAATCTGCGGAATGTCCATCTCCCAACAAAGGGAGTTTCAAGATCTGGGTTCTTACTGCCTGAGGGAATCCTTTGTTGGGGGGTGATTAGCTGGCCCTGATTTCCCCAGACAGTTCTTTCTCCCACCCTAGATATTCCACAGATATATAAACCCCATTTTCCTAGTTTTCAACGGACCTCACAACCTCTCGAAACGTCAGGAGAGAATGCTTCTGGAACATGGCCAGACAGCCCCGAAAACTCACAACAACCCAGTGATCCCGGCCTTCGACAACACATTAAAATGAGCTTGATTTAGGGTGAATCTACACTGTAGAAATAATGTCCTTTGATCCCACTTGAATTACCAGGGCTAAAGGCTATGGAATCTTGGAAGATGTAGTTTGCTGAGGCATCAACACTCTTTCACAGAGAAGGCTAAAGATCTTGTAGAACTATGTCTTACTTCCATGTTTCCATAGCCTTGAGCCCTGGCCAGTTTAAGTGGGGTGAAACTATACTAATTCGACAGTGTAGATGCACCTCAAATCTCTTTGTTACCTAATGGCTCAAACTCTGGGATTACCTTCGGATTTTGGCTTTTTGAAGGAGAGGGAGGGAGGAAAAGAGAAGAAAAAGCAGAGAAAGAAAGAAAGAAAGAAAGAAAGGGAAGACGAAGGAAAGGAAAGGGAAACAGAAATCGAAAGAAGGAAAGAGAAAGTAAGGGAGCGAGGGAGGAAAGGAAAAGAAAGAGGGAAAGAGAGAAAGGAAGGGGAAAGAGCAGGAAAAACAAAGAGAAGGAAAGGGAGGAAGTAAGGGAGCAAGCGGGGAAAGGAAGAAGAGAAAAAGAAAGGAAAAGAAAGAGGGAAAGAAAGCTGGGAAGAAAGGGAACAGAGCAGGAAAAAGAAAGAGAAGGAAAGAGGGAGGGAAGGGAGATGAAAAATAGGGAGGCATGAATCCGAAGGACCCATCTTTGGCTAAAAACCTTATCAAACTACAGCTCCCACGATTCCATAGCATTGACTCCAAGTGGTACCAAACTGCATTAATTATACAGTGGATACACCCCCCCACCCTTGCTTAAGCGAGAATACATCCGCATTAGAGACCTTTCGGGGGAACTTATCTTCGAGCTCCCTAAAATATAATAATATAATATCCCCAAATGAGTTGCCTGAAGATGCTCATTTGCTAAACAAAGGTACATCTAAGATCAGAACAGTAAATAAAGAACAACGCTCAGAAGACAGAGGAATTCCAGACCAGAAACAACCAGGGCCAGTTAACCTCCCAACAACTGAGGCTTTGAAGCTGCAAGGCTATTCAATGCTAGTCAAGGTGGCCAATTGCAACATTCATACCTGCCTCAGGTAAACAAGAGTTCTTTCTCCCACCCTGGACTTTCCACAGATATATAAACCTAACTTGCCTAGTTTCCAACAAACTTCACAACCTTTGAGGATCCCTGCCATAGATGTGGACGAAACGACAGGAGATAATGCTTCTGGAACATGGCAAGCCAGTCCGGAAATTTCACAGCAATCCAAAGGCACATATCCGGGCTACAATCCGCTTTCTCCCTAGTGCCTATTCCATGGAAAGAGAAGAACAGTATCCCGGGATAGGTGCCTGAGGTTGTATCTATACTGTAGAATTAATGCAGTTCTACGCCACTTTAACTGTCCGGACCCAGTGCTGAGAGCTGTCGTTTGGTGAGGCAGGAGAGGCTGAGCATATTGTAAAACTACAACTCGCAAAATTTCATAGCATTGAAATGGTGTCAAACTGCGTTCATTCGACAGTGTCCATTCCATGTCTCCTGCCGATGCTTGTTTACTAACTCGAAGGAAGGTGAACAAGAGGGTGTGTTGGGTTTCTTCTCTGGACTGCACAAGTAGCTTGTGTTATCAAGTTTCCAGAACTCAATGAGTAGCTAGACTAGAAATAGGATTAAGCTAAGGGATTCCTTTCCTCACTATCCTCCTCCTGCTAGCCACTGTATCCTCCTCCCATTTGATGATATAGGAATGGAATTTGGTGAGGGAATTTCTTCTTTAAGTTTTATTGCCCTGGATTGACCATGTAGTCTCCTCCATTGTCTCTTCTGCTTTTTCTTCCTTCCAGTGAGGGCACATTTTGCCTCTCTCTTTAGGCAAAATGTAGCTGCGTGGAGTTTTGGACTCTTTGCCCCTTTACTTCTTTAGAAGATGAGATTTAATAAGCTAGTTAGCTCCAAGACCATTTCTATCAAGAATGTATTCCTTTTACTTCAATAGATATTTTTGAACCTAAAGTTCTGACTCTGCAATCTTGTGCCATCCTAAGATATAGAAGCTTATCCAAGTTTCACCACACATACGTTTCTGCTGGTTATGAAGTTTACTTCTGGTGCTCTTCTATATTTATGGTGGAATCACCCCAACGGAGGGTTATTTTTTGAGCCTAACAGCTCAGATTGCCAACAGAGTGTGCAAAGAATAAGCTAATCAACCACCCTAACCTTTTCCAAAAAGCGATGAGACTGACAGTAGGGTCTTCTTTCCTTGATGGGGAAAATGGGAATCTAGATTGGGAACCACAAGCTCTTTTCAGCAGCCAAGTTTATAGACTGCAAAGAGCTTGTGGTTCCCAATCTAGATGTCTCTGAGCATCTTCTGACCATTATTAACCATGCTTGTTGGTATTTCTAGGGGGACATCTACTCTGTAGAATTAATGCAGTTTGAATACGCTTGAACTGTCGTGGCAATTAAAGAGATGTCAAATGCATTCATTCTGTCTATATAAATAAATATGTAATGCTCGTTTGTGGAATTAAAATAACTCAAAAATCACTGGACAAATTGTCGCCAAATGTGGCCACAAGACACCTACTAACCCAAGGAGTGACCATCACTCAAAAAATGATTTTGTCATTTGGGAGTTGTAGTTGCTGGGATTTATAGTTCACCTACAATCAAAGAGCATTCTGAACTCCATCAATGATGGAATTGAACCCAACATGGCACACAGGACTCCCACGACCAACACAAAACACTAGAAAGGTTTGGTGGGCATTGACCTTGAGTTTGGGAGTTGTAGTTTACCTACATCCAGAGAGCACTGTAGATTCAAACAATGATGGATCTGAACCAAATTTGGCACGAATATTTCATATGTCCAAATATGAACACAGATGGACTTGGGGGGAAATAGACCTTGACATTTGGGAGTTGTAGTTGCTGGGATATCTAGTTCACCTACAATCAAAGAACATTCTGAACCCCACCAACGACAGAATTGGGCCAAACTTCCCACACAGAACCCCCATGACCAACAGAAAATACTTAAGACCATCCAGTCCAACGCCCTTCACCAGGGCAAGAAAACATAATCAAAGTCCTCCTGACAAAGAGCCATCCAGCCATCGAGATAGATAGATAGATATGATTCACAGACACACAGATATAGTATCATAGATTTGAAAGGGACCCTTAAAGAAGGACAATGATATGTTTCGTGTTCCAGAGTGGGCAAACCAGATACTCTCCACATCAACACTGACAAAGAAACAGCAAGAAATACTGTTTTATCCACAAGCAAATTTTTTTACATATATTAGAAACCAACACTTTCTCGTTGCTTTATTTTCCAGATCACCAGACTGGGCCACAGCAAAGCGTGGCAGGGGACGGCTAGTGGTATACATAAATGTACCTTTGGACTGCCAGCCTGAGTTCCAATTGTTTCACTACCTCGAAATACTTGTTCAATAGCCCATTGACCAGCACTGTAAGACTCTTGGGATTCAAACCAAGGACTTCACACCTTGGAGCTCCTGGTGGCGAAATGGATTAAACCCTTGTGCTGGCAGGACTGATGACCGATAGGTCGGAGGCTTGAATCCAGAGAGAGTGAGGATGAGCTCCCTCTGTCAGCTCCAGCTCCCCATGCGGGGACATGAGAGAAGCCTTCCACAAGGATGGTAAAACATAAAAAACACCCGGTCGTCCTCTAGGCAATATCCTTGAAGACAGCCAATTCTCTCACACCATAAGTAACCAAAACCTGATACTGGTTTTGATTTTTGGCAACATTTGCGGGGGGGGGGGGCGCGATCTCGGCTCCTGCTGCTCATCCACAGCTGCGTAAGAGGTGAGGTTCATGTTGCCTGGACCATTCTGGACTAGGAGGGGAAAGGGAAGGACCGAAGGATGCCGTGGGTCTGGGCTCCAAGGGCGCCTGTCCCCCCAGCCTCTCTCCGCTCCCTCCCGGCTGCCCTCCCGACGCTCCCCAGCTTCGAGTCAGAAACTCTGCCCTGGAAGGCAGACAATGGAAGTGGAGGGGGAGGAGAAGGGAGCTGTTTTTCCTGCGCCCAGAAGACAATGAGCAATTCACTGGGAGAGGAGGTGTCGCCCAAGTGTCACCGGGGAAGCCAACCTGACATCTGCTTTGATGGCTTCTGGCGAAGATCAGCTCGGCTCCGAAGGGGAGGGGGAAGCAGAGGCGCCTCTGGGGAATGGGGCTCCATCCCCACCAGGCATGGACAAACTTGGGCCCTCCAGGACTTTGGGACTTCAACTCCCATCATTCCTAACAGCCTCAGGCCCCTTCCTTTTCCCCCTCAGCCGCTTAGGAAAGGGCCCATGCCTATTGTTGCTCATTCACTTCAAGAATAACATCCATCCATCTTGCCCTTGCCCTTGGTCGGCCCCTCTTCCTTTTTCCTTCCAGTTCCCCCAGCATCTGTGCCCTTGTTCAGATGTCACCTCACTTTCTGTCCTTGTGGTTAGATTTTGAAAAAAAATAGCTTGTTGTGGAGACAAGGACTGGTGATAAAGCTTCAGTGGAAATTTATTTATTTATTTATTTACGACATTTGTATGCCGCCCTTCTCACCTCCCCCCTACACACACACACACACACACACACACACAAAATATATTATATTATTAGCATAGCACAATATCAGTATTAAATATTACTATATTGTAATATACCATTATATTGTAATATTATTAGTAATATTACACGTAATATAAATATATAATTATAATATCATATTATTAGTGACAATTATGTATGTTGTTCATTCGTTCAGTCGTCTCCGACTCTTCGTGACCTCATGGACCAGTCCACGCCAGAGCTCCCTGTCGGCCGTCACCACCCCCAGCTCCTTCAAGGTCAGTCCAGTCACTTCAAGGATGCCATCCATCCATTACATTATAATATTATCAATATTATATGTATATACAATATATTATATTATTATATTATATTGTTAGCATAGCACAGGAGATATGGTGGAACAGTCTTCTGCCCCCCCCCCCTCTTCACTCTGGCCCAGAGCAGCAGTTGGTGCTGGGGGAGGGGTCCCCAACTGATGACATATGCAGGAGACAAGATGGAACTGTCCCACCCCCCTTCACTCTGACCCAGAGCAGCAGTTGATGCTGGGGGGAGGGACCCCAACTGATGACATATGCAGGAGACAAGATGGAACTGTCCCCTGCCCCCCCCCCCCCCCCACCTTTCCCCTTTCCTCTTGATAATTTTTTTCGGGGGTGCAATTCCCTTCCTAGGGGTAGATTTCTCTCACTTCCTGGTTCTCACCCCTGTTCTTAACTATGAGTCATTTGTAAGTTGGATGTTTGTAACTCGGAGATTGCCTGTACTTTGAACATAGGAGAAAACATGACTGACTAGAAAAGGCAATAATACATGCTAAGGTAAGAGACAGGAGAAAGAGAGAAAGACCACATTCTGAATGCAAAGGCTAAGGCCCCTGTATTGTCGATGGCTTTCATGGCCAGAATCACTGGGTTGTTGTAGGTTTTTGGGCTCTATAGCCATGTTCTAGAAGCATTCTCTCCTGACATTTTGCCTGCATCTGTGGCAAGCATCTTCAGAGGTTGTGAGGTTTGTTAGAAACTAGGAAAATTGGGTTTATATATCTGTGGAAGGTCCAGGGTGGGAGAAAAAAATCTTTTCTGTTGGAGTTAGGCGTGAATGCTTCAATTGGCCACCTTGATTAGTATTTGATGGCCTGACAGTTTTTAGGTGTGGCTTGTTACTGCCTGGAAAATTTCTTTGATGAGAGATGATGATTAGGTGTTCCTGATTGTTTCTTGTCTGTTCTTGAGGTTTTTTTTTATTTACTGTTATAATTACAATTTACTAAGGCCCCTTCCACACAACTGTATAAAATCCAAATTGAACTGTATTATGTGGCAGTGTGGAGTCAGATAATCCAGTTTAAAACAGATATTGCAGATTAGTTGCCTTGATATTATGGGTTATATGGCTGTGTGGAAGGGCCCTAAGGAGGCAGAAATGCTGCATCACTAAGAAGTTACTCCTTAGTAGACATACCCATTGAGCCTTGTGGCCATGGCTGGAAAATTAGTAAGACTTATGGCCCTTCCACACTGCCCTTTATCCCAGGATCTGATCCCAGATTATCTGTTTTAAACTTGAATATATGAGTCCCCAATGCCAGATAACCTGGGATAATCTGGGATCTGACCATGGGATAAAGGGGCAACGTGGAAGGGTCCTTACATGTAGTCTAGCCTGTTAGGTCTTGACCCCACTCCATCCCGTTAGTCCAGCCCACTGGTGGAATGCAACTCCAAAGTTTTTCCAAACTGGAATTCAGCCCTGGGCTGAAAGAAGATTCCTCCACCTTTCTTCTATATGCAAATTAGGTACTTCTTAGGGCCAAGTGAGAGCCTCTCCCATGATACCTCAATAATCGATTTCTACACTGCTGAAGTTGGTTCCTGTTTCCCATGTCCTTATTTGTGTGAAAGCTGAAAATATATCGACATGTGGAACTAAATCTTAGATATTGCTTCTACTCTTCAAAATAAGCTTTGGACTACCTCATATTTTACATCTCCATGCTCCTTTTCAGTGAATACGATTGTTGTATAATCCATTTTAACAAATGATGACTGACATCACCACTACATTTTACCTTTTCTGTACTGTTCTTCCTTGTTCATGATGAAGTATGCAGACATTAAGATCTTTAGATAGATGCCTCCTGCTACACTTCTTTCCTTCTTGGACCTTCTTGGCTTCTCATATCAAATGTTTTCCAACTTCTAGATCTTGGAAAAGTAATTCCTAGGGATTGCAGATCCCAGAATCCCAAAACCAGTATGGTCTTGACATTGTTGCCTGATATGTTCTGAGAGTTGTAGCTCAAAAGAGTAAATTTTTCAAGCTTGGCTATTTCTCAACCAGGTTCTTCTCCCCACCCCTTAAAAATTGTTTTTTGAATGCCCAGATCCCAGCTTTCTCTTTGGGAGGTGATCAATATTTTCTGGATCAAATCAGCATCTCAAATGGACCTATGGATACAATCAACAGAGAAATGAGCTGGTGTCCCAACTTCATCTAACACTTATTGGCAAATGTTTGCATTAGTATTTTCTTTGTATGGCTTGTGTAAAAAGACAACCCCTGTGCAATAAAACCATGAAAAACCATGAAAAAGGAACCTGTGGCAGCCAGATGTTTATTTATTTATCTATCTCATTTATATACTGTTTTTCTCACCCCAGCTGGGACTCAAAGTGGTTTCCAGCATATTCATGGCAAAATTCAATGCCTTACAAAACATGAAAATCTAACATAAAAACAACAGTAACATAAAACTATAAATTAAATCATAAAACATAGCTACATTAAAACATGGAATTAAAAACACAGCAATATAAACATTAAAATCACACAATCCAGAAGCATGGTCCAGGCCATTACAGCATCAAATAACAATGGCACATAATCCATGTTCATTTCTTGTCCTGCTTACTGCCCAAGTTCGTGGTTCCAGAGCCATGTTTTTGCTTTTTTTTCTGAAGGCCAAGAGGAAGGGCATTGATCTAATTACGTTGGGGATGGTGTTCCATAGATGAGGAGCCACCACTGAAAAGGCCCTGTCTCTCATCCCCACCAGTTGTGCCTGCGAAGGAGGTGGGAATGAGAGCAGGGCCTCCCCGGATGATCTTAGCCTCTGAGATGGTTCATAGAGGGAGATAGGTATGGATATGTTTCTGGACTGTAATTTCCACAATGGCTATATGGATAAAGAGTGGTGGGAGGTGTAGTCAAAAACATCTGCAGGGCTATTCAGAGGCCCCCATGGCAAATCCATCCAGCTAAAGTGTTGGAATGTTGATTAGAAATGGATTCTAATACTCTTCTTGGGAATGATTTTTTGGGGGGGGGGTATCCTTAATTTCTGCCACTGTGTACCTTGAACAATGATCACTTGTTTGCCTTAGGGCCCTTCCATACAGGCCCTATATTCCAGGATCTGATCCCAGCTGTCCTGCTTTAAACTGGATTTTATTTATTTATTTATTTATTTATTTACAGTATTTATATTCCACCCTTCTCACTTCCAAGGGGACTCGGGGCAGATCATAGAAAACATATCCAGCAAACATTCAATGCTGTTATACACTGACAAGACAGACGATTGTACATAGATAGAGGTATATATAAACTTTCCCATCTTTGGCATCTTGGAGACTTGTGCTCAGTTCCGGCCATGGGAGGTGCTGTCGCTCCATCTTCCCTGCCAAAGTACTTTCGTTTGTAAACTCCCTCCTTGATTGAATAGCAGACATTTTTCTAGCATGTCCTTATGGGTGCCTTGAATACCTCCCCGCTTTAAAGCAGTACCTATTTATCTATTCACATTTGCTTTTGAACCGCTAGGTAGGCAGAAGCTAGGCTAAAGGCCAGAACTCACCTTGACCCAGGCTTCAAACTGTCAACCTTTCAATTGGCAAGATTTATTGCAGCTGGTGATTAACCTGCTATGCTAAAGCCAGGCCCTTACTCAGCTTTCAAAATCAGGATCTGGTGTCCATTTTAATGGAAGAGATAAACTTTATGTAACTACCTCTGATTTTTTTTTCCAAATTTTATGGAACTGTGCTAAAAGTGTTATCTATGAATGCATAAATGCAAAAAAAATTAATTGGAAGAACATGGGTGAAGAAGAAAAGGAAAGCCGTGACTTTCTTCCTTGTTTACAATAGTAATTTGAAATGCTCATCAAAGCATCAGCCAAACTGATAGTGCTATTAAGTTTGTCATACTGGCGCTATATTAGAAAATACTATTCATAGCATTTAGTTTATATCTGTTTGCACTGCCAGATAATCTGGGTTAAATAGAAAACTTGGGATCAGATCCTGGGATACAGGACTTGTCTGGAAAAGCCCTTGGTTTCCCACCAAAAGATCCTTCAGAAAAGATGTGTCAGAGAGAGATTCTCCAATAAACTTAAAAGGTATTGTCGAAGGCTTTCGTGGCCGGAATCACTGGGTTGTTGTAGGTTTTTTCGGGCTATAGAACATGGCCATATAGCCCAAAAAAACCTACAACAACTCAAACTTAAAAGGGTTTGTTAGTCATCATGAAGCTGTTACTTTTCCTTCTGTACAGCCTGGCTACTTGGAATTATTGTATACTCTTGTGTATTCTTAGAAGAAATGTTATACTTCACCTGAGAAATCAAATAAGGGCATCCAGGATGAGTTAGAAATGCTACTCTTATTTTTGTCTCTTCTTTGAATTAAACAAAATTGAAATCCAGTGTTTCATTTGTTTCAAGTGTAAGATAATTTCATTCAGAGTGGTTTTTCCTAGACATGAAAGAGGGGACCTTGGAATAGAGACAGCAGACCTATTGAACCAGAGACCTTGGAATAGAGTTGAATATAATTTCAACACATTAGAGTGTTCTTAGTACATATCGGTTAAAGCCATTGGTGGTCTACATTGCATTAAATGAACTTTGAAACCATTGTTTGCAAATTTAAAGCAATGGAATGAAGAGTTGGATGTCTTTAAGCTTGCATTACAAAACAAGATGCAAGCACTCTATTCAACTTCTTAACCCATGTGTATATCTTTCTGGGCTGCTTATGGAAGGCAGCATTACTGATGCTGAAATATCTTACTAGTAGATGTAGATGTAATTAGATTTTCATTCCTTGTGTATAAAATCTGTTATTCTTGAACCTGTGAATGGTTGTGCTCAAAACTATGATCCTGTCACATTTACAGATGTTTCAAGAGCATTCCTAGAGAAGACCAGAACTTGCATGACATCTCTTGAGAAGTGCAAAACCTTGTATCTTCCAGATGTTTTGCTCTGAAGTTCCATTAGCTTCAGACAGCATATTCCATGGTAATGGATCTGTAATCCAGAACATCTGGAGAACATCAAGCTTCCTCCCTCTTTTGGATACAAATCACAGTTTAGGTATGAATTGGTAGGTAGATGGTCTTGGACAGCCTATAGGTTATCAGTCTTCATGTTCCATCTGCAATATCTGAGGATAAGAATATTCTTGCTATATACATTGTAAGGAGAATTAAATTGCGTGACATGGGGTGTATCTGTACTGCAGAATTATAGCAGGTTGACACTACTTCTACTGCCATGGCCCAATGCTATGAAATTCTAGGATTTGTGGTTTTGTAATGTATTAACTCTTCTCTATCGGAGAGCCCAAGTACCACAACAAACCATAAATCCCAGGATTCCATAGAACGACACTATAGCTGTTGAAATTGTCAAACTGCTAGGATTCTGTAATGTGGATGGAAGGTACATCAGTGACACTCAAATTAGTCATCTGTGCATTAGTGCCAGAAAATAAACCATCAAAGCCAGTGGGCACATATATGACAGAAGTCACTGGCATATTACAGTGTCAAATACAGTGTATTCCACATTCAATAGATCTTAGAGTAAAAGAAAGTTCTCCCTAATGTTTGGGAGGAATATCTTCCCCCCCCCCCCCCCCCCCCTAATTTGAATCCATTAGTTCAGGTTCGAGTTCTTGGAACACCAGAAAAACAACTTGCTTCATCTTGTGTGTGCATGTTTGTGCCTTCAAGTTGTATATCAGTTTATGTGGCTCAATTAATTTCATGGGATTTTCTAAGGTAAGGAATATTTAGAGTTCCTTCCTCTGAAATACAGCCTACAGCACCTAATATTATTTGATAGTTCCCAGTCTATGTACAAACCAGAGCAGACCCTGCTTACCTTCCAAGATTGGACAAGATCTGGTGCTCTTATTTCCCCATGAAGATGCATAGAGGGTCACATTTCACTCAAATCCCCCTTACCCAAACCAAAGAAGAATGGAGAATGGAGGATAGCACTGATCGCATACACAGCTTGCCTGTTTAACTTTTTAAACAAATAGTAATACACAATGGAAATGACCCTCTTTTGAATTTGCTGTTGATATTGTCATGGTTTCTCCCTTTCCTTCTCCACGTCTGTGGCTTGGAACACTTGCCGGAGCAGTCCTTCCCAACCTTGGGTTCCCAAATATTGAATGCCAATACCTAGTCAACATAGCTATTGAATAGGAAAAGTGTATTCAAGTCCTCTTGGATCCCAGCCAGCATAGCCAATGGTCAAAGATTCTGGGAATTATAGGCTAAAAGCACCAAGGAGTCAAATTTTGAAAACTGCTGTGTGTGAGTCACCCTGAACTCTTTGCTCTGCAATTCACTCTTTTCTTGCCAAGATGAGGTAAGGATTTTGGATCCCAATAGGTGAATCAAGGGGAACCTGTTCATCCAATGATCTCCAACTGCCTCTGTTTCCCTGAACCTGATTGACACCAAAAACATTATAAGGGGTTAAAATGAAGTTCACAAAGCACTTTGGGCCCCAAAATGATATTTCAAACCTTACTCATCCATCTTGAAACTGCTGGAAAAACCCAGCAGAAATTGGCTGGAGGTTACTTCTGGTGGGCCAAAACATCCATTCGGATTGCAGCCCTACATGCTAATGCAGTACATTGAGAATTTGGAGGACAAGAAAATGGCATTTTGATTCTAGAAGTGTGCCGAGCCACAGCCCAGACCCCTGCATTTAGAATTTAAAGCTAGATAGACTTTGGAAACCTGGAAAGAAGTGACTAGTGGAGCGCTACGGGGTTTGGTCCTGGACCCAGTACTGTTGAAAGGAGACATGATAACCGTGTATAATATGTGAAAGGATGTCATAAGGAAGAGGGAGCAGAATTGTTTTCTGATGCTCTGGAGACTACAACTTGGGACAATGGGTTCAAATTACAGGAAATAAGATTCCACCTAAACATTAGGAAGAACTTCCTGACTGTAAGAGCAGTTTAGCAGTGGAACTCTCTGCTTGGGAGTGTGTTGAAAGCGCCTTCCTTGGGGGGCTTTCAAACAGAGACTTAGTGACCAATCTGTCAGGGCTACTTTTATTGTGCTTTTCCTCCATGGCAGGAGATTGGGTTAGATGGCCCATGTGGTCTCTTCCAACTCTATGATTCTAACCTCCTAAATCTTCTCTTGACTTCAGAGTCGTTGCTACTCCAGAGTTACTGCTGCTTCACCTAGCTAAAGGTCATTTGGAAATATGAAACAGAAGAGGAATATTAATTTCCAAGGAAAGTATTCCAGGATCATGATAATTATTTCTTTCCAGAGATTGTTTTCAGTTATATTACTCAACACCAAACAGATGAACCCTTGCAATCCACCACAGAGTATATTTCCCCCATAGTTTAAAGGCACATTCTTTAATGGTATGGCTACACCATGAAGCAGCAGCTGATGACATAATGAAGAAAGATTCCTAAATGCCATTGAGCATGTGTAGAGTGCTATCCCTCAATGACACAATTACCCCCAACCAGAGCCTTCCCAAGCTGAAGGCTAATGAGCAAAGGTTTCACATGTTGTTGAAACTCACACTCATGTTTAGAATGTATTGACTGGTTAAAAACCAATTGCTGGTTTGTCTGGATGGCCCATCTCCCTTTCGTTTTGCCCCCTCTAACTGTCTTGTTTATATGAGCAAGGTGAGGCAGGATTTGGCACCTGTTATCTGAAAGCACTGTTGGTCCAAAATGAAAAAGGAGTAGATGAACTTTGGATGGATGTGTCTGTTTCATACCATTCCTTGTTTACACTTGGGAGAGTCAGAAAGCCAAAAGCCCCAGATGAAAAGCAAAGCAAAATACATAGTGTTGTCCTAACGCACAAGTGCACATGCTATCCTAATAGGGAGTGAGCTCTCTCCCTCTGTTCACACCACAAACAGGTTGGGAGCAGAACACAACAGGCAAAGGAGAAGAACTTGCATGGCACTTAAAGGGCAGGGGAAGGGGGAGGCCATCGAGAACACAGGCCAGATTTTTTCCCAATGGCATTCTATGTTATTTAACAAAACAGCCCCAGTGCAACACAGAAGTAGACACAGGCAATAGAATCCATAGCTCAGCCATGCCTTCTCAGGTCAAGAGCTTGCTCAGCTTATTGTTGAGTTCAGACTGGCAACTCCCAGAGCATCTTTCTTAAAGTTCTTCTTGCACTGCAAATAGCAGAATCCCCTAACCCATCATGTTGTTGAAGGGATTGTGGGAGATTTTTGGTGTTGGTGTTGTTTGCCTTTAAATCATTTCCCAACTTACGTAGAACATAAGGAAAAATTATCACAGGGGATTTTTTAGCAAGATTTCTTCAGAGGGGAGTTATCTTTTCTTCCTCTGAGGCCGAGAAAGTGTGATTTGCTGAAGATCACCCAGTGGGTTTCCATGACTGAGAAGAGATTCAAACCTTGGTCTCCAGAACTGTAGTCCAATGTTGGCTTAAGAGCACCCTATAAAGGCACGTCGTGTGGCCAAACAATATAACTGGGCAGGGGGTCAATCAATCCCACCGCTGTCCCTCCTTTAATAAAGACTTCACTGGCACCTATATACCGTTTGAGGGGATGTCTCTCTATTTTACTTCCGCTGCCACCATAAACAATTGTACAGGAACACTCTAGCTATTTAAAATATTAAAAGGGCTTCTAGGACCACCAAACACTGTGTTTTAAAGGGCTTCTTTGAAGGAAAACAGGTGAGGTTGAATTAAAAGGAAAAGGGACTAAGTCCACAAATGTACACTTGACTCAGGCTTAAGTTTAAAAAAAAACAAGGAAAGTTTATTTAATATAGTACAGAAGAGAATGTAAATGCTGTCTAATAAGCTTGGCTGTTACAGATAAAATGTTTTGGTTCTTGAAAAGCGTAACGGTTGCATGAGAATGGTTCTTTCTTGGTTACAAATATAACAACCCAGCTATTTCTTCCTAAATAGCTGTACCCAGTTTGCCACAGCTTACTTCGCTGGCAAACTTCAGGCAAACTGCCTATTCTTAACACGAACTCCTAAAAGTTTCTGCAATCCTGCTCTAACTCTAACATCAACAGACTGACTGACTAAGAAAGCTTCTTTCTTTCCCTCCAAACAGTCTAACTCCGCCCCCCTTTAATAAACCAATCCTGGCTGCTCTAAGGCTGGCTCAGGCCTAGGCCACTCCCCCTCTCTGAAATGGAGCTTTCCCTAAACTAAAATGGCTCCTGCTGCCCTCTGCCAGGCCTTCTAAGGCTGAAACTAACTAGCCTGCCTCTCCTAGGCCCTGCCACCCAGGCTGGTAAGGTAAGGGATCTTCACACACCCCATCCCAAAAGCAACAGTTGTTGGACATAGCAATCTTCTCAAACCTCCACTAGTTATTTGTTATGTATATGCCATAATTCAGAT
This sequence comes from Anolis sagrei ordinatus, assembly GCF_025583915.1. Taxonomy (NCBI): domain Eukaryota; kingdom Metazoa; phylum Chordata; class Lepidosauria; order Squamata; family Anolidae; genus Anolis; species Anolis sagrei. The sequence goes on along the minus strand of NW_026844366.1, from coordinate 326,778,866 downwards.
TTCTTACTGTATTGTATATGTGTGTATTAGTATGCAATTGACTCTTTGTTGTGGGCAGGGCTGCAGACCATGTGATCAGGTCTAGGCTTGTTCAGGACTCAGACCCCATTTTAGGAACAGTATGCTTCAGACTTTAGAGCAGGAACTGTAAGCTTAGAGACTCTATCTGACTTTCAGACTAGACAGAGACTCTATCAGAACAGAGAGATACTTTGGACTTTGGACTATTGATTTTAAGAAAGACGCCCTGTGTTACCTACACAGAGAAACTAATTCAAAACCTATTTGTAACTAGACTGATAACCAAAGTACCTGTATGCTGAATACATGAAGTTTGTGAGTAAACCAACTATGTTACTTTTGAAGAAGTCTACTTATTTTGTCTCTTGAGGGCATGATTTAAAGGCCAATATATTTTAAGGGAGGGTTGATGCTTGTGGACAACTAAAAAGAACACTTTTGAAACTCTGCTCTGTGAGTATGTGTGTATAACAACTATATATATATATATATATATATATATATATAGTGCATTGGCATATCTTTGTCCCTAACAGGTCAAAGAGATATCAGTTTAACAGCTGAGATATCAGGGGAGAGGCGGATGAGCTCCCTCTATCAGCTCCAGCTCCTCATGTGGGGACATGAGAGAAGCCTCCTAGAAAGATGATAAAAACATCAAATCATCTGGGCATCCCCTGGTCAACGTCCTTGCAGACGGCCAATTCTCTCACACCAGAAGCAACTTGCAGTTTTTCAAGTCGCTCCTGACATGACAAAAAAACAACTGAGAAACCTAGTTGCCTTTCATGAATGCTGATGGCTGATAACCATTTTCCCAAAAGGTTATAACTCTAATGGGTTATGGCATCATTTTCCAAAAGGTTATGACTTCTAACAAGGTCATCCCTTTCCAAAGATCATAAAATCTCCAAAAGGTTCTATAAATTTCCATTTTCCCACTTCTGGCTGTGTCTTCAGAGGCAACTTTACATGTTAATATTTTGTGGTGTTTTAAAAATTATCCTGCCCCTTTTTCAAGGGTGCTTGGTATGGCACCACATGGCTTGCATTCCTCACAATTTGCTTTCATAACACCCTTTGTGGCATGTTGGAAGAATGTGTCTGTTCCAAAGTGACCCAACAAGGTTCATGCAACCTGTTTTACAGCCTTCAACTACTCTGATGTCTTCTGATGTTGTGCAAGACCTCACCCCATTGCCTCTGGTTGTTTTTCTTTCATTTTAAACACTTTCATTTACAATATAGAATGGACAGTGTATACAGAAAAGACACCAAATGTATGCACTACACAGAACAGTTTCCATTTGTTTTAAAAGCAATAAGCGTAATGCTGTCTCCAAAAGGAGGAGGGGTCCTTCCAAAATTCATCTTTCTAGATCAATAGTTTAAACAAGAAATGTTCCTTTCCAAAATGAGAAATAAAGAGGTACCACAAGTAACAGACAATTCTATCACTTCTGGGTTTGGTGTTCTTTTCCAGTTGTGAGGAAACTTCTCAGCAAGGGCTATGGTCCAAACTCTGGTCACCCAGTTTCTGAAGTTGAGGGTTATTGTCTTTGTTGAAGGGAGCCCAGTCAATGTCAGTCCATTTCATGGGATGGAGGTGGAAGCTGCTTGCTTCAAGTATGCATTGACTTGGATTGGTCCTGTGTTCAGATATTGCTGAATTCCCATAAATCCCAACCACAGTAGCCAATGTGGAAAGACATTGGAAGTTGTAGTCCAAAATAACTGGAAGACAAAAGTTCCTAACTGGGAACACAGTTATTCAACTGCCCAATGTAATATCAACATCACTCCAGCTTCTAGGTCAGTGGTTCCCAACCTTCTTTGACCAAGGACCACTTGACCTGGAACTTCTTGAACAGGGACCACTTTGACCAGGGACCACTCTCCAAACAGTACCCAAGAGTTATGAATCAGTTTTTGGTCAATTTTAAATTCAGTTTGGTTATTTGGAGTGCTGATTCAAAAAATTGCATTGGATAACCAGCTCTAGTTTCTGACACAGAACATATGCCATCCAGTAGTCACCATCTACTCACCCACGGAAAACCATATTTAATAATGTAGAGAGGATGTGGTAGTAGTAATCTTTTGTGGGTGGTCAGCCTCTCAACTCCTGACATCCCTACTGCCTATAACAGGATTTCGCAAGACCAGTTGCTCTCGTTGCCATGTGGTTTCGAGGCAACGGTGTAGTAATGGTGAGGCTGCAAAGCATATTTTCATTCTTGCGGGCCACTGGTGGTCCATGGACTCCACCACTGTTCTAGGTGTTCAGTGGAAAAAATGTATGATTGTATTACCTGGAAAAGATCTCTTAGGGAGGGTTTGCAGTATAGAATTGATGAAATTTGGCAGCACTTTAACTGCCATAATTCAGTGCTAAGGAACCATAGGTTAGCCAGGCACCAGCATTCTTTGACAGAGAAGACTAAACACCTTATAAAAACTACAGCTCCCATGGTTCCATAGCATTGAGCCATGGCAGCTCAAGTGCTGTCAAACTGCACTAATTCTAATGTGGATGCACCTTTCACTTATGTATCAAAAAGATTCATATGTGTGTTCATACACATCACCTGATTTCTCATCACTTAGATGGTTTGATAATATGGTGCATCTGTACTTGACTGTATAACTTGTGATAAGGAGAATGTCATAAAAATCAAGGAAGGGAAAGCTGCTACCCAGTGTTCTTTTGACTTTCTTTTTTCAGGCAATTTTAAGCACAGTGGAATTTCCCATGGGTTATCTTCTCACCCCCATCTGAATCAGAAATGGTACAGCCCATGCTATGGTTTCATTTTCTGGATAGACTCATTGATGCATGTAGGAAATCCCTTCTCTGTGCTGCAATGACAAGGTCTGGTCATAAATAACCACTTCAGATTCTGCCAGAAGGGACTTTTGTTGTTGCTGTGTGTTTTCCCACTTATGGCAACACTAAGGTGGCCCTATCATTAGTTTTTTTCTTGGACAGATTTGTTCTGAAGGGGATGTTACCTTTGCTTTCTTTTGAGGCTTAGAGAGTATGACTTGTCCAAGGTCACCCAGTGGGTTTACATGCTTAAGTAGAATATTCAAACCCTATTGTCCAGTGTCATAGTTCAGCACTCAAACTATTACAACAGGGTGGCTAGGGTAGGTAAGTGGGTGTAATACTTCCCCCATTGAAGAATATAGTCTACTAGCTGTACCCACCACATGTTGCTGTGGCCAACCTTCCCTCCCTCTTTCTCCCCTCCTTTCTTTCTCTCCTTCCTTCTTTCCTTCCTTCCGTCCCTTTTTTTCTTTCATTCTCTCCTTCCTTTCTTCTCTTCCTCTTCCCTTCCTTCCCCCCTCCCCTTTTCTTTTCCTTCATCTTTCTCCTCTTTCTTTCTTTCTTTCTTTCTTTCTTTCTTTCTTCCATACCTATTATTGGATTGCAACTCACAGCAGTCCTCCTGATCAATCTATCTACTTACCTATCTATCTATCTGGAGGATTGCTGGGAATTGCAGTCCAGGAATAGGAAATATGAAATATGCAGGGATTGGGGTGCTCTTAAAGAAATCCAAGGAGAAGAAAGCTTGCAGCTTGGAAGCAGTGCACTTGACTCATCCTCCTCTCCTAAAGGGCCTGGTCTAGGGGATGCTAGGAGTTGTATTCAAGAAGAGAGTGCGGATATGCTATTGTGTGCTTTGTTTGACAAGGGGAGTTGTTTTATGTATATTTGTATATTTTATATGTGTATTGTGTCCAAATTTCATGTCAATTCGTCCAGTGGTTTTTGAGTTAATGTTAATCCCACCAACGAACATTACATTTTTATTTATATAGATGAAGGGGGAAGCATTTATACTCAGTTTTATTTTCTCCTTAAGTATCTAGATTTCTGCTTACAGTTACTTTCTGCTTTGTTTTGTTTCACAGAATGGAGCTATTGGTTGGTTGGTTGGTTGGTTGGTTGCTTGGCTTGCACACATTCCATGTTCCACTGCAGCCCATTGAGTCTGGATCTGGCCTAGAAACCTAAAGCCAAAGAGTGGGCCAAACACACCATGGACTCTAAGGCATGAGTTATGCCCGCACACAACAATCCCCATATCTAAGGGCACATCTACACTAACCATTTAGTTTGGTGTGTAACCATCAGAGAAAGAAGCAATTTCATTGTGGATGGTTACGTGTGAAGACCTGGAACTGGTTGGAGGTCTGTATGATGTTTATCTGTTCTGTAGAGGCCGGTTAGACCAAGTTCCAGGATCTGCAGTATTCTATTCATGACTTCACGGACATGGATGAATCAGAATTTTTTTCTCACCTCTACCTGCCACAATGCCACAATGATCATGTTCAGATTACTGGAGACCCCATCCCTTAATCAGTGCCACAATGCAATGTGGTTTACACTTAGGTGTACTGATGTGCAAGATGGACTGTGTCAACTTAAGAATGTGCTGCCAAACTGGCTTCAAACTGTGTTAAGTGGTCAGTATAGATGTGCCCAGAGGGTTAGGGAAATGTAGCAGAAGAGCAGTTCTCCGTTCAGTAGGAAGAGGCCTCCTTGCTGACTGTGGATATGTGCAACCAAGTCCACTCCTGGTGTCTCCATGTATTTCACAAGTCTTTCTTCGGCAAGGACTCTATTACTGTCCTCAATCAAACCCACTGGATTATATGGCATCTTTCTAATAATACCATTCAAATTGTCCAGACTTGGGCTGCTCCATTCCAGCTCTTCCTGCTGCATTTCCCCCTCCCTTCCTCCTTCCATCCATCTCTCCCCTCTCCCTTCCCTGGTAATCCTGCCTTTGCATGCAGCACACAACCCCATCCCTCTAGACTGCCTCGCCAAAACAGAGCGTAAACTCTCTAATTAGCAATGTGTTCCATCATTAAGGGGCCCTGCTGAGAATTTTCTATTTAATAATGGTCTTAAATTAGTTATGATGGTAAATATACTCCTCGGAAAATTCAACATGGAAAACCATCTCCCCATCTGGAAAGGCTCCAGCCCGCCTGTAATCTCTTGGAACCCACAAACATCTCCCAAAGGGGACAATAATTTTTTTACAAAGGCCCAGGGTTAAGGCCGGGGGGGGGGGGGGCACCCAAACCTTTTAAGAGACTTTTGCCCTCTTGCTCCTGGAGAGAAATATACAGAAATCCCTTTTCAATGGTAACCATATATGTATGCAATATGTATGTGTGCACAGGTAATATGTATATGGGAGTGTGTGTGTGTGTACAAACACATATGTAAATACTTTATTTTCCAAGCAGAAAGTTGCTCCTTCCAGTTCAGCCCTGGTTTCTATTTTTTTTCATCCTTCTGAGCATGTGCAGAGTTTATTTCCTTGGGTGTTGTCTGTTAGGACAGGATTAGCCCTCCATTTCCCCTCCCCAGGGCTCCCTGATCTTCCTTCAAGGAAGCACATGAGAGGTCAGGCAACTTCAATTGTGTATTCCTATATGAGAGGGTGTTGAACTAGAGATTATCCTTGTAGTTTCCTTCCTACTCTTCTATTCTATGATTCTGTGAATTATAGACACCATAGTCATCACTAACAGTGTAAATGGTAAAATACTAAACAGACTCCTTATTTCACTGGGCCAGTGATACCCATTCTTTAGAGTTTTAGATGACAACTTCCACAATTCCTTGCCTTTGGCCATGCTGATTGGGGTTTCTAAGAACTGTAGTCCAACACTTCTGGAGGGTTAAAGGTACCAAACTCTGCTTTAAACATTTCTGTCTTGGGGAAGAGGTCAGGGATGGGGAAAAGGAGATGGGTTGAGGACAGAAACTCCCCATTCTGGGATTTAAGATTTCTTCTCTCTGGACTTATAAAGATGGGAAAAAGTTTGACAAATTCTTAGAACTTAACTCTTCAAAGCATGCAGAACATGTCCCACCTAGCAGTTTTCTGGTACACACTTTATTGATAATTGCACAAAGTTCTAATTACACAGGGAAGGTCAACCGTTTGACACAATTGCTTCATTTCAAGGAAACCTAGAATCATAGAATCATTGAGTTGGAAGAGATCTTGTGGGCCATCCAGTCCAACCCCCTGTCAAGAAGCAGGAAAATCATGTTCAAACACCCCCAACAGATGGCCATCCAGCCTCTGTTTAAAGGCCTCCAAAGAAGGAGCCTCCACCACACTCTGGGGCAGAAAGTTCCACTGCTGAACAGCTCTCACAGTCAGAAAGTTCTTCCCAATGTTCAGGTGGAATCTCCTTTCCTGTATTTGAAGCCATTGCTCCGTGTCCAGAAAACAAGATTGCTCCCTCCTCCCTATGACTTCCCCTCACATATTTATATATGGCTATCATGTCTCCTCTTGGTCTTCTCTTCTGCAGGCTAAACATGACCAGCTCTTTAAGCTGCTCCTGATAGGGCTTGCTCTCCAGACCCTTGATCATTTTAGTTGCCCTCCTCTGGACACATTCCAGCATGTCAATATCTGTTTTCAATTGTGGTGCTCTAGACACTATACTCCTACTTATGCAGGCCAAAATCCCATTGATTTTTTTAGCTTCATATTTTCTATTCTGCCTTTCTTTTACTTCTGGTGTTGTTGTTCATTCGTTCAGTCGTCTCCAACTCTTCGTGACCTCATGGACCAGCCCACGCCAGAGCTCCCTGTCGGCTGTCACCACCCCCAGCTCCTTCAAGGTCAGTCCAGTCACTTCAAGGATGCCATCCATCCATCTTGCCCTTGGTCGGCCCCTCTTCCTTTTGCCTTCCACTTTCCCCAGAGTACCAGTACTTCTGGTACTCTGGTATATATATGGTGGAATCACCACAACTGTGAGTTATTTTGAGTCTGACAGTTCAGATTTCCCAACACAGCAAATTGTCTTACATCAGAAGCGACTTGCAGTTTCTCAAGTAGTTCCTGACACCAGAAAAAATAAAAAATAGAAAGGCTAAGAAAGGCTAAGAATGGGGTTGTTTTTTGTTGGGGTTTTTGTTTTGTTTGTTTGTTTGTTCATTTGTTTTTTGCTCCCCCTCGAAACTCTTTGACCTGTTTCTCCTGGCAAGCTCTTCTGTAACAAGGAATTCATCTTAAGGGGTGGGGGGGGGGAGGCCTGCATTGCTTAATTTCACAAAATGTAAACTGGACCCATTTTCATTACTACTTCATAACTGTAATTTTGCTATTGTTATGAATTTTAATGTAAATATCTGATATGCAGGATGTATTTTCATTCATTGGGCCAAATTTGGCACAAATACCCGATACACCCACATTTGAATACTGTTGTGGTTGGGGAGGGGGTTGATTTTGTCATTTGGGAGTGGTAGTTGCTGGGATTCATAGTTCACCTACAATCAAAGAGCATTTTGAGCTCCACCAATGATGGAATTTAAGCAAACTTGGCACACAGAACTCTCATGACCAAAGGAAAATACTGGAAGGGTTTGGTGGGCATTGACCTTGAGTTTTGGAGTTGTAGTTCACCTACATCCAGAGAAAATTTTAGAGTCAAACAATGATGGATTCGGACCAAACTTGGCACTAATACTCAATATGCCCAAATGTGAACATTGGTGGGGTTTGGGGAAAACAGACCTTTACATGTGGGTCCCCAGTGGCACAGTGGGTTAAAGCGCTGAGCTGCTGAACTTGCTGATCAAAAGGTCGGAGGTTCGAATCCAGGGAGCGGTGTGAGCTCCTGCTGTTAGCTCCAGCTTCTGCCAATCTAGCAGTTCGAAAACATGCAACTGTGAGTAGATCAATAGGTAACTGTGCTCCATGCAGTCATGCTGACCACATGACCTTGGAGGTGTCTGTTGACAACACCTGCAGTTTAGAAATGGAGATGAGCACCAACCCCCAGAGTCAGACAGGACTGGACTTAACGTCAGGATAATACCTTTACCTTTGGACCTTGACATTTGGGAGTTGTTGTTGCTGGGATTTACAGTTCACATACAATCAAAGAGCATTTTGAACCCCAGCAATGATAGAATTGGGCCAAACTTCCCACACAGAACCCCCATAACCAACAAAATAATGTTCTGGTCTAGCTTACCTTTCCAAATGCAACTCTCCTTATGAACCTTCTAGGACTCTAAGATCTTCTGGGGAGGCCCTGCTCTTGCTCTGCCATCTTCGCAGATGCGGTTGGTGGGATGAGAGACAGGGCCTGCTCAGCAGTGACCCCTTGGCTGTGGAACTCCCTTCCTAGGGACATTAGATCGGCTCCCTCCCTCCTAACATTTTGAAAACAAGTCAAAACCTGGCTTTTCGAGCAAGCTTTTGCAAATGCAGTGTAACTGGCAAATATAGACCCAGGAATGAGTGGACAAGGGGAGTGGAAAATGTTTTTAGTCATGAGATGCTGAGGACATATGTTTTTACTGGTTTTATATGGTTTTATATTATATGTTAATTGTTTTAATGGTAATTTATGTTGTTGGGGGCATTGAATTGTCCCGCCTTCAGGCTGAGAAAGGCGGTATATAAATATGGTAAATAAATACATTTTCTAATGTCTTTGGTGACCCCTCTGACACTCTCCTCGCAACCACCCAGGGTTCCTGACCCCCAGGTTGAGAAACCCTGCCATACATAGTATGTAAATATATATTTGCACTGGTTCAGTGTTAGTGAGAAGACAGGAAAGCTTAGAGAAGACAATGATGCTGGGGAAAATGGAGGGAAAAAGGAAGAGGGGCCGACCAAGTGCAAGATGGATGGATGGCTAAATTAACTGATTTATGAGGCCATAAAGAAGACTCCAGCAAAGCATTCCAGCGCGGAAGCATGCAGGGAATGCGGAAGTGCTTCATCAGCATCGCAGATGGACGGATGAAAGCAACAGCTCCCCTGGTGGCCAGAAAAAGTTAATAGCCTCTGTGTATGTCTGTATATGTTTGTATGTCAAAAAATGGCATTGAATGTTTGCCATATATGTGTACACTGTAATCCACCCTGAGTCCCCTGCGGGGTGAGAAGGGTGGAATATAAACGCTGTAAATAAATAATTAAATAAATGGTGCCCTTGAAGTGACTGGCTTGACCTTGAAGGAGCTGGGGATGGTGACGGCCTACAGGAAGCTCTGGCTGGGGTGGTCCATGAGGTCACGAAGAATCGGAAGCGACTGAACTTTTAAACAGCGACTTTTAAACAGAGGCTGGATGGCCATCTGTCAGGGTGATTTGAATGCAATATTCCTGTTTCTTGGCAGGGGGTTGGACTGGATGGCCCATGAGGTCTCTTCCAACTCTTTGATTCTATGATTCTATGAACGAATGAACAACAACAACACTGGTTCAGATGCTATACGATGATTATAGAAAACCTCAGCTCAGTTTATTTGCTGTAACAGCTGAACCTGAAGGAGGGAGACAGTTGGGAGGGAGGGGTGTGTGGTGGAGGTTGAGGCGGGCAAGGGAAACAGCCCCACTCCTACCTAAATGTCTAAACGTTTCTCCTCTCCTGCACTAACCTTTCATGTTTAATGAATGAACCTGCATTGCAGTCTCTCTCTCTTTTTCTCTCTCTCTCCACCCTCCCTCCCTCCCTCTCTCCTTTCCCGGCCCGGCTAGTTTTAAATCTGCAAGCATCCCATAAAGAGGCCGTGATCTCATCTGCCTATGATTCCAAATTAAAGTTCAAACGGGCGGCTTACGGGCTGCTGATCCTGTATCATAGCCTCTCGTGACCCTTCAATTACTATTTAATAGAATTACAGTTTTAAATCCCAATGGTCTTAAAAAGAATTTTTTTTCATCACACAGACCGGAGAGAAGACTCGATGGAGGCACCTTCCGTGGGTTATTATTGAAGGCCTGCGCTTGACCCAGTTCCGACGTTCAAAAGGAGGCTCGTCGTTCGTACAAGGCCTTACAAGGAGCAGGGCACCTTTTTCATCTTCGCAGGAGACAATGCGTCCAAAGGCGGGGGGGGGGGGGGGGCAGGAAGACCTCGTTATCCTGGGAGCGGATGGGGAGCCGAACTGCGTGTGGACAAGAGGCGCAAGCAGAGTGCAAGCAAACACACACACATACACACAAGAGACATATCCGGGAACTTTAGAGGGCAGCAAACCGAGCCGCCAAGCCCAAGCACAGCCGTTTGAGCCGATTGGCCAAAGAGCCGATTTAGTTCCACTGAATTAAATCGGTTGAAACACAAGACTGTTCTTTTACTAGGCCCTGAGCCGGAAGATTACGCTGCAATCGCTGCAATCGGCTAGAAAGCCTCATCACACTAGAGGAAAAAATCCACTTAAAATCCGGTTTCTGCCTCCTGCAGAATTCTTGGGTTTGTAGTTTAGGGAGGGGCTTTTAATGGCCTCACTAAACTACAAATCCCAGAATTCTGCAGGAGGCAGAAACCGGATTTGAAGTGGGTTTTTTTCTCTAGTGTGATGAGGCTTCAGAAGAAAAACTAGAGAATAAATCCACTTAAAATCCGGTTTCTGCCTCCTGCAGAATTCTGGTGTTTGTAGTTTAGAGAGGGGCCTTTACCAGCCTCACTAAACTACAAATCCCAGAATTCTACAGGAGGCAGAAAGCGGATTTTAAGTGGATTTTTCTCTAGTATGGTGAAGTGCTAGGAAAAGATCCCTCGGAGTTTCCTTCAGGCATTGGACAGTGAACACTGGTTGGGTGTGGAGGATATACTATAATGCCCACTCTAGCAATCTCGTTCACTTCCTTAAGTGAGGCTGTGTCTGGATCTACACTGCCAAATAGTGCAGTTTGAACTGCACTGAACTGTATTGCATGGGTTTGCAGCAGGCATGAGCAAACTTGGGCCTTCCATGTGTTTTGGACTTCAACTCCCATCATTCCTAATAGCCTTAAGCCCTTTCCTTTTCCCCCTCAGCTGCTTAGGACCGGAAAGGGCCTAAGTCTATTAGGAATGATGGGAGTTGAAGTCCAAAACACCTGGAGGGCCCAAGGTTGCCCATGCCTAGGCCACAGTGTATGCCTAGGAGAAAAATGCTTGCGTTGCCTATGTGGATGTGTTGGAGTCAGATGTTTGTACTATGTGTGAGAGAAAGATACTGTGTGGAGGAGGGTGATAATACAGGGACCATGAAAGAGTTGGCTTCGTGTGTGTCACTGAGAGACACAGATTGGATGGATAAGGCTTCTTCGGGGAGGAAAGAGGAGGTGAAAGAACATGAAGGTGGAGATCTCGGGTGCGTGTGAACAAGTGGTACCCGGTGAGTGTCAGCTTGGGAGGAGACTGAGGCCCCATCCGCACTGATCATTGAATGCAGTCTGAAGCTTGCTTCAAAGGGAGGAAGCCACAGCAAACTGTCAACACGAGAACTACACCGAGTTGAGCATCTCTCCTGTTTACAACTCTGCTGCATGAGCAAATTCTATCAAACGAGGTTAGAATAGTTGGAGACAAGAATCCTAGTCTCTTTTTCTATCAACCATGCCATTCTCTTGAAGGTTTTTTTTGTAATTTTAGCTTTGTCAACATGATAACTGCACCGGGTTGATAATTTCTCATGTTTCCAACGCTGTGAGACATTAGCAAATTCTAAATGAGTTTAGCCTAGGTTGCTGTGGGTTTTCCGGAAGCATTATCTCCTGATGTTTTGCCCACAAGCATCCTCAGAGAGGATGTGAGGTCTGTAGGAAACTAGGAAAATAGGGTTTTCTGAGCTCTGTAGGATACTAGGAAAATAGGGTTTATATATCTGTGGAATGTCCAGGGTGGGAGAAAAAACTCTTGTGTTTGAGGTAGATGTGAATGTTGCAATTGGCCACCTTGATTAGCATTTAAGGCCTAGAAGTTTCTCGGTCTGACTTCTTACTGCCTGGGGGAATCCTTTGTTGGGAGGTGATTAGCTAGCCCTGATTGTTTCTTGTCTGGAATTCCCCTGTTTTTGAGTGTTGTTCTTTATTTATTGTTATGATTTTGGAGTATTTTTAATACTAGTAGCCAGAAAATCAAGTGAAACCTCAGGAGAGAATGCTTCTGGAACATGGCCATACAGCTCGGGAAAACTCACAACAACCTAGTGGTTCTGGCCATGAAAGCCTTTGACAATACGTGGAGGCAGTAACAGACTTTGTATTTCAAGGCACAAAGATTACTACAGATTGCAGCCAGGAAGATAGATGCTTTTGAACTGTGATGTTGGAGGAAAATTCTGAGAATACCTTGGACCACAAGAAGATCAAACTAGTCCATCCTCCAGGAGATAAGGCCAGACTGCTCACTGGAGGGAAGGATATTAGATATTATGTATACTTTGGCCACATCATGAGAAGACAGGAAAGTTTAGAGAAGACAATGATGCTGGGGGAAATGGAAGGAAAAAGGAAGAGGGGCTGACCAAGGGCAAGATGGATGGATGGAATCCTTGAAGGGACTGGCTTGACTCTGAAGGAGCTGGGGGTGGTGAGGGTCCGCAGGGAGCTCTGGCCGACAGGGAGCTCTGGCGTAACCTTGGAGTGACTGGCTTGACTTTGCAGGAGCTGGGGGTGGCCACAGCCGGCCTACAGTCGTGGGCTGGTCCATGAGGTCAAGAAGACTGAAGGAATAAACAACCACAGCTTAGTTGGAGGCAAGAAGGTTAGTCCCTTTTTTTAATTTTAGCTCTAGGTTTTGCTCCCCAAGTGAGGCATCTCAGAGGTATCTCAGGCGCAACACAAACTCCCACAAAAGCATGCGAAAAAAAATAAAATAAATAACAATAAACACTTTATTTGTAGCCCTCCGCGGATGGACATCAGTGCTCTGTGGTTTTGTATCATCACCATCTGGTCGCAAGATTTACCTATATCATAATCTAAACAGCGAAAATGCTGTCTTCGGTCCCGGTTTGAAGCTGCATTCAATGGTCAGTGTAGATGGGGCCACAGCGAAGGCGAGGGCTTGTGTCAGAATGGAGAGTAATACCGCCAAGGGCCCTCTCCTCTGCGTGTGTGTGTGTGTGTGTGTTGTGTTGCTGTCCTCCTCTCCATCCGCCTCCTCCTGGTCCTTCCCCCTCGGCTGAATCCAGGACAGTGGAGCCGGGCGGCGTGGAGCAGCTCAATCAGGCCCCGCATGACTGAACACGAATGGGAGAAGCGGTGCTCAGCTAACCGAGGGAAATCGCAGCCCGGCCAGGGCACCAACGTCCCCGTTTCTTTTCACTGCGAGGCTGCCCCGTTGCCTCACTTCCAGGCGAGAGAGAGAGGGAGAGAGCTCCCAAGAACCCCCAAACCCACCCCCAAATACAGCTTACCTAGGTTCGGTTGGGTGAGGAATGTGGGCGGTGGGGGAGCCAAAGAGTCGCACAAAGGAGGGAATGAAAGGGGAGGGAACGAGCAAGTGACTTCCTTGCAAGCCTGGGGGATCAGAAAAGGCCTTCCCCCTTTTTCTTGACGCACCTGGCATCCTGTGTCCAGTTCTGGGCACCACAATCCGAGAAGGATATTGACAAGCTAAGCTAAAACGTATCCGGATGATCAAAGCATTGGAAGCCAAGCACTATCTACGAGGAAGGGCTGAGGGAGTTGGGTATGTTAAGCTTGGGTAAAAGAAGGATGGGGAAGCGGGTGGATGGTTTGTTGCTGTTCATTCATTCAGTCGCTTCCGACTCTTCCTGGCCTCAAGGACCAGAGCTTCCAGACGGCAGTCACCACCCCCAGCTCCTTCAATGTCTAGCCATTCATTTCAAGGATACCATCCATCCATCTTGCCCTTGGTCGGCCCCTCTTCCTTTTTCCTTCCATTTTCCCTAGCATCACTGTCTTCTCTAAGCTTTCCTGTCTTCTCATTATGTGGCCAAAATACATCATCTCTGCCTCTAATATCCTTCCCTCCAATGAAGATGGATGGTGTTCATGTTGAAATACTTGGAAGGATGTCACATTGAGAAGGGGGCAAGCTTGTTTTCCTCTGCTCTAGAAATTAGGATAGGGAGCAATGATGTCAAATGGCAGAAAAAGACACCTAAACATTCAACCTAAACATTAGGAAGAAAGTCCTGACCAGTTAGAGCTCTTCAACAATGGAGTATGTGCCCCAGAGTTTGATAGAGTCTCCTTCTCTGGTGGATGGCCATCAGTAGGGGGTGCTTTGGTTGTGTACTCCTGCCTGGCAGAATAGGTTTGGACTTTTCTTGACAGGATTGATTCACAGAAGGTTTGTCTTTGCCTTCCTCTAAGGCGGAGGGAGAGGAACGGAGGTTTACATGGCCTTGTGGGGATCTGGACACCCAAACTCAAACCATGCCGTTTCTCATATAGGTGGGAAATATACACACACATATAAGCAGGCAGCTTTATGCAACTGTCTATAGTTTTGTGTATACAGGAGTACACAAATAAAGCATAGAGGCCATTATTTGTGTACCCCTGTATTCAGAAAACTATAGGCACTTGCATAAAGCTGCCTGATACACACACATACACACACACAAACACATATATAGTTAGATTTACACAGTGTAGTTTTATGTATACACTAGTATACAACCAGATACCTGCATGCTCTCATACACAAACACACACACATACACGTGTGTGCGTATGTATGTGTGTGTATGCAGCTAATGTGTGTGTGTGTTTGTATGAAAATGCACAGGAGCATGAAGATTTACATATGCTTGCAAATATACGTGTGTTGGTATATACAAAACTACATCCAGCTGTATAAATTTGCCTGCACACACTCATATAGGCTAGTGTGTGTGTGTGTGTGTGTGTGTGTGTGTGTGTGCATGTATATTAGCCTGCACATATGTATGTATATTAGCCTGGATATACATATACATTAGCCTTCATATATATGCAGCTAGTGTATGTGTGTGTGTGCGTGCAGGCTAATATATGCGTGTATATGTCTCTGTGTGTATGTATATATATGTATGTGTATGTATGTGTGTACATATATACATATACACATATACACACATATATATACACATACGCAGGCAGATTGATACACCTGGGTGTAGTTTTGTGTATATACCAACACACATATATGTTAAGCATATGTGGATCTTCATGCCAAGCGTGTGCTTTCAGGCAGATTGGCATAGGTTTGAACACACAAAACTACACGCCTCGGATTAATCTGCTTGCAGAACAAGAAGAAGAACAACAACAAAAACATAGTTCGTTCAAAACTATATGGGGGAACTCCCATTGATTGTAATGATCTGGATTACAGTAACTAACCCAGCCACCTACCCACCCACACACATACTGGAGAGAATGAAGTGGACCTGAAATAAATCCCTCTCCTATCACTCCAACAGCTCTCCGGACTTGAATGCAAAAAACCGAAGGGAAAGAAGGCTATATTTATCCTGGAGCCTGGAAACCAACCCATTGCAATCCCCTTTCTCTGCCATTTGATTTTGCAAATTGTGTGTGTGTGTGTGTGTGGGGGGGGGGGGTTCACTTTAACTTCTGCTTCTAATTCGGGAGATTGTCCAATTGTAGTATTACAAAGCCTTCTCCGCCAAAAAGTGTCGGGTACCTCATCAAACTACACCTTCCATAATTCCATAGCATTGAGCCGTGGCAGTAAAGTTGGTATCATACTACATTCATTCTTCAATGTAGATACACCCCACTTCGATGGAAAAGAGGGATAACTTCCTGCCCAGACAATAAGGGCCCTTCCACACAGCCCTATATCCCACAATATCAAGTCAGAATATCTTATCTGAGTCCACACTCAGCAATACTACCTACCCCCTTTCTCAAGAAGAAGAAGAAAAGAACATATAGGGGGGGGGGGGGGCATTGGGAGGAGTGCCACAAACCAAGCTGGTCGAATATTGCTGCCCATAATCCCTTCCATTCGTGGTCGGGAGGCCATGTTTCCTCCAAACCAAGCCCTTCAGGTGGACGGCAGATGCATCCAACTCGGATTAGCCGAAGCAGTGAGATTTAAAGGTCAGTGGGAGTACATGCATGTAAATCCCCCAGTGCTCCGGCTTCACTTGCTTCTGGAGAGGGCAGGAGGGGGGCTCAGTGGCAACGCTAAGGCAGCGCCTTTAAAACCTTCACAGCTCGGAACTCTCTGCCCCAGAGTGTGGTGGGGGCTCCTTCTTTGGAGGCTTTTAAACAGAGGCTGGACGGCCATCTGTCAGGGGTTCTTTGAATGCAATTTTTGTGCTCCTTGGCAGGGTGTTGGACTGGATGACCCATGAGGTCTCTTCCAACTCTATGATTCTATGATTCTATGACTCTAAGTATTTCAAAGCTAAGAACATACAGAAAAGTAACACCACAACCAAGGCTTGGGATTCTGGTACTGTTAAGATCTTGGAAGCTAAGCAAGGTCAGCACTAGATAGTATTTGCATGGAAGTCCACAAACCAACACAAAGTGCTGGAGGCTATATTTCAGGAATTATATATTTAGCAAAAGTAGCACCACAACCAGGGCTTGGGATTCTGGTACTGTCAAGGTCTTGGAAGCTAAGCAGGGTCAGTCCTGGTTAGTGCTTGAATGGGAAACCTCCAACGGGTATCATGGGTTGCAGGTGACATTACATCAAAAGTAGTTAACAAAAATACTTCAAGGTTGCATCAACGCTGCAGAATAAATGCTGTTGGACACCACTGTAAAGGCCATGGCTCAACTATGGAATCAGGGAAATTGTATTTCGTTTACTTCAATAAATATTTTTGGATCTAAAGTTTTGACTCTGCAATCCTGTACCATCCAAAGATATAGAAGTTTAGAATAATTAAGGAACCTGTGCAATTACAATTCAGAATGGCTATGGTATATAATTTCTGGATCATGGGACTTTAATATTCATACTAGGATGATGTTATGCTTGACTGAATGTTTAAATTTTTTTATATGTCTTATGTTTAATGGCTTTAAATTATTTTAAGTTGATAGTTATATGTAGTAATTAGTTATTATGATTTCTTTGTGTACTGTATGTTGGCATTGGATTTTTGCCATTAGTAAGTTGTAAACCACCTTGAGCTCCGCCAAGGGTGAGAAAGGCGGTATACAAATAAATAAATAAATTTCTGCTGATTATGAAGTTTACTTCTGATACTCCACTATATTTATGGTAGAATCATATGGAGGACTGTCTGTGACACAGCTTGCATTAAATCACTACTGACCAAGAGGTCATGAGTTCGAAGCCAGTCTGGGTCGGAGTGAGCTCCCATCCATTAATAGTCTAGCTTGCTGTTGACCTATGTAGTCCGAAAGACAGTTGCATCTGTCAAGTAGGAAATTTTGGTACCATTTTATGTGGGAAGGCTAATTTAACTAATTAACGACACCATAAAAAACCCTTCCAGCAGCATGAGTAGGAATGAGGAAGTACTCCATCAAGGACTCGGAGTCACAAGTGGACGGTGAAGCAGCAGCTCCCCCTGTGGCCGGATTCGGGCATACCCTCATGAAGCTGGAAAGCTGGAATGTTAAATTGCCTCTGTGTCTGTCTATATAGGTTGTATGTCTAAATGGCATTGAATGTTTGCTATGCATATGTGCATTGTAATCCACCCTGAGTCCCCCGTGGGGAGAGAAGGGCAGAATATAAATACTGTAAATAAATAAATCACCCCAACATCTCAGATTCCCCAACAGTTTTTCAGCTTCTCTGCCAAAGTGAAGTAGTTTTTCACAAAATGACATTTCTTAAAATCCCAAAGCATTGAGCCAAGACAGGCAGCTGAAGTGGTATCAAACTGAATTCATTCTACATTTATTCTATATTTATTCTACATTTATTTTAATTGATTTTAATTGAGGATGCTCTGGGATCCTGAGGTGATGCTCCCCTTTGTCTGTATGTTTTTTATTACTCTTGTTATGGTTTTATACTATGTATTAATGTTTTAAATGTTTTATGATGTTCTTGGGCATCAAATCGTTGCCCCTGTAAACCGCCCTGAGTCGCCTGAGAAGGGCGGTATACAAATATAGTAAATAAATAAATATAGTAAATAAATAAAACCTTATGAAGTTCTCGAGGTCGCCATAAGGGTGGGCCATAAGGCGACTTGAAGGCGCACACCCCGTTGTATGGGCGCCTTGAAGGGAAGCAAGAGGACGCAACCACAAGCTCTCAACCTTCTCTCCCCCAAGTTTGGAAACAAGAGGCAGGAACCCCACTTCGTCCAGAGTCCTCCATTGCTGCCCGCCCCCTTCCCGGCCTGTCAATCACTTCTCTGGAGCGAGCGCCCTCTGGCGGTGCTGGGCGGCTTTGCCTTCCTGCTCCCCCCCCCCCCCCCCCCCCCCCCAAATCCTTCCTTCCTCGCCTTGGCTGCCATCTGGTCTCCTCCTCGACTCCCCTGGCTTGGCTCTCGCCTATTGATCAAAACGCACTTCAGCTTCCGAGTAATTTCATCTTAATCAACAGTCCAGCTTGTCCCGGATAATAAACTAATACAGGAGAAGGGGGCTGTCGATAACGATCGGCCAAGGAGGGAAGAACAGGGGAGGGCGGAGGAGGGGAGCCCCCCAGTTTGGTGTTTTTCGATAGGCCCTATCTTCCCCAGGCAGATGGCTCCGGTGGGGCGCGAGCAGAGGCTTAGATGCAGATTTTCATAGATTTACACCTCAATCAACCCTTGAGGTTCCCCTTGTCAATCCTGCAGGAACTTCGGGTTTTTGCCTCCTCCGCTTTTTTAATATCTCTCTCTAGATGCGGAGGCTTTAAGGGGAACTTGAGAAACCTCCCAGGCTTGAATATGGTGCGACTCGGGAGCCAAAGTCCCTCAAGTATTAGAGGAAAGAGAAAGGAAAACAAAGCAAGGAGAGAGAAGGAGAAAGGCTGTATGACCTGAAGCTACTATATGGACTCGCGTATAAGTCGAGGGCTGGTTTGGGAGCCAAGATTATGAATTTTGATATGATTCCCTGGACAAATCGAGGCTCATTTCTCAAAGGGGGAGGAAGACCAGTGTTTTTCAAAAAGGCTTTGAAAAAGGCCAGAAAGAGGAGAGTACTGGGAGTTGAAGTCCAGGTGTTTTGGACTTCAACTCCCACCATTCCTACAGCCTCAGGCCATTTCCTTTCCCCCACTCAGTCGCTTAAGCATTAATGTTTTCCTAAACATTAGGAAAATCCTGAGTTGCTTCTGACAGAGCAGCCCCTGATGCTCTATGTCAAAACATGCGCAAACTTGGGCCCTCTAGGCGTTTTGGACTTCAACTCCCACCATTTCTAACAGCCTCAGGCCCTTTCCTTTCCCCCCTCAGTCACTTAAGCATTAATATTTTCCTAAACGTTAGGAAAATCCTGAGTTGTTTCTGACAGAGCAGCCCCTGATGCTCTAAGCCAAGGCATGGGCAGACTTGGGCCCTCCAGGTGTTTTGGACTTCAACTCCCACCATTCCTAACAGCCTAAGCAGCTGAAGGGAAAAAAGGAAAGAGCCTGAGGCTGTTAGGAATGGTGGGAGTTGAGTCCAAAACACCTGGAGGATCCAAGTTTGCCCATGCCTGGTTTAATCTCACTAAAACGTGCTGCAGGAAGTATCTATTCGTATCTAAAGGAAGGTGAAACTATTCGCTCTTTGCTTCTCAAAGGCTGGACGCTGCTTCCTCAAATCATCACCAAGTCTCTTCTGGAGAAAAGAATTCATAGCACAGGTCAACTCGAAATCAGACCTAATCGTCCTCTCGTCTCCAGGAGTTTTAAACTGGATTCCAACTGGACTTCGAATCCATCCCCATCAACCAACCCGCAAGCCTGAAATGAGACTGGAAATCTCCTTCTAATCTCAAAACTTGGCAGAAAAGGCGGGATTACAATGTCTGGAACCAAAATAAAGTTCCTTTCAAACCTCTGAATAATTCCAAGTCACTCTGTTCGCCTACAAAGACCTGAAACCCAGACAAAGCAGAATCCTAGATCTTCCTCCTCCCGAAAAGGAAAAGGACAGATTGGCCTAGCGATAACCCGGCCTGTATGGACACATTCCAGCAGCATTCTCTCCCGACGTTTCGCCTGACGTTTTGCAGGTACCTGAGGAGAGAATGCTTGTGGAACATGGCCATACAGCCCAGAAAACTCACAACAATCACGGCCAGGAAAGCCTTGAACCATACATTCTATACGTGGAAAAAATGTTCCAAGACACCTTAAGGATGTCTGCCATAAATGCAGGTAAAACGTCAGGAGAGAATGCTTCTGGAACATGGCCATACAGCCCGGAAAACTCACAGCAACCCTGCCCTCAAGTTGACTTTAACTTAGGGCGACCCTATCACTGAGAGACCTCCCAGTGATCCCTGCCATGAAAGCCTTCAACAATAACACAAGGGATTCTCCAGACATCACTGAACATCAACAGGGGATAGAATGTGGGTTGCTGTGAGTTTTCCGGGCTGCATGAAGCATTCCAGAAGCATTCTCTCCTGAGGTTTCGCCCACATCTATGGCAGGCATCCTCAGAGGATGAGGGGTCTACCAGAATGCCTGCCATAGATGTGGGTGAAACCTCAGGAGAGAATGCTTCTGGAACATGGCCATACAGCCCAGAAAACTCACAGCAACCCAGGGATTCCGGCCATGGAAGCCTTCAACAACACAGGGGATAGACGCCTCGAATTCCTGACACATCCCTTTTTTTCCTTTTGGAAGGTGGGTGACGAAGTAATGCAACGACCAAGTACTTTCTATGGGTTGACTTCCGAAAAGGGAATTCGAGATTACAGAATTGCTTGGCAATCCTGGTAGCTGCATTTCAGGGCACACTAATTCGGAGGGGAGAAAATGTGGATCCTAAACGGTTTGCACGACGAGGGATTGGAGGTCTTTCTGCTCCTCCTTCCCAGCTCAGAGACCAGTTGAATCTCATCTGAATCCATTTCATTTGAAATCGGATGGATCCACACTGCAGATTAAATGCAGGTCTGCAGATTAAATGCAGGTCAACCGCATTATATGGGTCTACACCAGGCATGGGAAAACTTGGGCCCTCCAGGTGTTTTGGACTTCAACTGCTACCATTCCTAATAGTCTCAGGCCCCCTCCTTTTCCTTTTACTTTCCTGTATTGGAAACCGCCCTGAGTCCTCTTGGGGAGATAGGGCAGTATATAAATACAGATTATTATTATTATTATTATTATTATTATTATTATTATTATTATTATTTCCGTTTCCGCTTAAGTGGATGAGGGGCGAAAGGAAAGGGCCTGAGGCTGTTCAGAATGGTAGGAGTTGAAGTCCAAATCATCTGGGGGACCGAAGTTTGCCCATGCCTGGTCTACAATGACGATTGAAGCGAACTGGACTGAAAAGCAACAGTTCCGAAGAAGGTTATTCAAACGTACGAAGAGCCATTGGAGCTGGCTCTGTCCCATAAGGTTTTGCTTCTCCAGACTGGAGTCCCATGAAACGCAATGGGATGGAGTCAGCCATAGGGTCAGGGAGAGCTCTGGAGGTGAGCTCTCTTTGAAGGCAATGGTTGTGGAGGGGAGGAAACGGTATCTTACAGAGTAAAATGCTTCCTCTTTTTTTCAAGAATGAAGCTCGAGATTTAGGTTTGAGCAGCATGATCTCCCATCCAGAACAAATGGCAAGGAGTTTCTTGCTAGTATTTCGGATTGGGGACACATTCCTGCAAATTCTTCGGCCAATTCGACTTATTTGGGAGAAGCGGATGCTTTACTAACAAACTGCAAACTGGGTGTAAGCTAGTAGGGTAAGGGAGTGGGGCCGAACCATGCCTGGGGGGAATCAGGTATGTATGTATGTGATACACATACATATATATAGGTTGTCCCCTGACATTAAGTCCAGTCGTGTTGGACTCTGGGGGTTGGTGCTCATCTCCATTTCTAAGCCGAAGAGCAGGTATTGTCCACAGACACCTCCAAGGTCATGTGGCCTGCATGACTGCATGGAGGCAGTTCCCTTCCCGCCGGAGCCGTACCTATTAATCTACTCACATTTGCATGTTTTCGAACTGCTAAGTTGGCAGAAACTAGGGCAGACAGTGGGAGCTCCCCGGATTCGGTTAACTCAAGTTCAGCAGCTCAGTGCTTTAATCCACTGAGCCAAGGGGGATGGACTCATATATAGATAGACAGAAAGGACCCCCCCCCCCAATGGGGGCTCATAGATAGATAGATAGATAGATAGATAGATAGATAGATAGATAGATAGATAGATAGGAACCCCCCCCCCCAATGGGTTAAACCCTTGTGCCGTCAGGACTTAAGACCACAGGTCGGAGGTTCGAATCCAGGGAGAGCACGGATGAGCTCCCTCTGTCAGCTCCAGCTCCCCTTGCGGGGACATGAGAGAAGCCTCCCAAAAGGATGATAAAACATCAAAACATCAGGGGCTTCCCCTGGGCAACGTCCTTGCAGACTGCCAGTTCTCTCACCAGAAGCGACTTGCAGTTTTTCAAGTCGCTCCTGACTATATATATATAYATATATATATAYATATACACATACATATATATTATATACATATACACACTATATATACACACACTATACACACACTATAGATAGATATACACACTATATATATAKWGTGTGTATATACACATTATATATATATATATATATACACACACACACACACTATATATATATATATRTRTRTGTGTGTGTGTGTGTATATATATCTAGATACGTCTCTCTSTSTGTGTGTGTGTGTGTGTGTGTGTGTGTAGTCTGGAGCGACTTGAGAAACTGCAAGAGCGACTTGAGACACAAATTATCTAGAAATAGATACAGTAGTATATATACACAAATATATATACTACTGTAAGGTTGTTTTAATATCCTTAGGAATCCAAGGAGATGCTGGGAATGGGGAGCTTTGCTTGGCCTTTCTGCCCAAAGGGCCAAGGAAGCCTCCGAGGAGAGCCTCTCTCCCTCACTTCTTCTTCGCCAACAGACTGAGAAAACCATTCCCGTCCTTCCTTCCCTAAGCTCGAAATCACGATATTCCCAACAAGCGGATAAATCAATCAAAGTAAGTGGATTTTCTCTCCCTCTTTTTTTTTTTTTATTCTCTCTGTCTGCCTGACTCTTCTCTCCGTCGGCGAGGGGCTCCAAGCAAGATCCAAACATCAAACCCAACAGACACAAAGGCGAGGGTCCCGATCCAGACTGTGGCTGGATCTCCACTGACATATAATGCAGTTCAAACTGTATTCTACGACGGTGTGGATTCAGCCAGAGCCAAAAGAAGAGGGGGAAGACCTGATTAGTCTTTCCCACTGAAAGCGGCAGAAGTTCAGCAGCCTCCCTAGTTCTCCTTCTGGTCCAACCTCACCCCTTCTCTGGAGGTTTATACAATAGGCCAGCTTTCCAGGAGGATGCCAAAGCTTCCCTCCGAAAATCCTTCGGAAAGACACCAAACCCGTTTTTTCCACGGCGCGCACCTCGGACACGAAAAGTGACTCGACCCTCCCGAGACAAAATGGGAAATGCGTGCTTCCCTGATTCGTCGCAAAGTTTCCAAAGTCTAGTTTCAAGTAAAAACAAGTTTGAGAAACCACCTCTTCCTGAATTCGCGCCTGACTAACCTGCCCCGGGGCCCAGAGAAAGCGGGGGCGGAGGAGGAAGGGGAGGATGTGGAAGGGGAAAGGGGAGAATATATATATATATTTGGGGGGGGGGTATACTTTTGAATGCGCCAAGCAAAGAAAGACCCCTTTCAGCCCGTGGAACCGTCTCCTTGGGAGTCGAGAAAGCCATGAAAGGAGACAGGAGCATGTTGGTGGGCTTTCCAGAGGGGTGGCTTACTGGGTTAGGGTCTCCTGGACCGATCCCACCTCGAAGTAAAGGGTTCAAAATACACACACATCCCGTCCAAAAACAAAAGTATTATTTGGAGTGGCGCTAAGCACAAAGAGAACTAGCATTTAGGCAGAAAGGATAAAATAATGGATTGTTGTGAGTTTTCCGAGCTGTATGGCCATGTTTCACAAGCATTCTCTCCTGACGTTTCGCCTGCATCTACGGCAGGCATCCTCAGAGAGTGTGAGGTCTGTTGGAAACTAAGTGAGGTTTATATAGTCCAGGGTGGGAGAAAGAACTCTAGTCTGTTGGATGTTGCAATGGATCACCTTGATTAGCATTTAAAAGCCTTGCAGCTTCAAGGCCTGGCTGATTCCTACCTGAGGGAATCCTTTGTTGGAAGGTGTTAGTCCTCACAACCTCCTGAGAATGCCTGCTCTAGATGCAGCCGAAACGTCAGGAGGAAATGCTTCTGGAGTTCGGCCATACAGCCCTGAAAACTCACAACAACCCAGCGATTCCGGCCATGAAAGCCTTCGACTATGCAATAAAAATAATGTTTGAAACCTAGAAGCGATAAGGAAACTGGGCTGAGAAGGTGCCCCACCTGCCGTGGGTTGGAAAGGAGTGGGGCGAAAGGCAAGCTGATGGGCCCCCAAGAAAAGGAAGGCAAAGGAGAGGAGTTTTCTCCAACCCACCCGAGTTACACGAGTGGAAAAATACAGCTTCCTCCCAGGACATTCTCCCGTCTCTAAAGCCACGGCGAGTTCAAAGGGTCGCCTTGGCTTCTGTGGGATTTGGGAAGTCATTCGAGGCCTGGTCCGATCCCAAAGCACGCAAAGCTGAATCGGAAGGCATTCCCAGAGAGCTGAATGGCCTTGGCCATCACTTCCAAGGGCTCGCCATGACCCTGGCCTGTCAACTGAGGAAGGTCCTCCAATCGTCAACAACTCGAGATGTGGATGGGTGTCTTTCACGGGAAGGACAAAGAGAGGTCACAAAGCCAGAGAAACTAATTTGAAGACTCAGGCAAAGGTCAGTTTAGATCAGGCATGGGCAAACTTGGGCCCTCCAGGTGTTTTGGACCTGGAGGGGCCTGGGGCTGTTAGGAATGGTGGGAGCTGAAGCTCAAAACACCTGGAGGGTCCAAATTTACCCATGCCTGGTTTAATCTCACGAAAACGTGCTTCAGGAAGACCCGATTCGTAACTATTCGTATCTATTGAGGTTCCCCCCAAGGCCCATATAGTCCCTTCCGAGGGTGCTGCGTCTATGCTCTGAGATGAATGCAGTTTGACACCACTTGAACTGTCATGGCTCCATGTTATGGAATCCTGGGAGTTGTAGTTTGGTGATGCATTAGCGCTCTTTGGCAGAGAGAACTCCAACTCCCACGTTTCCATAGCGTTGCGCCATGGCAGCTCCAAGTGGTATCAAACTGCGTTAACTCGACGGTGCAGATGGTCATGGTCATAATATCATGAGCGTGAAGGGGACTTACTTCCGAGGAAGCCAGTCCTGGAGGCTGGGACGGGTTGAACCGGAACTGCTTCGACGGCTTAAGCGCCTTCTGGGTGGGGAAGTTCGACAGCCAGGGATTCCCCCCACCGAAACCAACATGTATTTAGAAAAATAAATAATCGTTGAAGCGTCAAAGCAGAGGAAAAAACACCAACGTCGCTGAATAGATAAGAAAAAATGGAATACTGTATTTGATTGGTTTCTCTTTTTTTTTAAGAAAGTTTGTACATAGAGATAAACACGCAGTAAAGGAAAACAAGTGGCATGAGCGTCCTAGGCGGAGTTGAAGAAGAGATTTCAAACCCCCCTCCCCCAAAGAAAGCGGCTATTTAGTATTGAAGGACTCGCGAAACTAAATGATTTTTGCATCAGAGAAATATAGTGACACCTTTTGCCTGTTTTTTTTCGTCTGTCGCCAAGGTCTCTTTTTGGAAACGGAACCCGTCACCTCTTGACGGCAAAAGTTTGTGCAAGGAACTCGAGTCTGGGGACTATGAAGGAGGGAAAAGAGCAGGAGAGGAAGGAAAGAAAGAAAAGCAGGAGGGAAAAGTCTGGGGACAATGAGGGAGGGGGGAAAGAGCAGGAGAAGAGGGAAAGAAAGGCAAGAGGGAAGAGTCCGGGGGACTTGAGGGAGGGAAAAGAGCAGGAGAAGAAGGAAAGAAAGAAAGGCGAGAGGGAAATGTCTGAGGGAGGGAAAAGCATAGGAGAAGAAGGAAAGAAAGAAAGGCGAGAGGGAAAAGTCTGGGGACTTGAGGGAGGGGGAAGAACAGGAGAGGAAGAAAAGAAAGAAAGGCAAGAGGGAAGAGTCTGGGGACTATGCGGGAGGAAAAAGAGCAGGAGAAGAAGGAAAGAAATACAAGAGGAAAAAGTCCGAGGACTTGAGGGAGGGAAAAGAGCAGATGAAGGAGTAAAGAAAGAAAGGACAGAGGAAAGAGTTTGGAGACTTGAGGGAAGGAAAAGAGCAGGAGAAGTAGGAAAGAAAGAAAGGCAAGAGGGAAGAGTCTGGGGACTTGAAGGAGGGAAAAGAGTAGGAGAAGAAGAAAAGAAAGAAAGGACAGAGGGAAGAGTCTGGGGACTTGAGGGAAGGAAAAGAGCAGGAGAAGTAGGAAAGAAAGAAATGCAAGAGGGAAGAGTCTGGGGACTTGAGAGAGGGAAAAGAGCAGGAGAAGAAGAAAAGAAAGAAAGGCAAGAGGGAAAAGTCTGGAGACTGGTCCGTTTCTAAATAAAAGAAGGAAAGAGGGAGGGAAAAGAGAAGATGAAGAAGGAAAGAAAGAAAGAAAGGCAAGAGGGAAGAGTCTGAGGACTTGAGAGAGGGAAAAGAGCAGGAGAAGAGGGAAAGAAAGAAAAGCAAGAAGGAAAAGCCTGGGGACTGCTCCGTTTCCAAATAAAAGAGGGAAAGAGAGAGAGAAAAGAGCAGGAGGAGAAGGAAAGAAAGAAAGAGAAAGGGGGGGGGCAGAGAGCGAGAGAGAAGGAAGAGAGACAAGGAAAAGAAGAGCCCAAAAATCTCATATACAAGCAATTTTTTTCTACACATATATTACAAACCGGAGGAGGAGGAGGGAGGGGAGGGGGTAAGGACCGCATCGCTTAAGATATTATACATAATTCATATAAAATTTTGAAATAAAAATAAAAATCTGTTACAGTCATTAACTATTCTTTTTCCACATTTATAACCAGTACCCACAAAACAGGCAGTGACAGAAAGTGTAGAAAAAAAGGTGCTTTACGAAGAAAAATGATTGTCTGTTGAACCAAAGAATAAAAACAAAAACAAATTATTATTATTTCAAAAAGAAAATAATAATAACCAGCAACCCAACGAGGGAAGGGAAGAGAAAGAAAGAAAGGGGAGGGAGGGGCAAAATTGCTTCTAGTTTAAAACCATCGCATATTTGAGGATTGGGAGGAGGAGGAGGAGGGGGTTTACAGAGCCATAGAGACACATTGTTAAAAAAATCCAACCGAAAGGCGATAAACATTTGTTATTTCCCTCTTCAAAGAGTTCCTTTTTTTAAAAAAAAACCGCATTTTTTTCCTTTTTCTTTGTTTGTACAAACTTGCTCGGCGTCGTCTTTTCTTCTCTCCCCTCCCTTTCCCAAGTCTTTTTGAATTTTTTTGTCCATTTATTATCGAGAATAATATATTTCCCTCCCCACCTCCCCATACAAATTGAATTCATCACCGTCATGCAAAAAATGGGTGAAGTAAATGCAGTCTTTGATGGGAAAGCGCGATTCATGAGACCAAAAAAAATTTAAAAATAAAAACCCGAACCAAAAAAATAAAGAAAAGAGAGCTTCCAACGTGCTTGGGATATATTTTTGTTTTGTTTTGTCCGACAAAGAATGCAAAGGTCGCCTTCTTTCCTTCCTCCCTTCCTTCCTCAATAAGAATAGTCACTTAGCAAAGCATGACCACCATCATCATCAATAATAATAATAATAGTAATAATAATATTTTCTTTCCCCTGCTGCAGCATCGCCAACCGTCCAAGTTTGTGGTTTGTTTCCTTCCTTTTGTGTTCTGTCTTCCCCTCAATGGATTGCTTATTTTTTCCTTTTGCTTGAGTTTTTCAATTAAGGAAAAACTCTTTCCAATGTCACTTTCCTTATGAATAGGAGGGGGATTGTTCAGTATTTTGGAAAGGCTTTATTATTATTTTTCCTTTGTTGTCCCTTAATTATTATGGAGTTGTTTTCATCCTCTCTTTCTCCTTAGGTTTATCTGTTTTGTTCAATGTAATTTTTAAATATAATTTTATGTTGTTATGTTGTTGTTATTATTATTATTACATTTTTTTCCAAGAAAAAAACACAAGTGTACTGGTTGGCGTTCCTTTCCGTTATCATACATCACATTCTGAGTCGCTGGAGGTTACCGAGAGGATGGAGGTGCCGGTCTCGGCTCTTTCGGTCAAGCTGGAGACGCTGGTGGTGGGGCTGGCCGCCGTGGAGGGCGACTCGGCCGAGCTGTGGGTCGGGCAGCCCGGCTCCGACAGGGACCGCATCCCGCTCTGTCCGATGGCCTGGTGCTGGAGCCTGAGGGGAGCAAGCACAGAAAGGGAGATGCAGACCAGGGAGGCACGCCACGCGGGACGCACCGCACGCACCCCAGACAAAGGCCGGCCAAGCACGACGTGGCTCGGGCTGCCTCATACGCTTCCACGCTGAGCCTAGAGCACGGCACAGAGTGTCTCACAAGGCAGAGTAGACCCAGCCGGAAAGGAGAGGAGAGGAGGCGCGCGCGACAAGGCGCAAAGGCAGAGAGAAAGCGAGCCAACCTCTCTCCGCCTCCAGACTCTCTCCTTGGAACCGAAGCTGGCTCTGCCCTGACCACACAATACAGCCTCAACTGCAGCCTATGCTTCTACACTTTGAACCATATAGCTCAGCTTGCATTGAACTGCATTGGATGGTCAGCAAAGAAGCATACAACTCTACTTGCATTGAACTGCATTATATGGCCAGTGTGCAGCCATATAGCTCAGTTTGCATTGTACTGCATTACATGAGCGGTGTAAAACCGTGCAACTCAGAACTGCATTGTATCGTCAGCACAGACGTATATAACTCT
This sequence comes from Anolis sagrei ordinatus, assembly GCF_025583915.1. Taxonomy (NCBI): domain Eukaryota; kingdom Metazoa; phylum Chordata; class Lepidosauria; order Squamata; family Anolidae; genus Anolis; species Anolis sagrei. Next base: position 326,750,078 of record NW_026844366.1, on the reverse strand, counting down.
ACTTGTATCGAAACATATTGCATGGTCAGCAAAGAAGCATATAATTCAGCTTGCATTGAATTGCATTGTATGCTCACCCTATAACTCAGCCTGTATTGGACTGCACTATATGGTCAGTGTTGAAACATATAACTCAGCTTGCATTGAACTGCATTACATGAGCGGTGTAAAACCGTGCAACTCAGCTTGCACTGAACTGCATTGTATGGTCAGCAAAGAAGCATACAACTCAGCTTGCACTGAACTGAATTATATGGCCAGTGTGCAGCCATATAGCTCAGTCTGCATTGAACTGCATTACATGAACAGTGTAAAACCGTGCAACTCAGCTTGCACTGAACTGCATTTTATAGTCAGCAAAGAAGCATATAACTCTACTTGTATCGAACTATATTGCATGGTCAGCAAAGAAGCATAGAACTCAGCTTGCACTGAATTGCATTGTATGCTCACCCTATAACTCAGCCTGTATTGGACTGCATTATATGGTCAGTGTCGAAACATATAACTCAGCTTGCATTGAACTGCATTGCGTGGTCAGCAAAGAAGCATATAATTCTAATTGCATTGAACTGTATTATACGTCCAGTGTGTAGCTATATAACACAGACTGCATTGAACTGCATTACATGGTCATTGTAAAACCGTGTAACGCTGCTTGCATTGAACTACATTGTATGGTCACCAAAGAAGCATAGAACTTAGCTTGCACTGAAGTGCATTGTATGGTCACTCTATAACTCAGCCTGTAATGGACTGCATTATATGGTCAGTGTTGAAACATATAACTCAGCTTGCATTAAACTGCATTGCATGGTCAGCAAAGAAGCATATAACTCTATTTGTATCGAACTATATTGCATGGTCAGCAAAGAAGCATAGAACTCTCCTTGTATTGAACTGCATTGTATGGTGAATAAAGAAGCATAGAACTCAACTTGCATTGAACTCTATTATATGTCCAGTGTGCAGCCATATAACTCAGACTGCATTGAACTGCATTACATGGCCAGTGTAAAACCGTGCAGCTCAGCTTGCACTTAACTGCATTGTATGCTCACCCTATAACTCAGCCTGTATTGGACTGCATTATATGGTCAGTGTCAAAACATAACTCAGCTTGCGTTAAACTGCATGGCGTGATCAGCAAAGAAGCATATAACTCAACTTGCACTGAATTGCATTGTATGTTCACCCTATAACTCAGCCTGTATTGGACCACATTATATGGTCAGTGTCGAAACATATAACTCATTTTGCATTTAACTATATTGCGTGGTCAGCAAATATGCATATAACTCAGCGTGCATTGAATTGCATTGTGTGGTCACTATATAACTAAGCCTGCATTGAAATGCATTGTAAGGTCAGTGCGCAGCCATATAACTCAGACTGCACTGAACAGCATTACATGATCAGTGTAAAACCGTGTAACTCAGTTTGCACTGAACTGCATTGTATGGGCCGGGTAGAACCATATAAGTCGGCTTGCATCGAACTATATTGCATGGTCAGCAAAGAAGAATAGAACTCTACTTGCATTGAACTGCATTATATGTCCACTGTGCAGTCATATAGCTCAGGCTGCATTGAACTGCATTACATAGCCAGTGTAAAACCGTATAATTCAGCTTGCATTGTATGGTCAGCAAAGAAGCCTATAACTCCGTTTGCACTGAATTGCATTCTATGGTCACCATATAACCCAGCCTGTATTTAACTGCACTGTATGTTCAGTGCACAGCTATACAACTTATACTGCATTGAACTGCATTACATGGTCAGTGTAAAACCATATAACTCAGCTTGCTCTGAACTGCACTGTATGGTTAGCAAAGAAGCCTATAACTCAGCTTGCATTAAATTACATTGTGTACTAGTCGCCATATAACTTAGCCTGTATTGAACTGCATTGTATGGTCAGTGCGCAGCCATATAACTCAGACTGTCAGTGCAAAACCGTGCAACTCAGTTTACATTGAACTGCACTGCATGGTCAGCAAAAAAAGCATATAACTCAGATTGCATTGACTTGCACTGTATGGTCAGCATACAACTCAGCCTGTATTTAACTGCATTGTATGGTCAGTGTTCTGCCATATAACCCAAACTGCATTAAACTGCTTTACATGGTCAGTGTAAAACCATATAACCCAGCGTGCATTGAACAGCATTGTATGGTCAGCAAATAAGCATATAAATCAGCTTGGATTGAATTGCATTGTATGATCACCATATAACTCTGCCTGTATTGAACTACATTATATGGTCAGTGTAGAACCAAATAACTCAGCTTGCATTGAACTGCATTGTGTGGTCAGCAGGGAAGCACTGAACTGTATTATATGGCCAATGTGCATCCATATAGCTCGGACTGCATTGAACTGCATTACATGGCCATATAACTCAGTTTGCATTGTATGGTCACCATGTAACTCAGCCTGTACTGAACCGCATTATATGCTCAGTGTAGAACCGTATCATGCAGCTTGAACTGTGTTATATGGTAATCCACTGACCATATAATGCAGTTCAATGCAGTTACATTATGTGGTCAGGGTAGACCCAGTCTGAGGTTTCTAGAACTGTAGATCCCAGCATTCCAGAAAGTCAGGGGCCCCAGTCTGGGTACGCTCCTCTTTGCCCCAACTCAGACTTTCCCCCCAAATAACAAACCCCATTGAAAAGAACCGCTTCCAGCCTTCAAAACAATCACCTATACTTTTTTTTTTTAATTTTTGCCGCTTTGGCTGGATCTCCACTGCCTTAAAATTAAGGTTGAACTGAATTTATATGGCAGTGTAGATCCAGCCTTTCTTTCGGCCTTCTCCCCGAATGTACACAAACATAGATACTTACAAGGTGGGTCAAAAGTCACAAAGGGGTTTCAATATTTAATCATTCCTTTATGTTTTGCTCTAATTTACAATAGAATCATGTACAGTATAAATAGGAAATGACATTCCATTATGTGCAAAATCATTTCCCCCAAAAGTTCTTGAAACACCAGAGGCCTTTGTGACTTTTGGCCCATGGACTTTGGCCTCTTCCCTCTCTTTTCGGCCTCCATGTCCCTTTCGCAACTAAGAATCTCCCCAATATATATAATGTACACACACAAATGTATATAGAGACACTTTCTCTTTCTTCCCCAGGATGTCAAAGCTGAGTAAATAAAGCGGGAGGGAAGGAGAAGTCAGAAAGAGCTTTTAAAAAGCAGCTGCAAAGAAAAACCTTTCTCCTGCTGCTTTCTTTTTTTCGAGAGGAAGGTGAAACATAACACAAAAAAGCTACTCTCTCGCTCACATATCGCCGGACACCTTTTTGGGGCGCAAATAATATTTTCCCAGATATTTTCCATCCAGGCACTCAGGCGGGGGAAAAGGGAGGAGGGTGATGGGCCTTCATTTAACCTTCCCAGTCTATCCCAGTCCTGGTCACTTCGGCCACCAGTAGTGACCTGTCCACTGGCAGCGTGGAGAGTCACAAAGGGTCCCCCTACGAGAAAGGAAGGGCCACCCGAGACGCTTTGCTGAGATCCCACGCGGAAAGGAAGATATATTGTCTTGGGGATATAAATAAAACACCCACACAAAGACACCAGCCTCTGTGGCTGGCTCGTAAAACAACAGGGAGAGAAGGCAGCCTTTCCCAAATCATGGGTCATATAGGCACATTATTCCCTCCTTTGGATACTCGCCCCTATAGTGTTTGTTTTGGTGGACAGGACAAAAATTGGTTTCTCAAAGTGAGCTTGGAAAGACTCAAGAGGGACGGACAGACAAAGGAATACATCCCCGGGCACTGAACCCTACAATTGTCAACAACGACGCCAGATTGGTCCCGATTTGGTTGGGTGCTTTTCGTGGGAAGGAGAGAAGGGTGCCATAAAGCCAGAGGGAATTATTATTATTATTATTATTATTATTATTATTATTATTATTAGGAAGTGTCCGACGTGTGATCCAATACAACAGCCAGCAGAATGTCTGCTGTGGACTCATCTTATTGTGTTTCAAATAATAATAATAATAATAATAATAATAATAATAATAATAATAATAATTTGTAACTTGAGTAGAATATTCTCCATGTTATCTCAGGCTCGGCTGAGGGCCCTTCCACACAGCCCTAGAATATCGTGGCAGACAATCCCACAGTATATGCTTTGAACTCGATTATCTGTGTCCACACTGCCATAAATTCAAAGCAGAAAATGTGGGATTTTACTCAGCTGTGTGGAAAAGGCCAGAGGTTGCCTTGGATCTTGAAGCGGATCAAAGAATGGCGCGTGGCGGGGAATGGAGCCCACTTTTCGAAAGAGAAGGAAAAGTCCCGTTTCCAGAAGCAAAGAATCAAATGTAAAAAAAAAAGGAAAAAAAAAGGAAAACCCTGTGGGCTGAACTCTCCTCTCCTTCAAAAGCTTTGGAAAACTATGTATCTTGGCACAAGTGGATTTTAGGCTCCTTTGAGCTCACTTATTTGGCCCACAGCTGAATAAAAACATTTCTGTTTTGAACTGGAATATATGGTAGTGTGGACTCAGACAACCCAGTTCAAAGCAGATATTGTGGGATTTTCTGCTTTGATATTGTAGGTGGAAGAAGGGCCTTTTGATTCCCCAGTGTGCTGATTATTTTTTAAATTCCCAACGGTGGCGACCTCCTTTTTAAAAGTTTCCTGGTAAACCTTTCCCAGTGTGGATTGCATTTGTGCCTCCATCCCAGGCACTTTTGCCCAAAGTGGAGGGCTGCGAGTGGGGCTCTGGGCGCCTTCTGTCTCCCCTCCAAATTCACGACAAATCTCCCCATGTCTTTGCCTGAAATTAAATCGGCAAAGACTCTTTTGTTCCCTTCCCTGTCCCCTTTTTTGAATGGCCTGCGAGCCACAAAAAGAAGCGCAAATGGGTCTCCGCGCCACAAAAAACATGCTTTTTAGTCTCTCACGCTACTCTCACCCGGCCCTGGATATTATTTACCCCTCAACCAAGGCGGAAACCCTTAGGAAAAATAAATGCCAGGCTCTGGAGGGGAGGGACGGGCAACTTTTTGCAAAGCTTTGCCTCTCTTTGCTTTCCTTTGGCGCCCTTTCCTCTGCCTTCTCTTTATCTTGATCCCCCCTCTCAGCAAATGGATTTGTTTGTTTGCTTGATAATGAATAAGGATAGAGAAACAGCCGCTTCCTGGTCTTCCCAGCCCCCTTCAGAAGGCAGATTTCCATGGGTTTATTTAGACTATTTACTGAGGAAAGCTGAGAAGAAGGCGAGGGAAAAAGTTTCTGCGTTTCTTGCCTGGCGCAGATCAAGAAGCACAGGCAGCCCTCCTTTTCCCTCCTCCTCGCGTTGCATTGTTTGTTATTCCAGCTCCGGGTTCATCCTTTCATGTGATCCTTTTGACAAGTCACAGCGAAAGGGCCAAGTGACATTTCGGAGACATAAAATCCAATCATAACACTAGTCGGAACTCCAATGCAAGCGGCGAGGAGGGAGGATTTATTTACAGACCGATTTGTGCCCGAGGATTGTCCGCGGAAGGGAAAACAGGACGGCTTCCGCTTCAGGCGATTTCTCTCTCTCTCTCTCTCTCCTTCTCTCTCTCTATCTGCTTCTCTCTCCTCTCTTATGGTGATGGGTCCCTAGTTAGATCCCTCGCTTTATTTTTATGGGTACTCAAACGGACACGCAGGTACACACGTGTTCAGGGAATAGGGGGGAATTTGAACGGGTGGAAGGAGTCCAGTTTCCAAATATATTTTAAGATCATAAGACAGTTTGGCGAGCAGGCAAAACTTTGCAACTGGGATAGCATGGAGAACTCCAAGCGGGGAATAGAAAGGCAAACACACCTCTCTCGGCAGGATGGAGAGAGACAAAACTCCGGGTTTTTAAAGGAAGTGTCTCTTTAGAAGGAGGGAGAGAACCTCACTCAACTTTCGGGTTTCTTTTGGCTTTCCAGGAGGGGTTTCTGCCCTGCTAGAGAGGGGACCCACACTGACAACATCGCGATTTCTGGGGAGGGAAAGAGGCTCTGAAAGTCGAGCAAGGTAGCCTAACCCATGGCCTGTGGAGAGGAGCAGGGCTTGGGGGGTTCCTGGTCACGCGTGGGAGGAGGAATGCGAGTTGGGGATCCCCCAAATCCTCCTCCTGCAAGGACGTGTGAAAGTTGGGGGGGGGGTCCCTGAACTTACGTGGGTGGGTCTGGTGGTCTGTGGTCACGCGTGGGTTTGGAAGCGCGAGAGCGAGAGTTGGGAATTGGGGAGCCCTCCCTGTTGGTTTTCAGATTCCCCAACACTCACACTTACTCCTGAGAGTACGTGGGAGAGTTGGGAATCCCTGACCTTTGACTTGTTCAGCATGAGTGGACGCGCAGGAGCCGGGGGTCCCCCAAACCTCCTCCCAAAAGGACTCGTGCGAATTCGGGATCCCTCACACTCCTTCCTGAAAGAACGTGGGAGAGCTGGGGGGGGGGTCCCTGACTTCACGTGGGTGGGTTCGGGGGGATGTGTCCCATGTCACGCGTGGGAACAGGGGTCCCCATTAAACCTCCTCCCTAAAGGAAGCGTGAGAGTTGAGGATCCTTCCCTCTCCCTGGTGAGTAATGGGGGTTCGCACTGGTCACGCGTGGATGTCTATGCGAGAGTGGCCCCTACCCGTGGCCTCTCCCCTCCAACCCCACGCACAGCCCTCCCCTGCACACACTCGCGTGGGACTGACCTGTTTTTGGCGGCGGCGGCCCGGTCGCGCTGCCGTCGGTTCTTGAACCAGTTGCCGACCTGGGTGGGGGTGAGGCCCGTGGCCTGGGCCAGCTCCCTCTTCTTGCTGGGGTTGGGGTAGGGGTCCTGGAGGTACCACTCCCTCAGGAGGCTGCGAGTCCGCTCCTTGAAGCAGTGGGTCTTCTGCTCGCCGTCCCAGATGGTGCGCGGGAGCGGGAACTTCTTGCGGACGCGGTACTTGTCGACGGGGCCCAGCGGCCGCCCCCTCAGCTTCTCGGCTTCCTGGTAGTGGGCCTCGAGCCACATGGCCTGCAGCTTCCCGTGCGACTCCTTGGTGAACTTGTGGTTCTCCAGGATGTGGTAGAGGTCGCGGAAGTTGCCCGTGTGGAAGGCCACCACGGCCCGGGCCCGCAGGATGGACTCGTGCTTGTTGATGGCCTCGCAGGCGCCCGGCGCCACCGGCAGCGACCACAGGAAGCGGCCCAGGCGCTCGATGTCGCCCGTCTCCTCCAGCGTCTCGCAGACGCTGGCCACTTGCTCCGGGGAGAAGTTGAGCGTGGGCAGCTGGAACATGGACAGCTCTTCGGGCCCCACGCGCGACGAGGACGACGACGAGGAGCCGCCGCCGGCGGAGGAGCCTCCAGTGCCGCCCGAGCCTCCACCTCCGCCTCCTCCTCCGCCTCCTCCAGGTCCGGTGGTGGTGGCCCCTCCGCCGCCGCCGCCGCTGGCCAGCAGGAGCGAGCGGTGCGGGTGGTGGTGGGCCGGGTGCGGCTCGCTGGGGAAGTTGGGCAGGAAGAAATGGGCCGGATAAAGCTCTAGAGGGGATCGGAACACCATGGGACCCAGCCTGGCGGGCGGACGGGGAGCGGGGGGACGGCAAGAAAGAAGAAGGGAGAGAGGAAGAGGAGAGGAAGGGGGATCAAGGCGAAGAGGAGGAGGAGGAAGAGGAGGAGGAGGAGGAGGACGGGGAAGTAGCAGCAGCCCAGGAGGAGAAGGAGGAGGAGGAGGCGGAGGGGAGGGAAAGGGGGCCCACGCACCCCACACGCATCCGCAGCCGCATAGAGACCCTCGTCCGAACCCACGCGCCCCCCTTCCTCGCTCCCACTCGCGATCAGCCCCACGCAGGCGTCCAGGAAGGCATCCGAGCCGCCGTCTTCCTTTCCCCCTTCTCTCTCTTTCTCTCTCTGGGTCTCTTGCACACTCACTCACTCACTCACTCACTCCCTCGCACACCCAAAAGTCCCCCTGCTGCCGCCGCCGCCGCCGAGCCAAAAAAAAAAAGCCCACCCCAACCCAAACCAGGGGGCTTGCTTTTCAGTGACTCGGCCGCGGTCGCCCTAATGCCAACCGCCACCGCCTCATAATATCTCTCTCTCTCCTCAATCCGCCGCGTAGTGCGGGCGCCCGAGCATTTTGTTTCGCTTTTTCTATTGGCCTGCCGGGCGTCGTTGGGGCGTCGCCATGGCAGCGGGCTGCCAATCACTGTCAGCCCTGCCAATCATCGGGGGCTACGTCAGAGGAAGGGGGCTCTCGCCCAAAAGGCGGAGGGGAGGAGAGTGGGGAGGGAAGGAAGGAAGGAAGGAAAGAAGGAGGGAAGGAAGGAAGGAGGCAGCCAGCCCGAGAAGGAGGGGAAGGGCCGGAGGAGGAGGAGGAGGAGGAAAGCTTCCCTCTGTGTGTGTGTGTGTGTGCTTTAATCGCTGCAGCTCCCAAGCTTAGCACTTCCACTTTGCCCGGTCTTTCTTCCTCTACCAACAACAGCCCCCCTAAACCCGCTTTCTTCCTCATCCCACCAGTCACATTCTCTTTCCTCCCGATTCTCCCAGTTATACCCTCTTTCCTCCCAGTTATGCCCTTTTCCCTCCCAGTTACACCCTCTTTCCTCCCAGTTATGCCATCTTTCCTCTCGATTCTCCCAGTTCTTCTCTTTCCTCAGAGTTATATCCTCGTTCCTTACATTATACTCTATTTTCTCTCAGTTATGCCCTCTTTCCTCCCAGTTACAACCTCTCTCTTCCCAGTTTTGCCTTCGATTCTTCCAATTCTTCTCTCTCCTCCCATTTATGCCCTTTTTGCTTACATTATACCTTCTTTAGTCCCAGTTATACCCTCTTTCTTTACAGTTACACTCTGTTTCTTCCTAGTTACACCCTCTTTCCTCCCAGTTATATCCTGTTTCCTCTCGAGTCTCCCAGTTATTTTTTCCCTCCCAGTTATACTCTCTTTTCTTACATCATCCTCTCTTTCCTCCCAGTTATGCCCTCTTCCCAGTTGAACCCTCTTTCCTCCCAGTTTTGCCATATTTTCTCTCTAGTCTCCTAGTTCTTCTCTTTCTTCCCAGTTATAACCTCTCTCCTCCCAGTTATATTTTATTTCCTTCCATTATAACTTCTTTCCTTACAATTACTCTCTTCCCAGTTACATCCACTTTCCTCCCAGTTATGCCATCTTTCCTCTCGATTTTCCCAGTTATTCTCTTTCCTCTCAGTTATACCCCCTTTCCTTACAATTACAGTCTCTTTCCTCTCAGTGATTCCCTCTTTCTTCCCAGTTACATCCACTTTTCTCCCAGTTATGCCATCTTTCCTTTCGATTCTCCCAGTTATTCTCTTTCCTCCCAGTCATAACCTCTTTCCTCCCAGTTATACCATGCTTTCCTTACAATTATACTTTCTTTCCGCTCAGTTATGCTCTCTTTCTTCCCAGTTACACCCTCTATCATCTCAGTTTTGCGTCTTTCCTTTCGACTCTCCCAGTTATTTTCTTTCCTCCCAGTTACACCCTCTTTCCTCCCAGTTATGCCCTCTTTTCTTACAATTACACCCCTCCCAGATATGCCACCTTCTTACAATTTTTCCTCCCAGATATGCCACCTTCCCTCTCTCTTCTCCCAGTTCTTCTCTTTCCTCCCAGTCACCCGCCTCTTCCCTCTCCCTTCTCCCAGTTCCACCTTCTATCCTCCCGACCCCTCATCCCCCAAAACCCTTTCTTAGCACACAAAATGCTCCTCCTCTTGTTTATTTCAGGAGCCCCTGGCTCGCTTCTTTCTGGAGGTCTCTCTCTTTTGCTGCTTCAAGAAAGGGGAAAAGAATCAGCCACCCCTCGAAAGGAAAATGGGGAAGGGGAGGAAGGTGGCGGTGTGGTTTCAGGCGAAGACGGTGGCCCCGCGTGGGATAAAAGGGCTCCGAAGGGAGACGATTTGCACATGATTTGCACGTAGTTGCGCTTCGTTTCTGCCTATCTGAGCACTAATAGCGCCGGGGAAAGAAAAGCGAGATGAGATCATTAGGCCCATCCATCCGCTGACCCGGCCAGGAGAGGCCTCCCAAGGATGGAGCCTGTCGCAAAGGGGGGAGAAGCAGGTTAGTTTCCTCTCCCTCTTCCCCACCCACAGCCCCTGAAGTTCCACCGGGGGTCCCTTCAGCGTCCAAACTTTGCCAAACTCTTCCTTCCATCTCCAGGATGTGGGAAAACAGCACAGGTTTGGGTCCTTCCAGGGGAAAGAAGGAAACCTCTCCGACTTCATCCCGGTTGGATTGGGTGGGATGTGCTTCTGAGTGAGTCCACGTTTCCAAACCAACCACAACAACCCCTGAACTGTCCCAGAATCAGGGAAGAAATGCACATTTCAGCAAATTTTGTCGGGGAAGAGGGTCAGGGTGATAGTTTAGATCTTCCAGAAAATTATCTTCCATTTTCCATTCTTCCCACTCCCCTCAATTGTCATAAACCCCATTCATTGCCTCTTTTGTTGTGCGTTTTATCCTTCTGCCAGAGTCTGGAGATAATATGCATCCCCTCTGGTCACTTTCACCTCTTCAGGATGAGATTTCCTCAGTTCTTGTATTATTTTTTTTATTTTTGTAAAAGGAAACATATTTTGTGAAAATCCAGCAAGTGGGTGGAAATACACACCTATTTAGACTATATATGCACACTCCTATATATAGATGTACGCTTATATCTGGCATATAGATGTACGCTTATAAAGTCCTCTCTTGGTCTATGTATATGTGTATGCGCTTTTGCATATGCACAAACAGTCTTATATATATTTGTATGTGTATAAGAGAGATTTGTATATGTGTGTGTATTTATGTATCTATGCATATATGGATATATAGTAAATATAATATATAGGGATGATATTTATGTGTGTGTAAGGGAGATCTGATGTATGTATGTATGTATGTATGTATGTATGTATGTATGTATAAATAGATAAATACAATATATAGGAATATTATATATAGGGAAATACATATATTATAATAATGTGTGTGTAAGAGGGATCTGATGTATGTGAATATATATAGTAAATATAATATATAGGGATGATATTTGTGTGTGTGTAGGAGGGATCTGGTGTGTGTATGTCTGGATGGATAGATAGATAGATAATAAATATAATATATAGGGATATATGTGTATAGGGATATATATTATAATAATGTGTGTAAGAGGGATCTGGTGTGTGTGTGGATATATAGTGAATATAATATATCGGGGATATATAAATATATAGGGATATATATTATATTTATGTGTGTGTAAGAGGGATCTGGTGTGTGTGTATGTGTGTGTGTGTGTGTGTGTGTGTGTGTGTATAGGTATAGAGTAGATATATTATATAGGAATATACATATGGATATATAATAAATATTATATATAGGGATATGTATATAAACATATAGGGATATATATATATAATGTGTGTGTAAGAAGGATCTGGTGTGCGTGTGTGTATGTGTGTGTATATGGGATCTGGTGTGTGTCTCTATATGGGTATAGAGTAAATATATTATATAGGAATATACATATGGATATATAATAAATATAATATATAGGGATATGTATATAAACATATAGATAGATAGATAGATAGATAGATAGATAGATAGATAGATAGATAGATAGATAGATAGATAGATAGATAGATAGACAGACAGATAGATAGACAGATAAATAGTGTTTGTAAGAGGGATCTGGTGTGTGCGTATATACACACATACACACAAATCAGGTCTATGTATCTGTATAAGAGAGAGATCTGATTTTGTTTCTGTGTGTGTGTGTGTGTATTTGGGTGAGTGTGTAAGAGAGGTCTGGCCGTGTGTGTATGCCTAGGAGCACCTTTCTGAGCCTCCTCCTCCCAGGAGTAGCTCCGCCGGCCTTCCCTTCCGCCGCCCGCCTGCATTTTGATCCGGAGGTGCGTCGCTTTTTAAGGCGATTTTAATCGGCATGTTGAGCCGGTCACTCCTTTGTGTGGTTGCTGCGGCCATGGAAGTGTGGTTTACAGAGATTTGTACGGGTCATGGCTGTCTTTCCAGCCCGACTGTGTATATTTAGACAGGACTTTGGTTGGTGTTAAAAAGTGTATATTTTGAATGGGTTCACACACAGTCGCCAACAATAGGGACATTGTCGAGGCATGTAGAACGCGTATTGAAACGCAGCATCCAGACTTCTCCTAATCTGCCCTCAATAAAGCTGAAATAATTATCCTAAGCCGCCTTTCTAGAAGTAGAGGGGAAGGGGGGAAAATCATGGAGGAATTCAAAACTTGAAGGGGGAAAAACACACACACACACATACACCAACTTTGCTCCGCATTCCGATGCAGATATAGAAGAGGGGAGGGGGAGAAAGAAAAGGAGGGATGAGGGTGAGATAGGGAGCCCAAAACTCCTGGTAGACCTCAATGGGAGGGGAGAAGGAAGAGGTGAGGGGCAGAGAGACAATGGAAAGCGCGAAGCATCGCGTGACTTGGCCTCTTGGGTGGATCATTCCTCCTCCTCCTCCTTCTCCTCATAATTCGAGGAGGGGAGAGTCTTGAGCCGGACTCCCCAACTGCTTTGGGATCTTTTCAGCGAGTAGCTTCACCCTGAAATAAATGCCAACTGGCAGATGAATGGGTCCAGTTGGAAGAGCTACTGGGCCGGAAGACCTTGGCTGGGTGAGGTATTCATCACTTCTCAACCCAACTGTCAACGAGGATGTGTGTGTGTGTCTGGTTCATATTCCCAACGCAAACAACTTGACTCTTAATTTGGACTGATGGATTTAAACACTTCTTTCTGTGCACAGGAAAAAAAAGGGAAAGGGAGGAGGGCGGTGGAAGGAATGCTTTCCAAAGCCAGCCTCTCCATCTTTGGCCAGAACTTAGCTCACATTTCAGAAATGTATTGTCGAAGGGTTTCATTGCCTGAATCTCTGGCTTGTTGTGAGTTTTCCTGTATGGCCATGTTCCAGAAGCATTCTCTCCTGATGTTTCGCCCACATCTATGTCAGGCATCCTCAGAGGTTGTGAGGTCGAAGGCTTTCATGGCCGAAATCTCTGGGTTGTTGTGAGTTTTCCGGGCTGTATGGCCATGTTCCAGAAGCATTCTCTCCTGATGTTTTGCCCACATCTATGTCAGGCATCCTCAGAGGTTGTGAGGTCGAAGGCTTTCATGGCCGAAATCTCTGTGTTGTGAGTTTTCCGGGCTGTATGGCCATGTTCCAGAAGCATTTTCTACTGACGTTTCGCCCACATCTATGTCAGGCATCCTCAGAGGTTGTGAGGTCTGACACCTCCCAACAAAGGATTCCTCCAGGCAGGAATCAGCCAGGCTTTGAAGCTGCAAGGTGGGTGAAACATCAGAATATCTGGTTATCAGTATTTTTTTAAAAAAAAACAACCTTTAAAATGAGGACAATAAAGAACAACACTCTGAAAACAGGGGAATTCCAGACAGGAAACAATCAGGGCCAGCTAACACCTCCCAACAAAGGATCCCCCAGGCAGAAATCAACCAGGCTTTGAAGCTGCAAGGCTTTTCAATGCTAATGAAGCTGATTCATTTTAACATCCACAATTGTCTGGCTTGATTAGCATTGAAAGGCCTTGCAGCTTCCAAGCTTGGTTGCTTCCTGCCTGGGGGAATCCTTTGTTGGGAGGTGATTAGCAGGCCCTACACAGAGAAGCCATTGAAATCCATGTGGACAATTTCACCTGAAAGGAGGAAACAATGAAAATGAACAAAATCTGGCTACTAGTATTAAAAAACTCTAAAATCAGGACAGTAAATAAAGAACAATACTCTAAAAACAGAGGAATACCAGACAGGAAACAATCAAGGCCAGCTAAAGCCTCCCAAGGAGGGATTCCCCCAGGCAGGAATCAGCCAGGCTTTAAAGCTGCAAGGCTTTGCAATGCTAATCAAGGGGATGCATTGCAACATCTACACTTGCCTCCAACAGACTCGAGGTCTTTCTCGCATCCTGGACTTGCTAAGTTTCCAACAGACCCCACAACCTCTGAGGATGTCTGCCATAGATGCAGACGAAACGTCAAGAAAGAATGCTTCTGGAACATGGCCATAGTGCCCAGAAAACTCACAACAACCCATTTCAGAAATGGTCCAGCCTCGAAGATTCTCTTTGCCTTCCCGGGAATCGTAGAGGAAGGACTGGCAGACAAAAAGGGGACGAAAGGAAGGGGAAGGAACTTCGGAGCCACTGGGAAAGGGTGGCAATGTGGGAGCGCTTTAGAAATCGTCTCCAAGGATGGGATTCCTCCCTCTTTCCACCACGAATGCTAAATCTTATCAAAATCCCCCTTTCTTACAACAGGAGGGGTTTTGGAGGAGTCCCTTTTTGGATGGAAAGGCTTGCCCGGAAGTCGTGGCTTTTGCAAATCCAGAGACTTGGCCTTCCAGGTCAAGGTCTCTTTCTTCGGACTCAGCGGATTGGAAAGACACTTGGGAGTTTCACCGGTGAGGGCTTGGCTTGCTTCCCTTGAAAACCTTTAGGAGGAAAAAAAGACTCAATATCTCTCTCTCAACACACACACACAGGATCTCCAGATCGTCGGATCCTAGAAGTAAACAGTTGCATTTCTTCCTTGCGCCTTTCACCAGAACTCCCAAGTCCTCCGTGTTTTCAGCTCAGAGCGTTTAGGAGCAAAAGGCTCCAAAGTGACGCCCAATCCCTCTTTCTTTGGAGATAAATATAGATATAGATGTATCACACACACACAAAGATTAATGTGCAGACGACCGAAAAGGCTATGCGCAAATCCTGAATTTCTTTATGACACCTTTCAGAAAATCTCAGGTTCTCAGAGGGTTCAGGACAGGCATGGGCAAACTTGGGCCCTCCAGGTGTTTTGGACTCAAACTCCCACCATTCCTAACAGCCTCAGGCCCCTTCTTTTTCCCCCTCAGCCGCTAAGTCCAAAACACCTGGAGGACCCAAGTTTGCTCATGCCTGGTTTAGGAGGAAAAGACTCCAAAGTAATGCTTCAGTCTTTCTTTCTCTCTCTCTTTCTCTCTCCATGTGTGTGTGTGGCACTTATAACAGGACCAAAACACAGATTAATACCCTGAAAGCTCGTGGAACCCCATGCCCAAACCTTGCGTTTCTTTATGGCCCCCTTTTCAGCAAAATTATGATCCCTGGCTCTCAATTCTTCATCTCAGAGGCTTTAGAAGGAAATGGTTCTCTCCCCTTACATATATGTACATATGCACACACACAGATCCATGATCTGAAAATCGTGGAAAACCTGGAATGTCCTTACTGCAAGGCTGCTGTGAGTTTTCCGGGCTGTGTGGCTATATTCCAGAAGCATTCTTTCCTGACCTTTCGCCCACATCTATGGAAGACATCCTCAGAGGTTGTGAGGTCTGTTGGAAACTAAGCGAGGGAGGTTTATATAGTCCAAGGTTGGAGAGAGAACTCTAGTCTGTTGGGGGCAAGTGTGAATCTTGCAATTAATTACCTTGATCAGCATTAGAAAGCCTTGCTGCTTCAAAACCTGGCTGATTCCTGCCGGGGAATCCTTTGTTATGAGGTGTTAGTTGGCTCTGATTGTTTTCTGTCTGGAATTGCCCTGTTTTCAGAGTGTTGTTATTTATTTACTGTCCTGATTTTAGAGGGTTTTTAAAATACTGGTAGCCAGATCTTCTGACGCGTCACCCACCCCTGGAACATGGCCATTGTTGTTTATTAGTTCAGTCCCTTCCGACTCTTCTGGACCTCATAGATCAGCCCACGCCAGAGCTCCCTGTGGGCCGTCGCCACCCCCAGCTCCTTCAGAGTCACCCCAGCTCCTTCAGAGTCAAGCCAGATACCATCTTGCCCTTGGTTGGCCCCTCTTCCTTTTTCCTTCCATCTTCCCCAGCATCACTGCCTTCTCTAAGTATTCCTGTCTTCTCATGATGTGGCCAAAGTACTTCATCTTTGCCTCTAATATCCTTCCCTCCAGTGAGCAATGGGGCTTTATTTCCTGAAGTATGGACTGGAACATGGCCATACAACCCGGAAAACTCACAACAACCCAGTGATTCCGGCTATGAAAGCCTTGGACAACATCTTTCAGCCAAACTGTGGCCTCAGGTTCCCAGTTCTTCCACTCAGAGTGGCTCCAACCCATTTATGTGTGCCCAAGCCTTGCTTCTGGGTATTTATTTAATTTTTCGCTTGATGTTGATGATGATTTATTAGTATTTTATTATTGCTCCCAGGCAAGAGGCGGCTACAAAAGGCAGGGACGCATCTTTCTGCTGTCTTAGAAAGTTGATGTCTGTGTACGAAGATGTTGTTTCCAGCAGAAGAGAGCCTTGCTTTCTTTTTCACCCTCCTGCTTCTGAGCCCAGTCCAGGCTTGGCTTTGACTTTCTGCCCTGCCTGGGCGACTTTCTTTCTCCCAGCTCGGTTTTGCAGGCGGGTTTCTCAGGAATTGGCCTCTCGGGCACCCAGTCAACAAACAAACAAATACACAAAGCAACAAACAAACGCAGGGGCGGCGGGGGGGGGGGTATGATGGGAGCGAAGGGGAGGKGTATGGGGTTGTTGTTTTGTTCCTTTTTTTTGCTTGGTCCTGCATCTCCCCTCTTCGCCTCCTAAGCCTGTTAGGGACACATTCTCATGTCCTTAAACGTACAAGCAGATAATTGTTGGCGCTCTATCTTTGTGCGAAGGAGGCCAGGGTGTAAATGCCTTTTAATGACTGCAGCTGCTGGCTGAAAACTGTCAATGGAATTGGCTAATGCAGAGAGCCCCCGGAAAAGAAAAAGAGAGAGAGGGAGAATGAGAGAGAGAGAGAGAGAGAGAGAGGCTTTTGCGAGGGAGCTGCTGAGCCTGAGCGCCGCTGGAGCCGAAGAGGGCGAAAAAAAAGAGACAGACAGACAGAAGGAGAAGCAGGAAAAAGAGGGAGGAAAGACGGGGCAAAAGAGGAAGAAAAAGACTGGAGGAGCGGTCGTACGCAGCCACCGAGCCACCCTCCGATTCCCGCTCTTCCGCCTCTTCGCTGAGTCCTTTCTGCCTTTGAAAATCCTTTCCGGATCCTGTAAGTTGTTTTGTTTCTTTCAGCCACTCTCACACTTGGCTCCCAAAGAAAACCAGGGCATAGTCCTGACTCCTTAGCACTCCTCAGGTTTGGGGTCTGCCTTTTCCTCTCCCCGGGCTTCTTCTGCTTTGGATTCCCAAGCTTTTCCCATGTTTTCCAAGCCTTGAAAGGTTCCTAGAAAGTCTAAAAGTGTGCAGAGCCCTTCTAAGACCTTGTTTCCTTTCAAAATTCCCGGATGGGAGGGGGGAAGAGAAAGAGAGAGTGATTGGGAAAGGCGGAGAGGGTTTTCGGGGGTCACAACGCCTCTCTGCATCGCACCCGGGTTGTTGTTATTATTGTTGTTGTTGTTTGGATCCGCCATGCGGGCATTTTCCTCCGGGCCCTTCCTGTTCCCTGATCTCTAGGCGCAAGTCAATGCCCAGGAAGATCAATTGACTCCCAAATATAACCCGCTTATAGGACCCGATAGAGGCCGGGATGGGGGCAGGCGATGGTCTGGAGGCTTTCCCTCTGAGTGAATGCTGGAGCCCACTCTTGTGTGATAAAGGAAATAGGACATTTACTCTGCAAATTTACTCTACAGAGCCTACTGACCTGTAGTAAAGGCACAATAATTATTTCCACACACCTAAAGAGGAATTTTTTTTCAACTTTGGAGAAAAGAACAAATTATTTCTGTTCAATGTGAATGTAACAATCTGGGGGAGCTGGGGGTGGTGACGAAATTTACTCTACAGAGTCTACTCATTTACTCTGCAGAGTCTACTCATCTGTAGTAAAGGCACAATAATTATTTCCACACACCTAAAGAGGAATTTTTTTTCATCTTTTGAGAAAAGAACAAATTATTTATGTTTAATGTGAATGTAACAATCTGAGGAGCTGGGGGTGGTGACGAAATTTACTCTACAGAGTCTACTCATTTACTCTGCAGAGTCTACTCATCTGTAGTAAAGGCACAATAATTATTTCCACACACCTAAAGAGGATTTTTTTTTCATATTTTGAGAAAAGAACAAATTATTTCTGTTAATGTGAATGTAACAATCTGGGGAGCTGAGGGTGGAGACGGCCGACAGGGAGCTCTGGCGTAGGCTGGTCCATGAGGTCACGAAGAATCGGAAGAGACTGACTGAACGAATAAACAACAACAAAAAATCCCATGTTTTACTGACATTTATATTTGTATGTATACATTGAATTTATATGTGTTTAGATACTTTTGCATCACTGCAATTAGTGGATACCGGTCTTTCTAGCTTTTCCTCTGGACCATTCCAAAGAATGGTGTAAAATAAATCATTAGCTTGCTGTGCTTTTTCCGGGCTGCATGGCCATTTCCAGAAACATTCTCTCCTGACGTCTCTCTCTCCCCCCCCCCCCCCCCCCCCACTTCATCTCTGGCAGGATCCTCAGAGGTTGTGAGGTATATTGGAAACTAGGCGAGAGGGGTTTATATATCTGTGGAAGGTCCAGGGTGGGAGAAAGAACTCTTTTCTCTTTGCGGCAAGTGTGAATGTTGCAATTATCTGCCTTGATTAGCATTGAAAGGCCTTGTAGCTTCCAGGCTTGGCTGCTTCCTGCCTGGGGGAATCCTTTGTTGGGAGGTGATTTGCAGGCCCTACACAAAGAAGTCATTGAAAAATGTGAAACATGAAACATGTGGACAATTTCACCGGAAAGGAGGAAACATTCAAATGAAAATCTGGTTACCAGTATTAAAAAACTCTAAAATAGTAAGAGTAAATAAAGAAAAACATTCAAAAACAGGGAAACTCTGAAAAAACCTCTAAAATGAACAAAATCTGGTTACCAGTATTAAAAAACTCTAAAATCATAAGAGTAAATAAAGAACAATATTTAAAAACAGGGGAACTCCAGGCAATCAGGGCCAGCTAACACCTCCCAACAAAGGATTTCCCCAAGCAGGAATCAGTCAAGCTTTGACGCTGCAAGGCTTTTCAGCACTAATCAATGTGATTAAGTGCGACATTCACACTTGCCTCCAACAGACTAGAGTTCTTTCTCCCACCTTGGACTATATAAACCTCACTTGCTTAGTTTCCAACAGACCTCACAACCTCTGAGGATGTTTTCCATAGATATGGGCGAAACGTCAGGAAAGAATGCTTCTGGAACATGGCCATGGAAAAATCACAGCAACCCGGTGAAAAATATATTTCTCTGTGTGTGTGTGTCTTTGGATTTCCCCGGTCTGATCATTGAATGAGATAGAAAACAAGTTCCTTGCTGAGAATTGGATTGTTTTCGTATTCTTCTAAACCCTCCTGTTCCATTTACTAGGCCTTACTTCCAGGTAAATACGTCCAGGGTCCCGGTAGGAGGCGACCGTCTTATATGATTCTGACTCAGGCTGGCTTTGGAAAGGAGAAGGGGACGTCGAGATACAGACCTGGGAGTCGGGTTTTTATTTTTCACTTCCATCAGATCCAATAGGCCTGACGTCTAGGTAAACACATCCCGGTAGGAGGCGACGGTCCTATATGTTTCCCACTCATGTTGCCTTTGGAGGGAAGGAGGGGAAATCTAGATACAGACCAAGGAGTGGAGGTGTTATTATTATTATGAGCTCCCACCCAATTCAATAGGCGTTAAGCCCAGTTAAATATGTCCTGGTATTGCACTCCTATATGTTTCCAACTCAGGCAAGGAGAAGGGGAAATACGAAGACAGACATCTTTGGGTAAGGTTGCTGCGAGTTTTCCGGACTGTATGGCTATGTTCCAGAAGCATTCTCTCCTGACGTTTCGCCTGCATCTATGGCAGGCATCCTCAGAGGTTATGAGGTCTATTGGAAACCAGGCAAGTGGAATATCTGTGGAATAATGTCCAGGCTGGGAGAAAGAACTCTTGTCTGTTTGGAGCAAGTGTGAATGTTGCAATTGGCCACCTTGATTAGCGTTGAATGGCCTTGCAACTTCAAAGCCTGACTGGTTGCTGACTGGAGGGATCCTTTATTGGGAGCGGTTAGCCCTGATAGTTTCTTCTCTGGAATTACCCTGATTTTGAGTGTTTCTGTGAGTTTGCCAGGCTCTATGGCCATGTTCCAGAAGCATTCTCTCCTGAAGTTTCGCCCACATCTATGGCAGGCATCCTCAGAGGTTGTGAGGTCTTTTGGAAACTATGCAAGTGGAATATCTGTGGAATAATGTCCAGGGTGAGAGAAAGAACTCTTGTTTGTTGGCCACCTTGATTAGCACTGAATAGCCTGTGGTCAGGCATGTAGGGAGGGGGGGGTTGAGGGGCTTCAGCCCCCCCCCCCCGAAATTCTCATGGTGGTCCATAAGAAGGCCTTACTGATACATTATTTAAACTGTTATGTTTATTCATATCATGATCTGATCACCATGCTCAATATATCCCATATGCATGGGGGTATTGGGGTAACGATACAAAAGGTTTGCTAGGGTAGACCCTCTTTCACTCAGACCCCCCCCCCCCACGAATCAAAATCCTTGCTACGGGCCTGCCTGTGGTCATTCCACAGATATATAAACCTTACTTGCCTAATTTCCACAGACCTCACAACCTCTGAGAATGCCTGCCATAGATGTGGGTGAAACCTCAGGAGAGAATGCTTTTGGAACATGGCCATACAGCCCGAAAAACTTACAACAACCCAGTGATTCCGTCCATGAAAGCATTCAACAATACACAGAAAAGGAATTGGGGGAGAAGGCCTTGTGGAAAAGTTGGCATTGGATGGAGTGATTTGCCAATGTACCTCCTGACAATGCTGTCTTAATAAAAGTAATAGACCCAGTTTTCCCAATTGAAACGAATACCTATGTTAAGCCTCCTCTTCAGGCTGCCCCATTGGGCCATAGCTATTCAATCCCCTTGATGTGAAGGTCCAAGTGGGGATGATTTGGGTCAAACTAATTCAAAGGCACCTCCAGGGCACAGAGAGGAAATGTTTCAGGGCGGATGGATACGCAGGAAAGTCCTTCTCTTTTGGAAACAGAGAAATTTAGGGAGCATCGCTGGTCAAAATACACATTGGTGGTGCCTTTATTAATCAGGGGAAAGGACAATAAAACTGGCTTATTTTGTGGGAGAAAAAAGCCAGGTTTTCAAAACAAAACAAGACCAAAACAAAATGCTTCAATTTTAATACTCAATACGCGATTTCGGACAGAAAACGACAGGTTCCATATCTCTTGGGCAGAAGGAATAATGGTACAGTAGACTCTTGATTAACTGGAACTCTCAAGCAACTGGCAAAAAAATGAATAAACAATACTGCCAATTTTTTAAAAAGCTGTTTTTATAATATAGTAAACCAGTAAAACTGTGCTACATTAAGTTTATCTTTATTTGTCTTAGCTTTCTTTTAATTCTTTCTTCTCTGGAAGCTTTTAAACCAAGGCTGGATGGCCATCTGTCGGGGTGCTATGAATATGATTTTCCGGCTTTCTTACCAGGGGTTGGACTGGATGGCTCACGAAATCTCTTCCAACTCTATGATTCTAATGACTGGGTTGTTGTGAGTTTTCTGGGCTGTATGGCCATGTTTCAGAAGCATTCTCTCCTGATGTTTCCCCTGCATCTATGGCAAGCATCCACAGAGGTTGTGAGGTCTATGTATTGTCCAAGGCTTTCATGGCTGGAATCACTGGGTTGTTGTAGGTTTTCCGGGCTGTATAGCCATGTTCTAGAAGCATTCTCTCCTGACGTTTCGCCTGCATCTATGGCAAGCATCCTTAGAGGTTGTGAGGTCTTCTGAGGATGTTTGCCATAGGTGCAGGTGAAACGTCAGGAGAGAATGCTCCTAGAACATGGCCATATAGCCCAAAAAACCTACACCAACCCGTTGTGAGGTCTGTTGGAAATTAGGCAATTTGGTTTTATATATCTTTGGAATGTCCACAGGCTATCCAATGCTAATCAAGGTGGCCATTTGCAACATTCACACTTGCCTCAAACAAGTTCCTTTTCCCACCCTGGACATTCCACAGATATATAACCCCCATTTTCCTAGTTTCCAACAGACGTCACAAACTCTAGGGATGCCTGCCATAAATGCAGGCGAAACGTCAGGAGAGAATGCTTCTGGAACATGGCCATACAGCCCGGAAAAATTTACAACAACCCAATTCCCTTTCTGTTCTAGTCTTTTCTTCCCTTTAACCCACGTCCACTTGAAAGTCGAATTCCAGGATGATACAGAGCAACAACAACTACTACGACAAGGGTGAAGAGCTGATCTGAGATTTTCCAACTAAGTGAGATCCCGAGGTAATGGGGCTGAGCTGAGAACTCCACAAGAGATCCAGCAGGCAAAGGAAGAGATCTTGCTCACACTTGACACCCCCTCCAAAAAAACAAAAAGAAAAAACCGTGGGTAGCTCTAAGTCAAGGCGGGCTAGGAATAGGAACTGACCCCAGATCTGACCTTGGAAGAAAGCTCTCTTAATCCCAGAAATACACTGACTTCACTTTTAGGTGGCTCAAAGATACCCAAAGAGAACAGTTTCTCCTCGTAGAGATGTTCAATGTGTTCTCTTTCACCCAACTCCACTTGGAAGTGGAATCCCAGGATTATACAGATGCCACCTGAGCAACAACAACAGTAACAACAAGAGAGAAGAACAGATCTGAAGCTTTCCAACTTAGTGAGATCCCGAAGTGTCATGGCCGGAATTACTGGGTTGCTGTGAGTTTTCCGGTCTGTGTGGCTATGTTCCCCAGAAGCATTCTCTCCTGACGTTTCACCTACATCTATGACAGGCATTCTCAGAGGTTGTGAGGTCTGTTGGGCCTGAGGCTGTTAGGAATGGTGGGAGTTGGAGTCCAAAACACCAGGGCTCTGTCAGTTTTTTCCTAATGTTTAGGTGGAATCCTTTTTTCTGCCATTTAAATCCATTCCTCCCTGTCCTAGTCTCCAGAGCAGCAGAAAACAAGCTTGCTCCCTCCTCAACATGACACCCGTTCAAATATGTAAACATGACAATCCACACCTCCAGGCCCAGTGGAAAATGGACAGGGATTGCAGTAGTCCTTTGTCCCTTTCCTTGATAGTCAGCAGGTGAGGACTTTAACCGTGACACCACTTTAACTGTCACTACTTCATACTCTGGCACATGGGAGTTGTTGTTTCACAAGGTTTTTGGCCTTCTCTGCCAAGAAATGCCGGTGCCTCACCAAAATAAAGTGGCCATAATTCCACAGTTTTGAGCCATGGCAGCTAAAGTGGTGTCAAACCACATCCATTCGGCAATGTAAATAGAAACAGACTGCATCTGACACTGCCATATAATGCAGTTGGAATATATTATTATATAATGCCATATATATAATATATATAATTATATAATACCATATAATATGAAATTATATAATGCCATATAATGCAGTTGGCATTAGATGGCCATCCTAGGGAATAGACGCCTTCCTTTGCTCACCACATGTAAGTTTCTGCTGATTGTGGAGTTTACTCTTGGTACTCTTCTATATTTTGGGGGAATTGCCCCTACTGAGGGTTATTTTTGAGCCTAACAGCTCAGATTCCCCAACACAGATAAGAGTCTCATTACACTACAGAAAAAAATCCACTTAAAATCCGGTTTCTACCTCATGCAGAATTCTGGAGTTTGTAGTTTAGAGAGGAGCCTTTAACAGCCTCACTTAGCTACAAACCTCAGAGTTCTGCAGGAGGCAGAAATCGGATTTTAAGTGCATTTTCCCCTCTAGTGTGATAAATGTTTTGCATCTTAATCAAAGAGCTACAAGCGGGAGATAACAACAACAACAACATGAGTGTGTCCCTGGTTACATTGGTTTGAACCCTACTGGTAGTTTTCAACTACTGGTATTTTCCAATGAACTATTTGTTTCCAAAAGATTTGTTGCAGATGTATACCATATATATACACTGTATATATTATATCATGCAATATTCAGAGAAATATTATAAGTATATTAAATGTGTCCCTTGTCGACAAATGGCGACCCTCTGAATTTCATGGGGTTTTCTTAGGCAAGGAATCCCCAGAGGTAGTTTTGTATTCCCTTTCTCTGAAATGCAGCCTACAGAGCAGCAACTGGTATTCCTGGTAGGTCTCCTATCCAGATACTAACCAGGGCGGATTCTAGTTAGCTTTCAAGATCAGAGGGCACATGGAGACTTTGGGGCAGTGGTTCTCAACCTTCCTAATGCTGCGACTCCTTAATACAGTTCCTCGCGTTGTGATGACACCCAACCATAAAATTATTTTTGTTGCTACTTCATAATTGTAATTTTGCTACTGTTATGAATTGCAATATAAATATCTGATATGCAGGATGTGTTTTCATTCACTGGATAAAATTTGGCACAAATATCCCATACGCCCCAAATTTGAATACTAGTGGGGTTGGGTGGGGATTGATTTTGTCATTTGGGAGTTGTAGTTGCTGGGATTTATAGTTCACCTACAATCAGAGCATTCTGAATTCCAAAATTGAACCAAACTTGGCACACAGAACTCCCATGACCAACAGAAAATACTGGAAGGGTTTGGTGGGCATTTACCTTGAGTTTTGGAGTTGTAGTTCACCTACATCCAGAGAGCACTGTGGACTCAAACAATGATAGATCTGGACCAAACTTGCCACGAATACCCAATATGCCCAAATGTGAACACTGGTGGAGATTGGGGAAAATAGACCTTGACATTTGGGAGTTGTAGTTGCTGAGATTAATCGTTCGCCTACAATCAAAGAACATTCTAAACCCCAGCAACAATAGAATTGGGCCAAACTTCCCACACAGACCCCATGACAAACAGAAAATACTGTGTTTTCTGATGGTCTTTAACAACCCATCTGACCCCACTCCAGGGGTCCCGACCCCCAGGTTAAGAAACGCTGCTTTAGGGTATATAAATCCTTCCCTATATTTTGGTAGAGAGATTTTGGGGTGGGGCGGTGGGGAGGTCACCTATCTAGGTACTAACCAAGTATGACCCTGCTTAGCTTACAAGATTTGATAGGATCTTGTGCATTTAATGTACAGAAGTATAAAACAGACTTTGCCACAGTCTGTGGCAAAGGTGTTTATCTACTTATGCAGGGGGAGAGACAGAGAGAGAGATATACATGTGTATACATGAACATAGCCCTACGTGTTAAAAGATAATCGAATACTATATAATGTTTACTTCCGGATAATCGAAGACCCCCAGTAATGTTTACTTCCGGGAGAAAGTATTTTGCTACCTTTTGCCTGGGAGTAAATACCATGGAATAAAATTGGGGCTGGTTCAGAGTGAGAAGGGCTTAAATTAGAAGAACTTTAGCCTAACTTCGGGGAGGTCTCCTTAAGATCTGGGGACCGTCTACACTGTTGACACCACTTGAACTCCCATGGCTCCATGCTATGGGCTTTTGGGATCTGGGAGGCACCAACCAACCCTTTTTGGCAGAGAAGGCAAAATACCTTGTCAAGCTACCATTCCCAGGATCCCATGCCATGGTGTCGTGGCAGTTCAAGTGGTGTCAAACTGTGTTCATTCCACAGTGTAGAAGCGCCTCCAGCACTCAAATCACAACTGTGCGTCTACACTGTAGAAATAATGCAGTTTCACCCTACTTAAACTACCTTGTCTCAAGGCTATGGATATTATTATTATTATTATTGTCCCAGTGGTAATCGGCACACTGGGTGCAGTGCCTAAAGACCTCGGCTCGCACTTAAACACAATCGGCACTGACAAGATTACTATCTGCCAGCTGCATAAGGCCACCCTACTGGGATCTGCACGCATTATTCGCTGATACATCACACAGTCTTAGACACTTGGGAAGTGTCCGACGTGTGATTCAATACAACAGCCAACAGAGTGATCTTGTCTGCTGTGGACTCATCTTGTTGTGTTTCAAATAATAATAATAATAACAATAATACTTTATTTGTTGCCTGCCCTATCTCCCCAAAGAGACTCAGGACGGTTTCCAAGGCAAACATTCAATGCCTACAAAGAGTGGTTGTTGTGAGTTTTCCGGGTGTATGGCCGTTATTCGGAAGCATTCTCTCCTGACGTTTTGCCTGTATCTACGGCAGATATCCTCAGAGGTTGTGGGGATGCTTGCTATAGATGCAGGCAAAACGTCAGGAGAGAGTGCTTCCGGAACATATAACTCACAACAACTCAGTGATTCCAGCCTTGAAAGCCTTCGACTTCACAACCTCTGAGGAAGTCTGCCATATATGCAGGCGGAACGTCAGGAGGGAATGCTTCCGGAACATGGCCAGACAGCCCGGAAAACACGTAACAACCCTTCCACAATTCATTGAACGTATAAACAAATTACATCAAAACAATATACATCAAACAATATGCAAACGAACTAACAATAAATGGAATCCTTAAAGCTATAGTTTGCTGAGAGACAAACAATTTTGGCAAAGAAAGCTAAAGACCTACAACTACTACATATATTAAATCTATTGTCGAAGGCTTTCATGGCCGGAATCACTGGGTTGTTGTGAGTTTTCCGGGCTGTATGGCTATGTTCCAGAAGCATTCTCTCCTGACGTTTCGCCTGCATCTATGGCAGGCATCCTCAGACCTCACAACCTCTGAGGATGTCTGCCATAGAGAGAGAATACTTCTGAAAAATGGCTTTACAGCCCGGAAAACTCACAACAACCTATTTTAAATCTGTAACAGCTTGTGATAAAATCCTTTCCCGCCTTTCTTTACATAGAGAAGGCTAAAGACCATGTACAACTACAACTCCCATGATTCCTTAGCACTGCATTCATTCTACAATGTAGATGCACCTTAGACAGAACAGAGTCCTGGTCTCTCCTCCCCAAAGGGGGCAAAAAATACTTTCTCCCGTTTGAAGAGCCAAACACAAACTTCTCCAAACAAGTCTGTGGTTTCAACCCACTTTTCCTTCTTCCGATCCCCAATTCCTGGTGCGAGGGGGCTTTTCTTTCTTTCTCTTTTGGAAACGAGGGAGGGGGGACTGGAGGACATCTGATCAATGGCTGATGGCGACCCTCATTAGGGGGACATCCTGCCAAAGCCCCCTCCTTCTCGCTTGGAAGAAAGCTGCCCAATCAGAGCCCTTGCACGCCTGGTTAGGCATTGTGAATGGAGCTTGGGCCGGACCCCCGAAGAAAGCCCCCTCAGTGCCGGTTTACCTTATGTCAACTCGTTACTTCTAATGAATCGCATCAAAACTCTGAATGGGAAGCGGGAGTGGACCGAAAAAGAAAAAAAAAACCCCTTCCTTTCCCTCCCAATTCCCGGCTACCACCCTGGGCTCGCTTTTTCCACTCCATCTGACCAGCAAACCTCCTTATTTCTTTCCCTTGAAATCGAAAGAAAAGAGAGCTCAGCCCGAGGTATCAGAGGAGAAAGTTTAAACAGTTTTAAGGAGCAACATTGTGCATCTGGAGAGAATGGAGGCACTTTGGCTCCGCTTCAACTGCCATGGCTGGATGTTAGGGGATCCTGGGATTTATAGTTTGCCGAGGCGCCAGCAAGGCATCCTTTGGCAGAGACTGTTCAAGAGCTTGCAAAACTACAACTCCCGCGTTTTCTAAAACTAGAGCCCCCAAACTGCATTTATTCTACTATGTAAATGCACCTCACTCTTCGGGGGTCCCCTGTGGCTTACTTAAGGAAGTTTAATTTCAGTATTAAGATCTTTTGAATTGTGGTGTTGGAGGAAAGTTCTGAGAGCGCCTTGGACCACAAGAAGATCCAACCAGTCCATACTCCAAGAAATAATGTCCGGCTTGTCACTGGAGGGAAGGATATTAGAGGCAAAGATGAAGTAATTTAGACACATCATGAGAAGACAGGAAAGCTTAGAGAAGACAATGATGCTGGGGGAAATGGAAGGAAAAAGGAAGAGGGGCCAACCAAGGGCACGATGGATGGATGGTATCCTTGAAGTGACTGGCTTGACTCTGAAGGAGCTGGGGATGGTGACTGGGGAAGGCTCGACTCTGAAAGAGCTGGGGTGGTATCCTTGAAGTGACTGGCTTGACTCTGAAGGAGCTGGGGGTGGTGACTGGGGAAGGCTCGACTCTGAAAGAGCTGGGGGTGGTGACTGGGGAAGGCTTGACTCTGAAGGAGCTGGGGGTGGTGACTGCTGAAGGTTGACTCTGAAGGAGCTGGGGATGGTGACTGCCGAAGGCTTGACTCTGAAGGAGCTGGGGGTGGTGACTGCCGAAGGCTTGACTCTGAAGGAGCTGGGGGTGGTGACTGCTGAAGGCTTGACTCTGAAGGAGCTGGGGGTGGTGACTGCCGACAGGGAACTCTGGCGTGGGCTCGTCCATGAGGTCATAAAGAGTCGGAGAACAAATAAACAACAACAAAGATCTAAACCAGGTATGTGCAAACTTCGGCCCTCCAGGTGTTTTGGACTACAACTCCCACAATTCCTAACAGCCTCATGCCCTTTCCTTTTACCCCTAACCCAAGCACAAGAGCCCAGGCAGCAAAGAGTCCTAGATTCCTCAAATCATAGAGTTGGAAGCCAGTCCAACCCCCTGCCAAGAAGCAGAAAAATCGCATTCAAAGCACCCCGACAGATGGCCATACAGCCTCTGTTTAAAAGCCCCCAAAGAAGGAGCCTTCACCACACTCGGGGCAGAGAGTTCCACTGCTGAACAGCTCTCACAGTCAGGAAGTTCTTCTTAATGTTCAGGTGGAATCTCCTTTCCTGTAGTATGAAGCTATTGTTCCGTCTCAATGCTGTGATTTTACAATTTGGGGGTGGCGGGGTGGGCAAGAAAAAGGACGCGGGCCCTTTAAATCTGAGGACCCCCGCATTCCGCAAGGCAACTTTACGCCCCTTGGAGACTCAGCGGCGTCCTCTCCCCCCCATCAGTGCGATGCCCCCTCCCGCCCTGTTTGCCTTCTGATTTCTTCGCCTCCCTCCCTTTAAAGCCACCTCTTTAAAATCAATTAGTATTACCCCCCCCCCCATCCCATTCTGGATGTAAATGATGCCAACGAAATGTTTGGAAAGACCCCGAGGGAGAATTTGGCTGGGACAAAAAGGTTTGATTAGCCTGATTAGTTACCTCCTCCTCCCTCCCTCCCATTTTCCAGCAAGTACAACACACACAACTCACACAACGCACAGATCCCCTAACGAAAAGCATCAAAAGGCACTCCCAATTAAAACGCGAGTTGTTGGCTTCTTCGCCCTTGCATTGTATTGCATTATGTGGGTCTATACCGACCAGAAAATGCAGTTCAAACTGCATTATATGGCAGTGTAGATCTAGCCAAGGACTCCCCTATTTTGGGGGAACGGGGTACCTGATCTTGTGATGAGGTTTATAGCCAGATAGTAAACAATGAAAGTACCATAAGTATTTTTTTTTGGGGGGGGGGGGGGATGAGACTAATAATAATAATAATAATAATAATAATAATAATAATAATAATAATAATAAATATAATATAATATAATATAATATAATATAATGTAATGTAATGTAATGTAATGTAATGTAATGTAATGTAATATATTTTAATATGTTTTACTATGAAAACACATTATATAAAATACTAATACTACTAATAATATAATATAATACAATACAATATAATCAAGTTAATAATAATATACTAATACTACATAAAATAATATAATATAATATAATATAATATATTTTAATGTGTTTTAATATGTTTTACTATTAAAACGCATTATATAAAATACTAATACTACTAATATAATATAATATAATATAATATAATATAATATAATATAATAATGTGTTTTAATATGCTTTACTATTAAAACACATTATATAAAATACTAATACTACTAATAATATAATATAATAATATATTTTAATGTGCTTTAATATATTTTACTATTAAAACACATTATATAAAATACTAATACTACTAATAATATAATACAATATAATATAAAATGGAGACGACTGAACGAATGAACAACAAAATATAAAATGTAATATAATATATATTTTAATAATATAATATAATATAATATAATATGACTACTACTACTACTACTACTACTAATAATAATAATAATAAGTCTTTGTTTGGAGATGGAGAGAGGGTAGGAAGGATAACCCACAGCCATCCTTAAATGCAGACTATGCCAGTCTCAGCTCTTGCTCCACTCTTCCCCTTCTGTATTGATCTCCATATCTAGTGATTAGAGTATTTTGGAGAGAGATAAAAGCAGGAGGTGTCCAAAAGGTGAAATGCAGCTTAGTCGGGTTGGAAAGAAACAGAGAAAGAGAAAGATCTACAAGACAGGATGAATGCAGTTTGACCCTCCCTTGAACTGCCATGGCTCAATGCTATGGAATCATGGGAGTTGTAGTTTGGCGAGGCGCTAGTGGGCAGAGAAGAGCAAAGACCTTGCAGAGCTACCACTCTCATAGTTCCAGAAGAGTAGGATGGGTGAGTAAGAATAATTCAACAGCATTAAAAGTACAGATTCCTATGGGTAAAATAGGGCTGGGGGAGTTCAAACTGCATTATATAATGCAACACCTCCAGTCTGGAATGCACTAAAACAATCCAGACGATTTGGATTTCCACTTACAACTGTGTCTCTGTGCTATTAGGAATTGTGGGAGTTGAAGTACAAAAGCACCTGGAGGGCCCAAGTTTGCCCATGCCTGATCCACAAGGTAGATATTCTCCCAAGACTAGGGAGAGCAACCATGAACCACACTGAGACCCTGAAGTGTCATATTAAAAAAATAATTTGATTGACAGCCAGGAGTAATGGGATATCTCTAATGCAACAAGTTACCCTCCTTGTTCCAAGCAAGCCGATGCTGAAGCTGTCGATATACAAAATCGAATAGTAAAGTTTCAATTGGCTTGTTGTGGGTTTTTCGGGCTATATGGCGACGTTCTAGAAGCATTCTCTCCTGACGTTTCACCTGCATCTATGGCAAGCATCCTCAGAGGTTGTGAAGTCTGAGGATGCTTGCCATAGGTGCAGGCAAAACGTCAGGAGAGAATGCTTTTAGAACACGGCCATATAGCCCGAAAAACCTACAGCAACCCAGTGATTCCAGCCATGAAAACCTTCGACGATATAAAGTTGGAATTGTCGGCACGTCATATAGTTCCAAATATTGCAAAAGCAGAATAGTGTAGAAAGTTGACAGAAAACTCATTTGGAAGAGGGTGCTGAAGAAGACTTCTAGGGATCCTGTGGACTGCTAAAAAGAGAAATCAATGGATCCTAACAATAAAAGTAATCAAGCCTGAACACTCCACAACGCACAATGACTAAACTAACACTGCCCTCCCTTGAAAATATCAACAGAAGACAAGACTCACTAGAGGAGACAAGAATGCTTGGTAAGGTAGAAGGAAAGGAGAGAGATTGCATTCTAGATGGATAGATTCAATCACAGAAGCCATGGCTTTGAGTCTGCAAGACTTGAATAGTTTTGCTGCTGATAGGGAGACTGGGGGGGGGGGGGGGTTCTCAGTGATAGGGTCGCCCTAAGTTGAAGGCGACAACAATCCACAGGATCCGGGAACTTTAAACTGTATATGTACGCTTAGATAGCCATCGAACACGGGATACAAAGGGAGGATTCTGCACTGCAGTTTGGCACCATTTGAACTGCCAAGGCTCAAGCTTTGGGAGTAGTAGTTTTACAAAAGTATGCATTGTGGAAGGCTTTCATGGCCGGAATCACTGGGTTGTTGTGATTTTTCCGGGCTGTATGGCCATGTTGCAGAAGCATTCTCTCCTGACGTTTCGCCTGCGTCTATGGCAGGCATCTTCAGAGGTTGTGAGGTCTGTTGGAAATTAGGCCAGTGGGGTTTCTATATCTGTGGAATGCCCGGGTGGGAGAAAGAACTCTTGTCTTTTCGAGGTAGGTGAGAATGTTTCAGTTGGCCACTTTCATTAGCATTTAATGGCCTAGCCGTTTCAAGGTCTGGCTTCTTAATGCCTGGGGGAATCATAGAATCATAGTTAGAAGAGACCTCGTGGGCCATCTAGTACAACGCCCTGCCTAATACAACCACCTGGACTTCCATGAAATACTATCCAGTGCTGACCTGCTTAGCTTTCAAGACCTTAACAGTATCAGAATCCCAAGCCTTGGTTGTGGTGTTACTTTTCTGTAGGTTCTTAGCTCTGGAATACTTAGAGTCATAGAATCATAGAGCTGGAAGAGATCTCATGGGTCATCCAGTCCAACCTCTTGCCAAGAAGAACGAAAATTGCATTCAAAGCACCCCCGACAGATGGCCATCCAGCCTCTGTCTATGTGTCTATATTTAAAAGCCTCCACCACACACCAGGGCAGAGGGTTCCACTGCTGAACAGCTCTCACAGTCAGGAAGTTTTTCTTAATGTTTAGGTGGAATCTCCTTTCCTGTGGTATGAAGCCATTGTTCTGCATCCTAGTCTTCAGGGCAGCAGAAAACAAGCTTGTTCCCTCCTCCCTATGACTTCCCCTCTCATATTTATACATGGCTATCATGTCTCCTCTCAGCCTTCTCTTCTTCAGGCTAAACATGCCCAGCTCTTTAAGCCTCTCCTTATGGGGCTTGTTCTCCTGGCCCTTGAGCATCTCTCTCTCCTTGCTTAAGCGGCTGAGGAGAAAAAAGGAAGGAACCTGAGGCTGTTAGGAATGGTGGGAGCTGAAGTCTAAGCCATTGTTCAGAGTCCTCCTCTCCAGGGCAGCAGAAAACAAGTTTGCTCTCTCCTCCCTATGACTTCCTCTCACATATTTATACATGGCTATCATGCCTCTCACAGCCTTCTCTTCTTCAGGCGAAACATGCCCAGCTTTTTAAACCACTCCTCATAGGGCTTATTCTACAGACCCTTGATCATTTTAGTCGCCTTCCTCTGGACACATTCCAGAATGAGAGACCTCCAACTCTCTTTTCCCATGACCTTACCAAGTATTATTGTATTTTCTAGTGAGTCATGTCTCCACAAATAGGGCAGTCTTAGATGAGTAATCTCAATATATCTTTACTCTTCAGGATCTTGTCATAGAATCATAGAGTTGAAAAGACTTGGTGGACCATCCAGTCCAAGAAGCAGGAAAATTGCATTCAAAGCACTCCCTTGTCTAGTTGCTTTACAGCTTCCCTTCCAAGCACCTGATCTTCTTCTAATATCTTAACTGCACTTTCCATTCTGATTCATGAAGGAGCCAAGATAGGAAAAAGC
The DNA here is from genome assembly GCF_025583915.1 of Anolis sagrei ordinatus. Lineage (NCBI taxonomy): Eukaryota > Metazoa > Chordata > Lepidosauria > Squamata > Anolidae > Anolis > Anolis sagrei. The sequence continues at coordinate 326,716,856 of NW_026844366.1, read as the reverse complement.
TTGAACTGGCTCAGTGTCTGTTCCATCTAATTTAATGCATCTGTGGCCATTATTTCTATATTCTTAATGTTGTAAACCAGGCTTAGCTTGCCCTTCCTTGGCTTTCTTCAGTAATCCTTCCAAGTCTTTGCTATTTTCTGCTAGTAGTATGATGTCATCTGCATATATCAAATGGTTGATGTTTCTTTCCCCCAAATTTCAAGCCTCCTTCCTCTGATTCTGCTTTAGGTATAATGTTTTCAGTCCTATAAATGGATAATCAGAAGTCCCATCAAGTCCAATGGGGTTTACGGCCAGCTAAAGGGAGGAATATAAAATGGTGTTGGGGTGCATCTTGAACCACAATGGTTCAATGCTACAGAATCATGGGAGTTGTAGTTTTATAATGTCTTTAGTTTTATAATGTCTTTGGGTTGGTGTGAGTTTTCCGGACTGTTATGGCCATGTTCCAGAAGCATTCCCTCCTGATGTTTCTCCCACATACATCTATGGGAGGCATCATCAGAGGTTGTGAGGTCTGTTGGAAACTAGGCAAGTGAGGCATTTATATCTCTGGAATGTCCAGGTTGAAGAAAAAACTCTTGTCTGTTTGGAGCAAGTGTGAATGCTGCAATTGGCCACCTTGATTAGCATTGAATGGCCTTGCAGCTTCAAAGCCTGGCTGGTTGCTGCCCTGGGGATCCTTTGATGGGAGCTGTTAGCTGGTCCTGATTGTTTCTTCTCTGGAATTATCCTAATTTTGAGTGTTGCTCTTTATTTATCATGAACATGAACAAAATCTGTCTATTTAAAGAAACCTCTAAAATTAGGACAGTAAATAAAAAGCAACACTTAAAAATAACCAAGATAATTCTATGCAAGAAAGAATCAAGGCCAGCTAACACCTCCCAACAAAGGAGTCCCCAGGCAACCATCAGCCAGGCTTTGAAGCTGCAAGGTCATTCAATGCTAATCAAGGTGACCAGTTGCAACATTCACACTTGCCTCTAACAGACAAGAGTTCTTTCTCCCACCCTGGACATTCCACAGATATATAAACTCTGCTTGCCTAGTTTCCAACAGACCCCACAACCTCTGAGAATGCCTACCATAGATGTGGGCGAAATGTCAGGAGAGAATGCTTCTGGAACATGGCCATGAAAACCTTCAACAGTCTTTAGCTTAGTCTGCTAAAGAGTGCTGGTGGTTCAGGAAACTACAAACCCCGGGATTTCTATAGCACTGTGTCATGGCAGTTAAAGTGGGGTTGAATTGCATTTATTCTAGAGAGCAGATGCATCCTAGATGGTGTTATTAGGATCATGTTTGCATACACATATTGTACAGGTTCTTTGCACATATGCACACCCAGCTTAATGCTTCTATCTATATAGATAAATGTGTCTCCAGACTGTGTGTGTGTGGCATATCTTTACAGGTACCTACTTAAGTAAATGTAAAATTGGATTTTGGAAGGATAGCTGTGTCGATTTTTGTACACAGAGAAGCCCGTACAGTATTATTTTTGGTATCACACAAGACAAGATATCAGAAATCAATAAGCAGAGAAGCCAGCATACAATTGAGTGCTTTTTAATAGATGACAGCAGCGATCCTAAAACACTCTATATTTCCAGCTGATGCTGAGGAGATACATGGGTGGGGTGGGGGGTGAGCAGAGGGTTTGGGGGTTGACTTTTTTCCTGTCAGACCTCCCCCCCTCCCTCCAGCTTGAAAGTGCAGCCATGAAGAAGCAAAGATCAGAAGGACTTTCAGAGAGAGATGTAACATTTCAGCTTCTTTTCCTCCCAAACGTGGGCATTCAGGGCAAAGATGGGGAACAACTGGCCTCCTCACCATTACAACATCAATCATCCATCATCATTGACCATCTTGGCAAGGAGCTATTGGAGTTGGAGGTTGAGGGTGACATAATTCCCAATCCAAGATTTCAGTTCCTAGGTCAGTGTTTCTCAACTTTCCTAATGCTGCTACTTCATAACTGTAATGTTGCTACTGTAATGAATTGTAATGTAAATATCTGATCTGCAGGATGTATTTTTATTCACCAAATTTGACATAAATGTACGATATACCCAAATTTGTACACTGGCGGAGTTGGGGGGGGGGCGTGATTTTGTCATTTGGGAGTTATAGTTCCTGGGATTTATAGTTTACCTACAATCAAAGAGTATTCTGAACTCCACCAATGATGTGATTGAACCAAACTTGGCACACAGAACTCACATGACCAACAGAAAATACTGGAAGGGTTTGGTGGGCATTGACCTTGAGTTTTGGAATTGTAGTTCACCTACATCCAGAGAGCACTATGAACTCAAACAATGATGGTTCTGGACCAAACGTGGCACTAATACTCAATATGTCCTAATGCGAACACTGGTGGAGTTTGGGGAAAATAGACCTTGACATTTGATAGTTGTAGTTGCTGGGATTTATAGTTCACCTACAATCAAATAACATTCTGAACTCCATCAACAATGGAATTGAAACAGACTTGGCACACAGAACTCCCATGACAAACAAAAAATACTGAAAGGATTTGATGGGCGTTGACCTTGAGTTTTGAAGTTGTAATTCATCTACATCCAGAGAGCACCGTGAACTCAAACAATGATGGATATAGACCAAACGTGGCACTAATACTCAATATGCCCAAATGTGAACACTGGTGGAGTTTGAGGAAAATAGACCTTGACATTTGGGAGTTGTAGTTGCTGGGATCTATAGTTCACCTACAACCAAAGAGCATTCTGAACTCCACCAATGATGGAATTGAACCAATCTTGGCACACAAAACTCCCATGACCAACAGAAAATACTGAAAGGATTTGGTGGGCATTGACCTTGAGTTTTAGAGTTATAGTTCACCTACATCCAGAGAGCATCGTGGACTCAAACAATGATGAATCTGGACCAAACTTGGCATGAATGCTCAATATGCCCAAATGTGAACACTGGTGGAGTTTGGGGAAAATAGATCTTGACATTTGGGAGTTATATATGTTTTGATATAATAATATGTTTTCTGATTTATTTATTTACAACATTTATATCCCGCCCATATCAGCTCGAAGGCAACTCAGGATTGTCTTTAGTGATCCTTCTGAAACCCCCTTGGGCCCACCTGGGGGTCCCAACCTCCAGGTTGAGAAATAGTGTCCTAGGGGCTTCTCCCTATAGGTCTCAACAAGGTATTTTGCCTCTTAAATGTACACATTTATAGTTCACCTACACATTTATAGTTTGTAGACTTCAGTGACCAGCCCAAAACTGACCTTGAAATGTGTTACTGAAATTGGCAAAAACTAGGCTAAGTGGAACTTACTACCTTGGACTAACAAAACGTCTTCCTCTGATCAAACCAATTAATCTCTAAGGTGTCCCACAACAATATTGTGGGGGAGAAAGGAGTGTTAAGGCTTTGTCTCTCAGATATTAAATTCTCTTTTCTGGAGTCATGCCAGTCACAATTACTTTAGCCTCCGGATTCACAAATCACTTAAATATGGGGAAATTCTAGTAGTTTTTGGCAGCAGATCCCCAGGGACAAGAACTTCAAAAGTCCTTCTTCACACAATGGATAATGATTCATAGATATGGAATTCACTGTCGCAAGGATGTGGCCACTGGCTTAAATTAGCTTTAAAGAGAGATTAGCCACATTCATGGAGCAGGGCTCTGTTTAAATTCCTGAGCCACAATAGCTTAGCTTAGCACAGCAGCTTGGAAAAGTTACCTTTTGGACTTCATCTCCCAGAATTCCCCAGCCAGACTTTCCTTGAATATCAGCTCTAGAAACAGGAGCAAATGGGAGTAGAAGGGCTGCTGTTTTCTTGTAGATGAGTTTCTCTTCCTAAACAATTTGACTACTGATGGCAACCCTTTGGGATGACTCAAGCCAATTCTTCTTATGTATGTATTTTTTTGGCATTTCAATCTCAGAATTCCTCAGACCTCAGTTCAGAAAATCAAGTTGTTTCCTGCAAAACAACTGTAGCTTGACAGAGATCAGACTGTAAAACTGGTAAGCAGGCAACTTATAGCAGGGTTGAGGTAGTGAGAGAAAGGAGGTGGCATTTATGAATGAGAGCCTCTGCTGTTCAATAGTTAAATACTGGATTAAGATTTGGGAGATTTGAGCATCAACTGCTGTCCTTCCTTCATGAAACTCATTGGGTGACCTTAAACTGGTCCCTTTTTTTCAGCCTGGTCTACCTCGAAGATTTTTGTGGGGATGAAGTGCCAAGAGAGTTAGACAAGGACACTGGGAAATCCAGGAGGATGCTAAATGCAAGTCAGGTCTTCATCCTGCACAGATTTACAGATAGCATAGTTGAAGAACAATCAGAATTCTGATAATGAGAAAACAGGGTGTAGCATCTGAGTACCTAGAAAACTGTGTTGCAAAATATATCTTTGTCCAGATATTGGACTATAAATTGTATCACCTCATCTACCAAGGCCACACAAACTGAAGGATCTCAATTATTATAGTTCAGAAAAAGTAACTTTTCCAAACTGTGCTGCTGAATAGTAGGCCTATCCTCTGCATGGGGAGAGGTAAACTGCCATAATCACATCCTAGTCAGGGAAGTGATCTGTAGTTTATTAAAAGTAATTATTTAATCCATCCAGATGAAAGTCTTGGTGTTCTTCCTCCTCTGGTAATGTTTTCTTTCTTTGGATGGCAGCTAAGTTAGGACATTTCCTTTCCGACTGAGTTACACCCTTCCGCAACTTGTGAGGGTGTCCGCTTTTCACCTTCCTTAGCAACTTCTTCCCAAGCCTGGTTGTCACGCAAGAGCCAAGAGTAGAGGTGGGAAACCATTGTCTTGCCTTGACTGACCTTTGGAGCAGAGTCTCCATTTCATTGCCAGTTTGATACTCCCTGGAAGTGGCAGAAGCAGCCACAATTCTCTGATGTTCATGCTCACTGCTCAAGATGGTTGTCTTTGAGATGACACCTTTAAAATTTGAAAACAAATCTCATTTAATGAGATCCTTTCAGATTAACTGTGCATTTCTATCCAGACTGTTGGGTTTCATTCCTGGACTGCACAAGTCTCTTATATCATCAAACTTCCAGACCTCAATGAGTAGCTAGACTAGAGATGGGATTAAAATGAGGGATTCCTTTCCCCACTTGACCATGCATGTTTCCCAAAAGGGCTTTGTCTTTCCTCCTCCTGCTATACACTGTCTACTCCCTCTTTAAAAATGTAGGAATGGAATTCTGTGAGGGAACTTTCCTTTTTAAGTTTTATTGCCCTGGGTTGACCACGTGGTCTCCACAAGTGTTCTCTTCTGCTTTCCCCCCCTTCCAGGGAGGATGCATTTTTGCCTCTTTCTTGAGGCAAAATGTAGCTGCATGGATTTTTGACTTTTTATCCTTTTACTTCTTTAGAAGATGAGATTTAGTAAGCTAGTTAGCTCCAAGACCTTTTGTGTCAATAATGTGTTTCTTTTACTTCAATAAATATTTTTGAACCTAAAATTCTGACACTGCAATCCTTTGCCATCCTAAGATATAGAAGCTTATCCCAGCTCATCACATGTACATTTCTGCTAGTTATGAAGCTTACTTCTATATTTATGATGGAATCACCCCAGCTGAGGGTTATTTTTTTAGCCTAAAAGCTCAGATACCCCAACACAGATCAACTCAGGAGTCAATTTTATTAGTCAGGGTTTTCATAGCATTTGATCCTCCATCTTCTGGGAAATTTACTAGATCTGAAGAGTTCTCCTACTTCAGGAGGTTAGCCCTCTCTTTGCTCAGGGAAAAGCAACTCATTAAACAAAATATCACACACATATACTTCCAATGGCCATTGAGGACAGTCCCTCTATTATAATCTGGTACCTTCTTTCAAGTCACTACAACAGCTATCATAATGCCTACAGACACAGCTTTATCAAAACCGCTGTTGTGATGGTTTGAGTATTGGACTGAAGTTTAATGTTTTAAACATCTTAATATCATTCATAGTTTTATTTGTTATTAACACTGGCTTTTAATAATCTTTAATCTGTAATATTTTAAATGCATAAGATGCCTTGCATCACAATAAAAGAAGAAAGAGGGTGGCAATAACAAAGAGGAGAGATGTAGCAAAAGCAGTCAGGGGATGCAGTGACTGAATAGTATCAGTAAGATTTCAAGGAAAACCTGTCAATATAACTGTGAACCAAGTTCATGCTCCCACCTTTGAAGCAAATGGAGAAGAAATAAAAAAGATTATGCACAGGCATCCAAAAGGAAATTAACCACTATTCTCCAAACCAGAGCATGTTGATAATCATAGTCAATTGTAATTAATACCTAGGAAACAAAGCAGAAGCAAGGATTGTTAGGACAATATGGCCTAGGATCAAGAAATAAAGCATGGGAATGGGTGATTGAATTTTGTGAAGTCAACATTTTGTTTCAAGATGAGATGAACCAGCTTTATTGTATTTGGGGAAAGAGATTCTACTGGACCTTTTCATAGAATCATAGATTTGGAAGAGACTGCATGGAAAATCACATTCAAAGCATTTCCCACTTTTGTTTAGTTGGGCCTTAGACATCTGCCACAAAGTCCTAGTGAAGGTTCTACTATGCAAATCATCAACATCAATGTATCTGAGGCTGAGAGTGTTTCCATGGTGTATCAGGAATTTGTATCCTGGTCCTGAGGTATTCTAGTCCAATTCACAACATCACATAGCTTCTCCTTGCTTCAAACTTGGATCTCTCTATCTGGCAATATGTCATCCAGATGGACTGAGGGCCAATTTCATCTGATGTTCAACTGATATAGTATCCCAATGTTATGGGATCCTGGGATTTATAGTTTGGGGAGGCACCAGAGCTTTGGCAGACAGAGCTAAATACATTGTAGGTACAACTCCAGTTCCCATGATCTCATAGCATTGAGCCATGAAAGATAAAGTGGTGTCCTACTGCATTAGGTCTGCAGTGTAGATGCAACCAAAGTTTGTTTGAACTCAATTTGAGGAGGAGAGGGCGCCTGGAGGGAAGTCCCGCCCCCTCCTCCTCCCAGCGGCCCCTCCCTCCCTCCCCTACCTTTGATCTGGCCTCCTTTCCAGAGTAACCTTTCTGAAGGTCAGCTGCAGGGAATGGGAGCTCTCATTTCTCCCCCTTTACAAAGATTTTGCTATTTAGACAGCTATTGCTACTCAATATTACCTTACAGGATAATGGCGAGAGCCCGCCTAGGCACTGAACCTGTTATTCACGAATGAGCAGCGTCTGTCCGATACGATTCTCGTCTCTTTAGTCTTGTTTGGAAAGAAAGCGATCAATAAGGAAGGGGAAGGAAGGCTTGGGGAGAAGAGAAGAGAGGAGGGGCAATGGCTTCCCACCCAAGTGCCTGAGCCAACACTGGAAGCATCAGGGGCTGGAAGAAAGAAGTTTCATACAGGAAAGTGTGTCAGCTCATAGATTACGGGGAAAATATTTTTCTGCACTACAAGTACCCTAATCCATCGGTTTAGCAGGTTTGCGATTGAAAATAGAGGCTGTATCTTCACTATATCCTGCAGAAGCAAAGGATGAATGGAGACATGAGGGCCATGTATAAATATCTGAAGGCTTGTCCTGGAGTCTCCAGGGTAGCGGAAAAAAAGCTTGTTCCCTCGGAACAATGGCTTCAAACTACAGGAAATAAGTTTCTACTTGAACATTAGGAAGGGCTTCCTAACTGTGAGAGCTGTTTAGCAGTGGAACTCTCTGCCCCGGGAGTGTGGCCTAGGCATCTTTTTGGAGGGGTTCCCTCGGAACATTGGCTCCAAACTACAGGAAAGGAGATTCCACCTGAACATTAGGAAGAACTCCCTAACTGTCGAAGCCCGAAAAAACCTACAACAACCCAACTCCCTAACTGTGAGAGCTTTTCAGCAGTGGAACTCTCTGTCCAGGGACTGTGGCCCAGGTATTTTTTTGGAGGGGTTCCCTCGTGAACCATGGCTTCAAACTACAGGAAAGGAGATTCCACCTGAACATTAGGGAGGACTTCCTAACTGTGAGAGCAGTTTAGCAGTGGAACTCTCTGCCCCAGGAGTGTGGTGGAGGCTTCTTCTTTGGAGGCTTTGAAACAGAAGCTGGATGGCCATCTGTCCGGGTGTGTGTGTGTGCTTTGAATGCGATTTTCCTGCTTCTTGGCAGAGGTTTGTGGATGGCCCATGAGGTCTCTTCCAGCTCTATGATTCTATGATTAATGCAGTTAGATACCACTTTAGCTGCTATGGAAACGGGAGTTGTAGTTTGATGAGGCACTAGAACTCTTTGTCAGAGAAGATAAAAGATTTTGTAAAACTACAGCTCCCAGAATTCCTTAGCATTCAGCCATGGCAGTTAAAGTGGTGTCAACTGCATTTATTTCTACAATATAACTGCACCTAAAAAGTAAATAAAACTTTCTGAATTTTACAATTGAAGGGCACTATCCTAGGCTGTAGCCAGACATGTGCAAACTTCTGTCCTTCTGTTTTGGACTTCAACTACTACCATTCCTAACAGCCGATAGGAATATAGGAATATATACAAGACGTTATTTGATCCAATAAATAATATCATCTCATTGCATTTGGCCCGACGATTGAGATCTGGAACTCATCCCAATGTAAACATTGTGAACCGCCCTGAGTCCCCTTCGGGGTTGAGAAGGGCGGTATATAAATACCGCAAATAATAATAAATAAACATCTGTATACTTGTGTAGAAATATCAAGCGGAAGAATCCAGGTTCTTTTCAGCCTTCCATCCTAAATCCTAATTAGTCTCTATCAAACCCGTGAAAGTCTGTGGAGTTGATGTGTTGTGGAAGGCTCCTCTATGGAGTTAGTTTGGGAATAAGCAAGGCTCCAATTCCCACCGACTCTGACTGGAAAGTTTATTTTTAAAGTCTCTTCCTCAACATTTCTGTTGAAACCATCAGGATTTAAGTGTATGACAGGACTGTGCCAATTTTAATATAATTCAAGAGGCTTTCTTGTAAATAGATGTGCTTGGGACTTAGCTCTCAGCCTCTTACGCAGACAGGGACTCCCTCATCACACTAGAGAATAAATCCACTTTAAATCCGGTTTCTGCCTCCTGGGGTTTGTAGTTTAGGGAGGATTAGGGAGGAGACTTTAACAGCCTCCCTAAACTACAAACCCCAGAATTCTGCAGGAGGTAGAAAGCGCATTTAAAGTGTGATGAAGTAGAAAAAGTGTAAATAGGTAACAAGAACAACAATAAAGCTGAAGGCGGAATAAAAGTGTAAACACAGGTAACAACAACAAAAACAACAGCAATAAAGCTTAAGGAGGGATATAAGTGTAAACAGGTAACAACAACAACAACAACAACAACAACAACAATAAAGCTGAAGGCGGGATAAAAGTGTAAACAGGTAACAACAACGACGACAACAACAATACTAATAAAGCTGAAGGCGGGATAAAAGTGTAAACAGGTAACAACAACAACAACCAAAGCTGAAGGCGGGAAAAAGTGTAAACAGGTAAGAACAACGACAACAATAAAGCTGAATGCAGGGGGGAAAGTGTAAACAGGTAACAACAACAACAACAAAGTCGAAGGAGAGTTACCAAGAATACATTCTTTTGCTAGCGCAGTCTTTTATTAGCTGGTTTATTTACCTGCCTGTTTGAAATACTTTGAAGCCTTTCTGCGAAGTAGACCTGGGAAGGCACCCCTTCCTAAAGGAAACCAAAAGACGTGCATTTCTAGAATCAACGCCACCTTTATTGGAAATCTTGGGAGGTAGGTTCGACAAACAGTTAGTTAACGTGGTGGCAAGCTACTATTGTTCTGCAGTGTGGATACAGCCTGTGATGGCACCATGCAGATTCAGTTGCAGGTTTTGGGAAGTTTCTGAGTGCCTCGCCAAACTACAAATCCCAGAACTCCACAGTATTGAGCGAGGGGAGTTAAAATGAATGTCGAACTGCATTCATTTTATGATGTAAATGCAGCCAGAGCCATCCCAAACGTGTCTATTCAAAAGTAGGTGCCATTGAGTTCAATAAGGCTTATACCCAGGTAAATATGTACAGGACTCCAGCCTAAATTTACTATTTCCATTTACCCCCCTCCACCAAACAGAAATACTTGGGACTATAGCTATGGTGTTATTAATAGTTTTATATTGTATTACATTATAATATTATGCTCAATATTATGTGCACATACACTATATTACATTATTAGCATAGCACAATATTAGTATATATTACTATATTGTACTATACCACTATACTGCAATATTATTAGTAATATTACAATTAATATGTAATAAATATTAGTATTATATTGTATTACTTATAATATTATTAATATTATATATACACACACTATTTTATATTATTAGCGTAGCACAATATTAATATATATCACTATGTTACATTATACCACTATACTGCTATATCTTTAGTAATATTACATGTAATATATAACATATAATTATATTATTATTATATTGTATTATTAGTATTATATTATATTACTTTTTAATATTATGATCAATATTCTATGTTGTTGTTGTTGTTCATTTGTTCAGTCGTCTCCGACTCTTCGTGACCTCATGGACCAGCCCACGCCAGAGCTCCCTGTCGGGGCCGTCACCACCCCCAGCTCCTTCAAGGTCCAGTCACTTCAAGGATGCCATCCATCCATCTTGCCCTTGGTTGGCCCCTCTTCCTTTTGCCTTCCACTTTCCCCAGCATAATTGTCTTCTCCAGGCTTTGCTGTGTCCTCATGATGTGGCCAAAGTACTTCAACTTTGTCTCTAGTATCCTTCCCTCCAGTGAGCAGCCAGGCTTTATTTCCTGGAGGATGGACTAGTTGGATCTTCTCGCAGTCCAAGGCACCCTCAGAACTTTCCTCCAACACCACAGCTCAAAAGCATCGATCTTCCTTCGGTCAGCCTTGCTCAGCCTTCCCTAAGGTCCAGCTCTCACACTATATTATACTATTAGCATAGCACAATATTAGTATATATTGCAATATTGTACTATACAATGATGCTATAATATTATTAGTCATATTACATGTAATATATAATTATTATATTGTACTATTATTACTAATATATTGTATTACATTATAATATTATGATCACTATATTATTGCAATAGTACAATATTAGTATATATTACTAGATTGTAGAATACCACTATACTTCAATATTATTACATGTAATATATAATATATAATAATTATATTATTATACTGTGTTATTATTAGTATTATATTGTATTGCATTATAATATTATGATCTGTGCATACAATATTATATTATATTATATTATATTATATTATTATTATATTATATTATATTATATTATATTATATTATATTATATTATTAGCATGGCACAATATTAGTATATATTACTATATTGTACTATACAGCAATATTATTAGTAATATTACATGTAATAATGTAATAATGTATTATTACATTACATTATAATATTATGATCAGTATTATATGCACATACACTATATTATATTATTAGCATGGCACAATATTAGTATATATTACTAGTTTGTACTATACAGCAATATTATTAGTAATATAACATGTAATAATATATCATTATTATATTATAATATTGCATTATAATATTATGATCAATATTATATGTACATACACTATATTAAAATACTATCATAGTATAATATTAGTATATATTACTAGATTGTACAATACCGCTATTCTACAATATTTTTAGTAATATAACATGTAGTATAATGCAATGTAATGTAATGTAATGTAATGTAATATAATATAATATAATATAATATAATATAATATAATATAATATAATATAATATAATATAATATAATATAATATAATATAATATAATATAATATAATATAATATACACATAGACCGAGGGATTATGAGATTGGGTTTTTAAAAAAACTTTTCCAAGCTCTGAAAGTGAAGAGTGAAAAGGGTTGGGTGATGAGTTTACTTAAGCAAAGAGAAGCCTGAAAGGGGGCTTGCGAGGGAGTCCTTCCCCTCTCTTTTTCCACCGTCCATTTGACCCGTTCTTCTTATGGAGAATGAGCCATAGCGGATAGTTTAGGGAATGGGGAAAAGAAAGAAAGGCAGAAAGAGGATTAAGGCCAGGAAACAGACACAAAAGAACTCGTTTGAGTGGAGAAAGGTCCCCTGGTAAGCTCCTTGGCTAAATAACTTCTCAATATAGATTGGACAGAAGCGCCTGTTTCCAGACGCACCCGAGGGGCTCCTGTGCCTTTAAGGCTCGGCCGGGGACAAGAGGGGATTGCCAAAAGGGGCTCGAGCTTGTCATGCAAAGCTACTTTGGACACACAACACACGCAGTTAAGGCTTAGTGAAGTTCTGGAAAAAGTTGGGCGGCTAGGCGCAGGTTACACTTTATTGCCGGAAAATGTTGTCTTTGCGTTATTCACTTGGGACCCTTCCACACAACCCTATATCCCAGAATATCAAGGCAGGAAATCCCACATTATCTGAGTGTGGACTCAGAGCCCTTCCACAAAGCCATATAATTCAGAATATCAAGGCAGAAAATCCCTCAATATCTGCTTTGAACCGGGTTATCTGAGTCCACACTGCCCTATATTCCAATTCAAAGCAGAAAATGTGGGATTTTATTCATTTGTGGGGAAGGGGCCCCAGATAACCCAGTTCAAAGCAGATGTTGTGGGATTTTCTGCCTTGATATTCTGGGATATAGGGCTGTGTGGAAGGGGCCCTGCTGATGGTCTTTGGCGAGCCCTCTGACACCCCCCTAGGTTGAGAAACGCTGATGTAGACGCACCCACACATACCTCTGTACCCTATAGAAGACCATTCCCAGGGCCCCTTCCCACGTTATCTCAGGCCCTTCCACACAGCTGAATAAAATTCCACATTTTCTGCTTTGAACTAGGATATATGGCAGTGTGGACTCAGATATCCCAGCTCAAAGCAGATATTGAGGAATTTTCTGCCTTCATATTCTGGGTTATATGGCTGTGTGGAAGGGCCCTTTGCCTTCCAAATAGCGCCTCAGACAACTGAAGACTTTGTAAAACTTTGTAAGACTACACCTCCCATAGCATGGAGCCATGGCAATTAAAGTGGGGTCAAACTGCATCCATTCAACAGTGCAGAAGGTGCACTCATAGTCCAGCTGCTCAAATCACTATACCACTCTCTCTCTGTGGATGGAAAAATAGATAAATAGATAGACAACAAAGTGCTTCTGAAAAAAATAAATAAACAAGTACAGGATTGCAAAGTTTAAGCCTCTAACCCCCCCCCCCCCAAAAAAAACATACACAGATACATTTTCCATTTATGTTTGTGACTCCCCATGATTACTAAATTAATAGCAGGAGCTCAGACAGATGTCAAAACGTCTCGGACATGTTTATCTGGGAATAATTGAGAAGGTGGAGGGACGCATTATCTGATGGCGCAATGAAATATGCATGAAGAACAGCTGCATGGAAGGGGTCCCGCCTCGGAGTAGTCCACTGCCTCCCCCCCCCCCACCTCCCCCCCAGGGATAAATCAAGACTGGGTGGCTTCCCAGGTCTCTTTGGGCCCCCAACCCCACCAGAGAAGAGAAATAGTCGGAGGGCTTGAGCGGATCAGGTCAAGTGGGCCTAGAATTCATCTATACTGGGCCCTTCCACACTGGATGGGCCCAGTGTGGAACTGGATGGCCCATGAGGTCTCTTCCAACTCTATGATTCTATGATTCTGTGTCTTAATATCCTAAAGATACTTTGGGAACTAAGCAAGGCCTGCCCTGGTTTGCACACTTGGATGGGAGACCATCAATGAATATCAGGTGCTGTGGGCTACATTTCAGAGGCAGGAACTGACAAAGGTATTCCTTCCCTTTGAAATATACAGGGTTGGCAGACATTAACAGGTGACTTACATACAAATGAAAATCTTGGGAGGTGTGATCAGTTCCAGTCCAATTACTCATATTTCTGCCTTACATCTTCTGATCCAGAAGTCTTATAACCCAATTTGATAATGTTAAGTCCAGACTGACTTAACATCTGACTTTATTACATCCAGCAATAAAAACAGGCAGTTTTAAACTATGAATTGAAATGTACATTGTATTAGGAAGAAGGATTTTAATGTGTTTCAATCTGAGATCTATGTTTTTAATATATGTGTTTTGTGATCTTATGTTATCATCTATATATTTAATGATGCCCCCATCCACACACCCACATCCAGATTATCTGCTTAGAACTGGATTATATTAGTCTACACTGCTATATAATCCAGTTCAAAGGAGATACTCCAGATTTTATATGGCAGTCCAGTTCATAGAATCATAGAATCATAGAATCAAAGAGTTGGAAGAGACCTCGTGAGCCATCCAGCCCAACCCCCTGCCAAGAAGCAGGAATATTGCATTCAAATCATCCCTGACAGATGGCCACCCAGCCTCTGTTTAAAAGCTTCTAAAGAAGGAGCCTCCACCACACTCTGGGGCAGTGAGTTCCACTGCTGAACGGCTCTCACAGTTCAAAGCCGATAATCCAGTTTTTATATTACAGTGTAGATGGGACCTCCTCGTGTAGATGAGGAGAGGTGGGTAACAAATAAGATGTTCTATTATTATTATTATTATTATTATTATTATTATTATTATTATTTGAATAATAAAAAAACCTGTATTTATAGACCACCCTCTCCCTTGAGGGGACTCGGGGCAGTTTACACACCAAAAAGGGCAAACACCCCAAAATGATGCAAAATAATATAAAATAATAATAATATATTGTTATAATATAATAATTTATTAAAATATATTAAAATATTGATACTCCACCTTGTGATCTCAGGACAGTGCACAAGTACAATCAATTTATACAGGTTCAAAGCCATTAAACAGAAATATATTTAAACGAACTGAAAGGATATTAAACAATTAAGAAACAGTTTAAAGACATGAATTCTGGAGTCAATCAATCTGGCCTAAAGGCTTTCACGAAAAGCTGCATTTTTACTTGCTGCTAGAATGAAATCAAATTGAGGAACCAATTGGACCATCAAGGACAAGAGATGATGATGAAGGAGGAGGAGGAAGAGGAGGAGGTCACCTGCTTTTCTTCTCTCACCCCAGGGGGATTTTAGGGCTTTCTCATTCCAGGGTGATTTAAGTTGGAGTTGGCTAGGACATGATGAGAGTTATAATCCAAAAAAGTGACTTATTGGGACTCTGGTGTGCTGAGGGCTCTGAACGGGCAGGGCAATTGATGGGTTCCCAAAGTCCTGAGACTGGTGTCCAGCCTCCGGAGAGGAAGCCCTCCTCTTGGGTCAAGGCGCAAGGTCCACCAGAAGGCCACAAGTTCATAGAGGGGTGAAGAGAGGGTCTCCTCCTTCTCCCCCCTCCTCCTTTGTGTGCTCCCTTCGGACCCCCTCCTTCCTCACTTCCTTCTTCCCAGAGGATATGCCTCCCCCTCCCCTCCCCTGGCACGCAAAGACCGCCGTGTTTGTTTTTCCAAGTTCCCCCAATGGTCCGCCAAGAGGGAAACAAACCTCGGCCGGTGCGTCAGTCACCAAAGCGGGCATTCATTCTTCTTCTTCCCCAGCTTCAGCCAACCCCTCTCCCAAGCAAAGAGGGTGGGAGCGGAGGGGGAGAGGGGGCTGGCATTGTTTGGGGGAGGATGGAGGCCAACCAACCCGACCCAAGTTCAGCTAAAAGTAGCCCGGACCCCCGACGACCTTTGGGAGCGAAGAACAACAAACACGAGGTTCCTGGCCGGAGTTCATGACCAAGCCAAGCGGTCAGCTCGCTCACGTCCCTCTAGGCTCGGGCTTTCTTTAGCTCGGGGGCTTGTTTTCCTCATCTTTCTTCTTCTTCTGTTCTTAGATAACCCCCTCAACCCGCCCGACGGAAGGGACCCCAGAGGCTGGAGTAAAGGGAAGCGGAGGAGGCCTGAAAGGAGGAGAGATCAAATGAAGGGAAGCCAAGGGTTCCCCTAACAACAGGTTTGCCTTGCTTCCTGGAAAGTCCACAACTGCGGTGTGAGTATAGATGCCTATGGAATTCAAAGGGTTACCATAAGTAGTTGATAGCTGACTTTAAAACATTGATAGCCTTTGACTCCTTAGGGTGACCCCATGAATGTTATGGGAATTTAAAGGTAAGGAACACTCAGAGGTGGTTTTGCCAGGTCCTTCCCCTGAAATATAGCATACAGCACATGGTATATTTTTAAATCCTGTTAAGGATGGAGACTTTTTTTTCAGGAATTGCAAAGAATGTATACAATTACAGAATTATAAGCTGTTAAAGATGCATACATTGTGTGTGTGTGTACACCTGCTGGGGTGTCCCTTACGTAAAATAAACAGCAAAATCAAACTTGGACAGGTAATATCATCCAGTATTTTTCAGATGATATGGTGAATTTATTTTTGTGTCAGGGAGTGGTACAATATTTGACCCCACTTTTATAATAATAATACAACAACAACAACACACTGCAACACTACTGGAATTGTGAACTGGATGCAAGCAGAGCTGAATGGCGACTAAAATGATCAAGGGTCTGGAGAACAAACCCTATGGCTTCAAGAGCTGGGCATGTTTAGCCTGAAGAAGAGAAGGCTGAGAGGAGACATGATAGCCATGTATAAAT
This sequence comes from Anolis sagrei ordinatus, assembly GCF_025583915.1. Classification (NCBI taxonomy): domain Eukaryota; kingdom Metazoa; phylum Chordata; class Lepidosauria; order Squamata; family Anolidae; genus Anolis; species Anolis sagrei. The sequence continues at coordinate 326,700,181 of NW_026844366.1, read as the reverse complement.
ATGTGAGGGGAGTCATAGGGAGGAGGAAGCAAGCTTGTTTTCTGCTGTCCTGGAGACTAGGACGTAGAACAATGGCTTCAAACTACAAGAAAGGAGATTCCATCTGAACATGAGGAAGAATTTCCTGACCGTAAGAGCCGTTCAGCAGTGGAACTCTCTGCCTCATGGTGACACCTTCTTTGGAAGCTTTTAAACAGAGGCTGGATGGCCATCTGTAAGGGGTGCTTTGAATGAATTTTACTGCTTGCCAGGGGGTTGGACTGGATGGCCCACGAGGTCTCTTCCAACTCTCTGATTCTATGATTCTATGATCAGGACAGATAAACAAGTATGACAATCCACTACTCATTACACCCTCGCAGTGATGTCAACAGACTTCACCTGCCCAGAAAATCAGGAGGCAGAAAGCTTCTGAAAGTAACACAAATGGTAGAAGAAGAGAAATGGAAAGTTAGTCAAGAACCAACATTGCTGGAAGTCAATAGTAGAAAACTGACTCAAGTGCAAAAGACAAAGGGGTAAAAATAGAATGCATAGCAGAAGAGAAAACAGGCAAAAGAAGGCTCTCCATGGACAGTTCCTGGGAAAAAATGAGATAAATTTGACAAGGAAAAAACATGGAACTTTGAAAAAGAAGATGGAGGTCCTTGTTCTTGCAGCCCGAGAACAAGCCATTAGACCAGAAATCATAGCTAGTTTACCAGCTGTTGGGATTTCTGGGAGTTGAAGGCCAAAACATCTGGGGACCCACTGGTTGAGAACCACTGCATTAGAACTAATACCATCAAAGCCAGAACTGAAAAGTCTATGACAGATTCCAATATAAACTCTGCACGGAAACTGATTAAATGATGGATCACGAACTCAGCTGCTCCAAGAAGATCACGCAGATGGACTACAAGCAGAGGCACAACACAGTTGCTCAGACGATCCATTGGAACTTGTGCCACAAATACCATCTGCCTACAACAATGAACTGGTGGGATCACAAGCCTGAAAAAGTTATGGAAAATGAACACGCCAATCTACTCTGGGGCTTCCAAATTCAGACTGACAGAGTTTTGGAGCACAATACTCCTGACCTCACAATCACAGATAAAAACAAGTATGGATCCTTGATGTTGCAATCCCAGGTGACAACAGGATTGACGAGAAGCAACTGCAAAAGCTGACACAATATGAGGATTCAAAGATAGAACTGCAAAGATTCTGGTACAAGCCAGTAAAGGTGGTCCCAGTGGTGATCAGCACACTGGGTACAGTTCCTAAACACCTTGGCCTGCACTTAAAAACAGTTGATGCTGACAAAATTACTATCTGTCAGCTGCAAAAAGCCACCCACCCTACTTGGATCTGCATGCATTCAGAGCCATAATCCAGTTCAAAACACAGCACAATAATACAAAATAAACACATGAAACATATAACAAATAGGGGCATTTGACATTAAACTGAGAATGGCATACAAATGATAAAAACATAATTACACTAATAACGTAATTAAAACAAGATGCAAGTATAGGTGTTTCTTTCTTCCCTGGAACCTTGCTTTGGGCCAACAAGTGGTAGACATGGACCAGCACCAATCCACAGACGCTACTTGGTTAGCAGCACTGATTTGGTTCACAATTTGCTCCATACAGGGAAGCCACAGCTAAAGTATTTGTGCCAGATGGACATACAAATTTTGTTTAAAACTCTCCAAGGAAAAGGAGCCCTGCATTCCCAAGGTAGTGTTCTGTTTTCTAACTGTGCCTATCCTTGGGATATTTTTCCTAAAGTTTTGCACAAATCTCCTTTTTAGTCATTTAAATCCAGTGGTTCTTGCTTCATCTTCTTTCTTTGCCTATTGAATGTTTGCCTTGCTTTTCTGCCCAACATGACAAACTTTAACTGTTGATGGAGTTTCAGGGGATTAATCTGGCATGATGTGAGTTGTAGTATACCCTCAACCTTATGCATTTTGTAAAATGAAAAAAATGATTTCTTCTAATAACTCAGGCAAGAGCGAGTACCCAAGCTAGTAATTAAATATCTTTCAGCTTGGTGTCTTCCAAATACTCTGAGCTCCAGATCCTTGCCATTCTTACAAGGCAAGCAAGCTCTGCAATGCAGAAGTTATAACTGTGTATGTGTATCTGCCTTTGTTACTCAAAGAATACACAGAGAAGGCATGTCATTCCCTTCCTCTGAAGTGCACTCTACTGCACTACGTATTCACTGATGGCTTCCCATGCAAGTACTAACTTGAAGTAACCTGCTTAGCTTTCAAAACCAAGCAGGATCTAGTGCCTTTAGGATATTTAGGGATACTGCACAAAGAGTAATTAAGACTTACTGCAGTAAAACTGTAGACATGAAGTAATAAGATAGCAGTGGAGCTGTAGACATGAGACACATAACATAACAGGAGCTGTATTGAACAAATGTAAGTTGTATAATGGTGGTGTCATCTTAAAATAAGGAACACTGATATTATCTTTTTAAAAAGGCATATAAATGCATAAGTTATCCTCTGCCCAATTAACAAAAGTACTTGGATTAAATAAGATTAGTATATCCTGATCCCAGTCAGCTTATATTTGGCTGATCCCTGAGGGAACTTTCAACTCATCTTCTGGAATCTGGTACAGTTTCTTACTTAGAGACACTCATGACACAAGTGACTGTCCTTTGTACTCCCCCCACCACGAAGTTACATGAGTCACAGAAAGTTGAGAGGAAGAGATGTACAATGGGCAGGCGCACTTTTCTTCTACCTCAGAGAAACAACAGAATGAGATGTTGCATTTTTATAACAGCAACTACTACTACTTGATCTGTTTCCAGTTTGGGGGGGGGGGAGGGCACATGGCTGGAAGGAAGGAAAGGGGGAAGAGAAGCCTCACCACCTTGGTTGGCACAGGATCCCCCTTTTCTTCCTGCACAAATACACTTTGCTCCAGATCAGATATCTCTCTCTCTCTCTCTCTCTCCTTCCTCCCTTTTCCTCCCCCATGCACTCTCTCTTCTTCCTCTTCCTCCTCCTCCTCCAAAGAGACTGGAGGGGGCTTTCAAGGGGACAAGCCCAAAGAACATAGAATTAAAACATAATACAATAAAATAAAATCAAAACAAATCAACATAAGAACAGGGTTGTTGTAGGTTTTTCGGGCTATATGGCCATGTTCTAGAGGCATTTCTCCTGACGTTTCACCTGCATCTATGGCAAGCATCCTCAGAGGTAGTGAGGTCTGTTGGAACTAGGAAAATGGGTTTATATATTCCAACAGACCTCACTACCTCTGAGGATGCTTGCCATAGATGCAGGCGAAACGTCAGGAGAAATGCCTCTAGAACATGGCCATATAGCCCGAAAAACCTACAACAATGATTCCAGCCATGAAAGCCTTCGACAATACATTGAACATAAGAACATATCACAATAAAACATAACATAATAAAAACAGTACCATGCTGTGCAATAAAAATGCTGAGTTCAGAGGACTGTGCAGTACACACATTCCAAATCGGAGGAAAAAGGCAAGCATCTCTTCCTAGGAAAAAGGACTTCCTCTTCCTCTTCAGTATACATCACAGCAGGATTTGGGAAAGTTACTGTGAGCATGGCCATTGACCAGTTGTTATCCAAAGAAGTAACATTTCCAAGCTCTTCATTACTCTGAAAGCATGATAAGGCACTGCAGACTACTTCAACCAGAGAAGTCAGCCATAGCAGAGCACCTGATGCACCAACCTGGACAGAGCATATTATTTGAGAACACAGAAATGCTGGACCACTCTAACAATTACCATATCAGACTACACAGAGAAGCCACTGAAATCCACAAGCATGTGGACAATTTCAACTGAAAGGAAGAACCATGAAAACGAACAAAATCTGGCTGCTAGTGTTAAAAAACTCTAAAATCATAACAGTAAATAAATAACAGCACTCAAAACAGGGGAATTCCAGACAAGAAACAATCAGGGCCAGCTAATCACCTCCCAAGAAAGAATTCCCCCAGGCAGTAAGAAGCCAGACCTTGAAAACTGCTAGCCATTAAATGCTAATTAAGGTGGCCAGTTGCTACATTCACACCTACCTCAAACAGACAACAGTTGTTTCTCCCACCCTGAACATTCTACAAATATATAACCCCATTTTCCTAATTTCCAACAGACTTCACAATCTCTGAGGATGCCTGCCATAGATGCAGGTGAAACATCAGGAGAGAATGTTTCTGGAAAATGGCCATACAGCCACCCATGATGGTTCTGTTTGATCTTTGAGACAAAATCATGAACACAGTTCTTAATCTGGTTTTGATTTTCATTTCTTATTTAATCTATAATTTATTCCAATGAAGAGTTTGATAGTTCCAAAGGAACAACTTCTCGCTAGATTTCAACCAAATTTTGGGACAATGCACAGGTGACTAAATAATTCGAGGAGAAATGCTCACTCCTCTGCTTTTAGCACAAAATCGATGAACAAATCAATCAATGCATGAAACAATGCAAAGGGAAGCAGGTACCCATGCCATCTGGACAGGGAAGGTGGTATAAGTCTTTCCCACCTTATTGATCTTCATAGATGACCTATGGTATATATCCACTCCAGGATTCCAGGAGCTACTCAAGGTGCTGAATCCGATCCTCATAGCTTTGGCAGTTCCTCAAATTGATCCTTTAGGCTTTAAACCTGAAACAGATTCATCATCCCGTTGATATGTACACCGTTTTTTCTAATAACATGTTTTTGCTTTGACAAGCGCAGTTGTACAGGTTGGCTTTCTCATTCCCTACTGCCCAATACTTTGTTCTACATGTTGCTCCATGTTCTGACAATGAGCTATGGCTCATCCCATTTTGTATGAACAAATCCTCAGCAAAACCAGTCAGTAACCGGTCTGTTCATATATATAAGTATATATTAGATGATATTGCCCTGCTACAACCCTCCAAAGTACAACAGTGATGTATTTGTAAAAGCTGAAGACTGTACTCTCCTTCAGACAGTCTCTTGGATCTCCACAGAGAGTCTGAAAATGTAGAGGAATGAAAAATATGTATTGAAATATAGAGAATCATTCTTGAGGAAAACTATTTCTCCTTCTGTGGCTGCAGAAAAAAATGGCAATTAAACCCAGAATAGAGAAATCATAGGGAGACAGCAGTTGATAGCTCAGGCTCGTAGCCAGGATTTCGTTTGGGGGGGGGGGGGATTTTCAGGGGGGGTTTTGGGGGGGGCTGAGTTTCAGGGGGGGCTGAGTCTGAATGAAAGAGGGTCTAGCCTAGCAAACCTTTTGTATCATTACCCCAATACCCCCATGCATATGGGATATATTGAGTATGGTGATCAGATCATGATATGAATAAACATAACAGTTTAAATAATGTACCAGTAAGGCCTTTTCGCGAACCACCATGAGAATTTCGGGGGTGGGGGGCTGAAGCCCCTCAAGCCCCCCCCCCCCCCGGGCTACATGCCTGTGTGCTTATATAAAAGGTAAACGTTTCCCCTCACATTAAGTCTAGCCATGTCCGACTCTGGAGGTTGGTACTCATCTCCATTTCTAAGCCAAAGAGCTGGTATTGTCTGTAGACACTTCCAAGGTCATGTGGCCAGCATGACTGCATGGAGCGTTGTTACCTTCCCACAGAAGCAGTACCTATTGCTCTACTCACATTTGCCTGTTTTCAAACTGCTAGGTTAGCAGAAGCTGGGCCTAATATTGGGAGCTCACCTCGCTCCCCAGATTCGAACCACTGACCTTTTGGTCAGCAAGTTCAGCAGCTCAGCGTTTAACCCACTGCACCACCGCAATGTTTACCATACTAAACGTTGTAAACAAATGATAACACGCTGTATTAAGAAGACCTTCTGGCATAGTAAATTAAGAGCCAAAAGCCTGTATAAATAAAATGGCCTTTATCCACTGGTGGAAAGAGTGGGAGCCTATCATAACACAAGAGCCGCAGATAAGAATCGTCTATCCTATGTCCGTGATGGTGGTGGGATGGAGAGGAAGCTTGTAAAGCAGTGGTTACTAACCTTTTTTTGACCAGGGACCACTTTGAACAAGGACTACTCTCCAACATTAGTACCAAAAGGGTTACGAAGCAGTTTTTGGTCCACTTTAGATTTGGTTTGGTTATTTGGGGTGCTGCTTCAGAAAATTTCATTGGATAGACCATATCAGTTCTAGTTTCTGTGACAGAACATATGCCATTCAGTAGTCACCATCTGCTCACCCACATCATCTAGAGCCACAGACCTTATTTTAGGTCTCGCGGCCCACCAGTTGTCCATGGCCCATGGGTTGGGACCCACTGTTTTAAAGGGTTTTAAAAGTTAGCCTAACTCATAGTCCTGCTAATCACACATTCTTGGAGTTTTAACCCTGACTCCACTGTATTCCCCACCCTACCTTTTCTGAACTAATCTCTTAGCTTTGTGGCATTAGCTGGGCGTAGCCTTACCTGAATTCTATTTTCAGTCACTATAACCCATTGATATATAATTAGGGCAGATTTTACTTGTTGGCTAATACTGAAACAGTTTATATTCCTTGTGGAGAATACTTATCAGATGCTATTGAGCTCAACCTTGTTTTATCTTCCCAAAGTTAATAGTAGTTTTGCAAGGTATAAGGCAAGTTCTCCTTAAGCGCACAAGCCAGTCACACACAGAACACAGATCACAAGTACTACAAATGTGCTTTTAGCCAGTTCCTGCACAATATGTACTGGTTGCATCCAAATTATTATTAACTTTCCCCCCTTTGCACCTAATCCCTTATGTCTTTTATTATAATCCTACACATTTCAGTTAATCTGTAATGATACCGCTTCAGAGGGACCTGTTGCTCACAGTGATAGTAATTTGTAACCTTGGAAACACTTTTAAATAATGAATCTAACAATCATGTCTACTGTATTTCTACAGTGGGAGGGGACTAGGGATTATTGAGCTTGTCAGAGAACAAATTTAAGGGCAATGATTAGGGCAGATTCAGCATTCCGAGTTGCATTATTTTATGTTATTTTTCATGAAAGGATAAAGGGTTATTTCAGCTGATTTGGCTGGCTTCCTTTGGTTAGATCTGTTCACGAGATATATATGATCTGGATAAAATAAGAACCACTCTATAAATATGCAACTCAGCAATCTTGAGTATATATAAAGAAATGCTTGCAGTGAACTATATGCAGAATCCTTGGTCTTCATTTATAGGATCCCTACTGTTGATCCTCAGAGGTTAACACAACGTAGTACAGGCATACACAGTTCTTTCTGCGTCTATATATTTATGAGGAGTCTGTAGAAACATATGGAGATTCTCTCCAGTATTCCAGGAGCGGAGATGGGAATTGGCTTTTTTGAGATACAGTTCCCAGGTCTATAGTAAAGGTAAAGGTTTTCCCCTGACATTAAGTCCAGTTGTGTCCGACTCTGGGGTGTGGTGCTCATCTCCATTTCTAAGCCGAAGTACCAGCGTTGTCCGTAGACATCTCCAAGGTCATGTGGATGGCATGACTGCATGGAGTGCCGTTACCTTCCTGCCGGAGCAGTACCTATTTATCTACTCACATTTGCATGTTTTCAAACTGCTAGGTTGGCAGTAGCTGGAGCTGACAGCAGAAGCTCACTCCGCTCCTCGGATTCGAACCTGTGACCTATCAGTCAACAAGCTCAGCAGCTCAGCGCTTTAACCCACTGTGCCACTGGGGGCTCCTCCCCAGGTCTATAAAATACCTATTAATCCAAATGAGAGGAAACTCATTGACTCTTAATACTTATTAATCCTAATGAGAAGAAAACCATTGAATCAATGGAATTTACATAATTGATGACCTCTCAAATTCCCACTAAAATAATAGATCTTCTCTAATTGGGGCCAAACAATAGGTTAAGGCTCCATAATCTCCCACCCAGCCAGTTAGAGCTCTCATCCCCAAAAGCGGTTTGTCAATAAAAAATACTGGATTTCACCCATTCTAAGGCACAATATTTTCTGTTTTAGGGATTCAACAAACAGAGTGCACCTTACACTCTGCCCTTGGTGGTACAATGGATTAAACCTTTGTGCTGGCAGGACTGCTGATCAACAGGTCAGCGGTTAGAATCTAGAGAGAACAGGTTGAGCTCCCTCTGTCAGCTCCAGCTCCCCATGCAGAGAGGTAAGAAAAGCCTCCCACAAGGATGGTAAAACATCAAACATCCGGGCATCCTCCGGGCAACGTCCTTGCAGATGGCCAATTCTCTCACACCAGACGCGACTTGCAGTTTCTCAAGTCTCTCCTGACACACACATACACATACACACAAAAAAACAATTACTAGCTAGAGGGGAGGCAGACTGGCAGAAAGAACCTCATAGTGTCCTGCAACTGCAATGCTGGTTTTCCCACATTGTGTGAACAAACCTTTAGGCTCACCTTGCTCCTGAAAAATTGCCAAAGTTGGAGAGAAATCTTGGGATGCCTCCCTGTAGCTTCAAAGAATAATATTCTGCTTGTGGAGAAAACCTCTATAATGTATTCCTGAGCATAAAGGGCATATGAATAGTACAGAAATAGGAGTCTACTCTCATACAACTCCTATGGAAGTACCTAATGCAACTAACTCTTGTTCATGTGAATTCCCCTTTGTTTATCTTTACAAAGCCTGTACATTATTTTTTATCAATAGTAACATTTGCACACTCCTGAGAAGAATGCCATCAAGTTGCACATTTTGGAGAAATATTTGCAAATGCATTATTGTCCTAGGTTCCCTCCTCGAGAATATTTTTACCTTTACTTGGGAAATATCCCAGGCTAAGTACTACTTAGAAGCCTTGATGAATAGTTCCAACACCAAATCTACCATTAGCCCTTCTGCATGAGCTTTCTCCATTATTAAAGCTAACAAAAAATTGCTCACAAGCTGAAAGCTGAATTAAATGTAATTGCTTTTATTTATCTATCGCTTTTATATCATTAAAATATTTTTAGTTGCATTTTATAAAATAGCATCCACTCTGATTATTACCTGCCATATCTGTTGAGCCACTTCCAATGTATTCACTAGTAAGTACCACAACATTAGCAATTATGCGAGCTGAAGGAGGGGAAGGAAAATATGTTTCATATATTGTATCTGTCAAGATATGTTACACTTCCCATTAACAAAAACATTATTCTTGTTGAATACCCTATGAAGCATATCTTTCATGAGCACTTTATTAATAATCAATAGTTGTCAAAAATTAGATATGCACAGATTTAAGATGCAAAGAAGTATTAGAAAGGCAAAGGCAACAGAGCCACTGAATTGAGGCAGAACTATGTCTTCCCATCTGTTAAAAAATAAATAAAATTTGCAGAGTGAAAAATGGAGCTGTTAAACATTTTTTAAAAGATTGGCTTTGTTGGTTTAATTATACTGTAGTTTATTTTATAAATATGATTCAAAGGAAGTCTGCTGTACTGAATGTCAATGAGGCCTGAAGAAAGAAAATATTCCCTTTTAAAAAAAGAAACTCGTATAAAATACCAAATTTTAGTCATTAGTACTAATTTTTCTTTCAAACCAAATGAAGCTGTTAAGAGACACGAATGTCTGCTTAGCTAGCATTACAATATTTGACCACTACCATTAAAAAGGCAGAGGGTGATTTTGTCCACCGCCTCCTCAGAATATAGCTTTTCCTGTTATTTGGAAAGAGAAATATATATGATAACCAACTGACAAATAATACAGTTAGCTATATCCATGAATTTGGATGCAATCCCAACACAATGAGACTCTAGCACAGTGATTCACAGACTTTATTTATTTATTTATTTATTTATTTATTTATAGTATTTATATTCTGCCCTTCTCATCCCGCAGGTACTCAGGGCGGATACACATGGCAAACATTCAATGCCATTAGACTTACAACATATATAGACAGGCACAGAGGCAACTGAACATTCCAGCTTTCTGGCTTCATGAGGGTATGCTCAATTCTGGCCACACAGAATTCACTTTTGACACCGAATCATTGATGGAGTTCTTACTCATTCTTTCGCACATTGCTGGAGGGTTTTTATGGTGTTGTAAATTAGCTAAATTAGCCTCCCTGCACAAAGCAGTACCTAAATTTCCTACTTGACAGATGCAACTGTCTTTCAGGCTGCATAGGTCAACAGCAAGCTAGACTATTAATGGTCAGAAGGTCACCTGACCATTAATAGGTCAGGCTGGCTTTGAACTCATGACATCTCGGTCAGTAGTGATTTAATGCAGCTGGCTACTAACTAGCTGTGCCACAGCCCAGTCCTTGACTCTAGTCCCCCAGATTTTTGGGACTGCATAACCCAGAAACTCAGCTGCCTTGGCCAATGACCAGAGATTCTGGCAGCAGGAGTCCAAAGCACTAGAAGACACTGTTGTAGCACATATGGAGATCCTGATCAGTTTTAAAGATTTAAGGGTCATTCATACTAAGGAGTACATGTACTGTAGTAACTCCTCCACATTTGTGGTTTTGGCTTTTTGCAGATTTGAATAAAATCTTATCTCTAGCAATCTCTTAGTGTGACTCTATGGTCACACTGAAAAATCTAGGGATTTCTAGAAACAACACCTCTCTGGGAATCTCTAGGGTCCTCTAGTGTCTGAGACCATATGGAAGAAGAAGGATCTACTAGCAGAATGATGTTTCTGCCAGTAGAAGCAGCTTGTAACAAATCTTAATTCTCAGTGCTGTTGTTGGTGTGCCATAGAGTCATTTTCTATCTGTTATAAACATCACAAGGTTTTCTTGGCAAGATTGTTTGTTTGATTGTATACTACAAGTTTATTTACTTTTATTTACTTTATTTATATACCGCTTTTCTCAGCCCTCAGGCAACTCAAAGTTGCTTGTGTGAAAGAATCAGCCAGTCTATGAAGACAAAGCCCAATAGTATATGCCCAACAGTATATGGGGGCGCATGGCTCGAAAGCATTACGAGTGAAGTCCTCATGGACAGCAAGTTAAACATGAGGCAACAATGTGATGCGGTGGCAAAAAAAGCCAACGGGATTTTGGCCTGCATCAATAGGAGTCTAGTGTCTAGATACAGGGAAGTAATGCTACCCCTCTATTCTGCCTTGGTTAGACGACATCTGGAATAGTGTGTCCAATCCTGGGCACCACAATTGAAGGGAGATGTTGACTAGCTGGAATGTGTCCAGAGGAGGGCGTCTGGAGAACTAGCCCTATAAGGAGTGGCTGAAAGAGCTGGGCATATTTAGCTTGCAGAAGAGAAGACTGAGAGGAGACATGATAGCGATGTATTAATATGTGAGGGGAAGTCATAGGGAGGAGGGAGCAATCTTGTTTTCTGAAGCCCTGGAGACTAGGATGCAGAAAAATAGCTTCAAACTACAAGAAAGGAGATTTGCGCAGGTACAGCTGTACCAGGAGCTCCAATTTTGTTTGCTTTGCATTGAATGTTTGTTGTAGTCCTAAGTTTCAGGGACTCTGCAGATAGGTGGCTTCTTTTGGCTGCAATCATAGGGCAAGCCACCTGTCAATTATAGTTAGGTTCCCTGGTCCTGCCCCCTTTTTGGGTTTTAGAGGGAATAGGAGCCATTTTGGGTTCAGTTCACACAGAGAAGCCTTTCATGTGGGACATAATACCAAGAGCTCCTGTAGAAAGCTTCATCTTCTACGGCTTGGCCGGGGAGATATACAGCCCACAGCTTGGCCGGGGTTACACAGCCCTACAGCTCCTTTGCTGAAGGACTTCAGTCAGCCATCACGGAAACCTGAATTCTTTTTCTCCTGGAAGTCTACAAAGCTCTGCTTGGTAAGGGTCACTCGGGGAAGCCAGAAGCAGTTGGTACTGGGTGCAGGGGCTCCACGCCAACAGAGGCAAATACAGACTGCCCAGATTAGAAGTTAAGGATTTCCCTATTAGCTAAAATACAGTTTATGAAGATAGTGCCTGTTCCCAGTGAACAAGATTGAGAGAGAGCCAATAGACTGTTAAGAAAGCTTTAAAGTACCTGTTTGTTTTCATTAATAAAGAACTTTGTTGAACCTTTGAGCAATCTAGAGACTCTGTTTTAAGGAAATCCAAAGGCTTTTAATCTGAGGCAGCCCCGGCGTCCTGTTGGGCACACAGAATTTATGTCCTGTCTACAGTCTGATGCACAGGCCCAAAGTGCGACAGCACAAGATTCCATCTGAACATTAGGAAGAACTTCCTGACTGTGAAAGCTGTTCAGCAGTGGAACTCTCTGCCCTGGAGTGTGATGGAGGCTCCTTCTTTAAACAGAGGCTAGATGACTATCTGTCAGGGGTGCTTTAAATGCGATTTTCCTGCTTCTTGGCAGGGAGTTGGACTGGATGGTCCATGAGATCTCTTCCAACTCTATGATTCTATGACTCTATATGGTAGAATCAGTGCCCATGAAAGCCCATACAACCTGAAAGCTTTTCTCAAAGCTGCCTGGTGCCTTGACTGTTGGAGGAGTATGCTGGATAAATGGTCCTATTTAGCATTGGAGAACTTGAACCATTCCTTCCTTCTGTTTGAAGACCTTCTATCTTGTTGTTGTTCATTCGTTCAGTCATCTCCGACTCTTCGTGACCTCATGGACCAGCCCACGCCAGAGCTCCCTGTCGGCCGTCACCACCCCCAGCTCCCTCAAGGTCAGTCCAGTCACTTCAAGGATGCCATCCATCCATCTTGCCCTTGGTCGGCCCCTCTTCCTTTTGCCTTCCACTTTCCCCAGCATAATTGTCTTCTCTAGGCTTTCCTGTCTCCTCATGATGTGACCAAAGTACTTCAACTTTGTCTCTAGTATCCTTCCCTCCAGTGAGCAGTCGGGCTTTATTTCCTGGAGGATGGACTGGTTGGATCTTCTCGCAGTCCAAGGCACTCTCAGAAGTGCAACTGTCTTAGGTACGTCCAAAAACATACAGCTCTTATGTATGAGTATATTTCAGCAGAACAGTACTAGTTTGTATGAGGTATCAATGATGAATACTATTTCAAAATGTATTGCAATGAACCTGAAGGGAAGAAAGCTGCATATACCTACTTTTAGGCTGGAATATGGATTTGACTGACAACTAGTTGGTAGCCCAGCTCACTTAAGATCCATTAAATCAACTGCTAAATGCTAAAACAACCCTTAGGTAAATTCAGTGAGCTTACTCTAGTTGCAATGAGCAATTGATTTAGATCTTTGGGTCAAGTCTGCAGACTAATAATTTAAGATATGCTGTTTTAAAATGTCTCATAAATGTATTACTCCAGTTCAAAATCTTTGCTCCTTGCCACATGAGAATATTCTTTGTGCACTGATGGTGAAATGTCATTATTCTCAGCACAGCAATCAATATGCCCACATTAAGTCTTGAGGGCATGCTATCTGTTGACAGGAAAGACGAAGGATTTCCAGGTTTCCTTTGAGGGTGTCGAAGAATCCAAGAACAGCCTTTGAGGCTGTTAAAATGCAGCCTTGTTTAAGATCTTTGGAAGCATGATGAGAATGTGAAATGTTGTAGCACAGTGGCTAAGAAGGTCATCTCAGCTAGAATCTTGTAGCTTTAGACCAGCTTTCATTCTCTTTTCCTCATTGCAAATGCCCCATCTGCAAAATGGGGATAATATTACTGGTGGTGCAGCAAGTTAAACCACTGGGCTGCTGTACTTGCTGACTGAAAGGTAGGCAGTTCGAATCCTGGGAATGGGGTGAGCGCCTGCTGTTAGCCCCAACTTCTGCCAACCTAGCAGTTCAAAAACATGCAAATGTGAGTAGATCAATAGGTACCACTTTGGTGGGAAGATATCAGTGCTTCATGTAGTCATGCCAGCCACATGACCTTGGAGGTATCTACGGATAACGCTGGCTCTTTGGCTTAGAAATGAAGATGAGCACCACCTTCCAGAGTCAGATATGACTAGACTTAATGTAAGGTGTAACCTTTACCTTTTTATTACTGGGATGTCCTACTTTCGGGGTTCTCAAACTTTTTCTGCCACAGAGCCCTTTTTGAAGCAAAAGTTTTTTGTGGAGCCCCAAGAAATGTTTATCTATTATATGTTATATTAAAATAATAGCAGCAACCCCAGGGGCCATCCAGGGGTCTGCCATGCAGGAAAAGCACAGTCAAAGCACCTCCAACAAATGGCCATCTAGCCTTTGTAACAACAACAACAACAGAAACCTCAGGGGCCATCCAGTTCAACTGTTTTCTCCCATGCAGGAAAAGCACATCAAATCACCCCGTGAGCGGTGACAGGGAAATAGGTGGAAGCAAGCAAGGTGAGGGGGGGGGGGGGGAGGAGAGAATTTGAATCAAACAAAGACAAGGGGGAAAGCTTTTGGGGGTGAGGGAGGTGAGGAAAAAGTTTTTTGGGGGCGAGGGAGGTGGAGGAAAGACTTTTGGGGGCAAGCGAAGTGGAGAGAGGGGAGGAGTGGGAAAGAGGAAAGCTTGGAGGAAAGGAGGAGGAGGGAGCTATGGAACCTCTCAATATGCTTTGCAGAGCCCCAAGGAGCACGCTTTGAGAACCACTGTCCTACATGATTGTTGTAAGAATTACTATAAAGTTCTTTTATCTCTCAAAGCATTCTATATGAATATATTCTCCATCACCACCTCTTCTTCCTTTTTTAATTTTTTTAAATTTAATTTTATTTTATTTTGTGTTTATTTTTATTTGTTTCCTTTCTGTGTTTATTATGTTTATTTATAATTTGCTTTTAATTTTGTTTTAATGTTTGGATCCATATCTAAACAGATGAAGGTGATGGTCCTCTGATTCACCAGGCAGATAGCTCTGGGAAAGAAGGAAGGAAGGCACACTAGAAAGAGATGTGCTTGGAAATCTTATAGTACAACTTTCATCTTCTAAAAGCCTGTTGTAGTTCAGCCTGTGACTGCATCTGATGTTCATGATGGTAAGGGGTTGATGGTATTGGGGTTGAAGGTTTTCCTAGGCCTGGGTCTTTTGGTGCGGGGGGGGGGGGGGGGGGGGGGTGAGGATTTTCCTTGGCCTGAGTTAAGCCTTGGTGAAGGGGCCGAGGTGTCTCATGAGCTGAGTGTTTCTCCTGCAGATTCACAAGGTCACATTCCTGGGAGAGGCCCTCAACTGTCTTTCTCTGAGAAATAACTGTCTTCTGAGGATGATTTGTCAGGTGCAGAATTAAGTGAGAGTGAAGATAGAAAGCAAGACTTTTATAAACAGAGACAGAGTTCTCAGGTGCAACGAAGGTCAATTCATCTGCAGGAAAAGAGAGATAAGAAATCTTTATCTGGTTGTAAGAATAAGAGAAATGCTTTTCTTTCGGTTCTGGGGTCAGCAAAAGCTTTATACTGATACAAGGGACAGAGTTAGCTCAGTCTCATCAACGTTGAAATTTCATGACAGTCTTGTTTCCAAGTGTTCCTAGTTTCCTGTTTCAAGTTTTGCCAGGATCCTGATCTGTGTATTGGATTTTTATGCTGCATTGTTCTATGGAATTTATACCTTTGGGTTTTGTGCATTCCCTTTGTGCCTTGAAGCTCATGGACTATCTTGTATCTTTGGACTATACTGTTTTACTATCTTTACTGCTTTGCTTACATATATTCTTCAATAAACTGCTTGTTGATTATACCAAGCTGGTGTGGTGTTTAAGGACAGAGGTGCTCCTGCTCTGGAGTATAATAAAGCCACCGAATCACCTGAGGGCTGAGAGGGGCAGTATACAAATAGTAAATAAATAAATTGATAGAAATACCAAAAGCTTTTAATGGACCCAGGACTGCGTTCATGGTGTAGGAACAATTCTGACCCTTTGTCATGAATACAAAGATGAAATAACTTATAAACATTCTTCATTTCCATCAGAGCCACAAGATTTGCAAGCAAAAGTGAATTCTTACAGTGAAGAAAGCTTAGTTTTTTAAAAATGTGATTACTATGAAGCACCTCCAGACACTAGATGGTGCTGTATTATGTTCTCACTGTTTTGTATGCTCCCAACTCATTAAGGTCTGAAATTTTTAAAAGGTTCATTTTCAATCTACAGTATGTGTTACCCGGGTGATAAACAGTCCTTCAATGAAACTATTATTGGGTCAGAACAAAATTAACTGGAGAAAATGTTGATGACATAGACACCCCTTTTGTTCTCTGCTGCCTTTAAGGATGTGCTACATGAGAGGAAGGCCGGAATGAAAAGCTTCATCTATCAAGTTTAGCAACTTCTCTGGTGTAACTTCTGAGCACGCTTATTGCTTATTCATGTGGAAGTGAGCACGCCCAGCCCGCTCTGCCTGGTTTTGCGCCTCTTCTTTGTTGGTTCACGAGGCTCTTATGGCAGCGGCAAATGGCTTCTCAAGTGACATTTGCTGACATTCAGGGGAGTGTATTTATCAGCTTTCTTCAGCTCACCTCTATACATGCAATCCATTTTATTTGTGTTCTTCATAGCAACCTCCTTTTTTCTTTCCATGCCCTGAAAATGATAAATGGCGAGATGGCAAATTTCCCTAGCCGCACTAAAATGTCACCGTGAAAGGGGGAAGGAAAAAAAAACTCTAATGGACTAAGTGTAGCATTTCAGGTTGTAACTTGTCAAGGTGCTGAGAAATTCTAGAGTTTCTCCTTAATCCACAGTTCTTTTGGAACCACACTAGTGTAGGCAGAAAGGCTAATTATAAGTTACACCAGTCAGAGCTGGACAAGCATAAACCAAGTGCAAAACATTTCACGGTGGCTAATTTTATATCCCAGCCTCTGTATTCTCAACACTCTGCTACTCTGTTCCCCAGTCTTACAAATGCCCAACATGTTTACCTGTGTTCTAATTATATGTGTGTGCCAAATTTATTTGATTCTTAATTACTTTGCTTACAATTATCACGGAGCCTGCTTTCCCTGCTTCTGTTAATTATTGTTATTCTTTCATCTAACTGTTGTGCCTAGAGGCCTCCATGAAAATGGGGCTCATTATTCAAGGTACTGTTCAAATGCATCAGAAGACACACTTACCAGCATTGATTATCTTAACAGTATGAAAGGATTAAAGGAGAAAAGAGAATGATTATCACCATCATTCCAATGAAGAGTTGAGGCTCCTATCTTCAGCACTTGGTTTGTAGAAAACTCGGCCATAGGATTATAGAATCTTAGAGCTGGAACAAGTCTCAAAGGCCATCTAGTCCAACTCCCAGCCATGCCTGAACGCACAATTACAGCACTCCTGAAGCAAGCCCATCAAAACTCTGTTTAAAGACTTCTAAAGAAGGAACATACAACTCCTCTGTTGCATCAGCTCCACTGGCTGCCGATTTGCTTCCGGGCACAGTTCAAAGTGCTGGCTTTAGCCTATAAAGCCCTAAACGGTTCCGGCCCAGCTTACCTGTCAGAACGTATTTCTCCTTGTGAGCTTAAAATTGTCTGGGGAGGCCCTGCTCTCAGTTCCACCTTCTTTGCAGGCATGCCTGGCGGGGCGGAGAGACAGGACCTTCTCAGTGGTGGCCCCTCAGCTGTGGAACTCCCTCCCTAGGAATATTAGATCGGCCCCCTCTCTCCTGACCTTCCGAAGGAATGTAAAAACCTCTCTCTTTGAACAATCCTTTGGAAACGCAGTGCCGTAGAATAACATGGATCTCCGAGGGACTGAATTGTGGAATGGCTTAGACAATGTTTTTGGTCAGTGACATGAACAAGTGAAGGCATTGGTTTTATATGTTTTAAATGGTTTTATTTTATGATTTCATAACTCATTTTAAACGTTTTAAACTATACTTTGTATATTGTTACAGCATCGAATGTCTGCCGGTTGTAAGCTGCCTTGAGTCACCTTCAGGTTTGAGAAAGGTGGGATAGAAACAGCATAAATAAATAAATAAATAAATAAATAAATAAGGATAGTTCACCATCCTCCAAGACAGTCTATTCCACTAGCAAACATGTCCTATAATGAATAAGTTCTTCCTGATGTTGAAGCAGAATCTCTTTTTTTCCTATTTGAATCAGAAAATAAGCTTGTTCCATCTTCTACATGGCATCCCTTCAAACTGAAAGACAATTGTGAGAGATATAGTATTTAAAGATGACTATCATGTCACCTCTGCTCTAAGTTAAACATACCTAGCTCCATAGACCGTTCCTCAGAAGACTTGGTTTCTAGCCCCTTATCTCAATCTACTTTTTCAGGACACATTCGTGACATGTCTCTTCCTTCTAAAAATTTCCCAGCTTTTTACCATCACAGAAGGTAAGCTTTTCAGTTCCAAAGGGAGTTTATTTTTCAGTTTCACTGAGTTTAACAGGATGGACTCCAAGGTAAGTATGTGTGGAATCACAGTATTACATGGCTTACACTTTTTATCTTTTTTATCTCACCACCAACTAAGTGATCAGTGATCCCATTTTACCAGTGGAGAAACTGAATGGAAGTTCATTTAAAAACTTAATAATAATAATAATAATAATAATAATAATAATAATAATAATGTATTCCTATATCCCACCACTATCTCCCCGGAGGGACTCAGGACAGCTTAAATATGGCAGAAAGCATAAGAATGAGCACAATATAAAATACAATAAAATAAAACACATGCACATATAAAAACATCATATAAACATCATATAAAGACTCAATCAAGTTGCAGTCATCTAACCGTGGCAGTAAATTGCTGTAAACATGGCCAAGCTGTAAAAATTAGGAATTAAAATAAGTGCCAGCTGCAGTAATGGAGAAAGGACATGGGATAAAGTACAGAATGTGCGACTACTACGCAGGACAACTAGGGACCATATATTCTCAAAGGCTTGATTGAAGAGCCACATCTTCAAGTCCCTGCAAAAGAAGAACAGTGTGGGAGCCTATCTAATCTTCCTGGGGAGGGAGTTCCAAAGCCATGGGGCCACCACCAAGAAAGCCCCCTCTGTCATCCCAACCAACCACACTTGTAACAGTGATGGGACCAAAAGGAGGGTCTCTCCTGCAGACCTTAGAGCCCACGTCAGTTTATGGGGGGGGGGATGCGGTCATGAAGCTAGGCAGGACTCGAGCTGTTCAAGGTTTGAATTGGCTTAGTTGAGCACAGACGTTTGATTCTATATGGAAGTTTAATGCATTCTCATCCAGTCTGTCCTAATTTTATAGAAATACATGAAGAAAATGAGTTGTTCAGTATGCAATTTGAATGTAAACTCCATTTAAATGCTTGAGAGTTCATCTCTTAGCTCTGTTGCAGTCAACATTTACATTCTAATCCTACTGATTTCAGTAAAAGGAAAAGTAGAGACCACAAAAGACTAGTTCATATAGCACTAGTTTGCACTATAAGAACAACACAAATTAATTCCATTATAGTGTGAGATTTCAAAATTAACTTACAAAAAGATTAAACATAAAAAATAATAATGAAAAGAACCTAGCAGCAGCTTTGAAAATTATTTTTTAGCATGATCTAATGAAAATGTACATCTACAAGTGCTGCTAGATTCTTTTCGTTCCCACAAATTTTCTTTTTTCCTTTTCTATGTTGAAACAGACTTATATATATTTAAAACAAATCTATAAACTTTTAAAAGAATGTTAAGGACTACAGATTGTTAAACTTTGCAAACCCTTCCATTCCAACAACAACACCAACAACAACAAGAAGCTTTATTTATTTATATCCCACCCCTCTCCCCAGAGGGACTTGAGGCAGCTTACAGCACAACAAACAAATACAATAAATAATAAAACAAGTCTGAGAATGGCATTTAAAGCATTGTATAACTAACACTGTTCACATTTGTATTGCATAACATGTCACTTATGACAATTGTGATACTTAACATAAGACCAACTTACAAATGCAATTTTACTCTGTTTTATCAGAAGCTCAGGTGGTGCTTCAAAAATATGGTTTTATTGTTGTTTTAAAATCAGGTGGTGCTTCAAAAATCCTTGTTATGATTTGAGACCCAACAGGAATAAAGTCAAGGAAATAAAGCACTTTTGAATGTGTTTTCTTTTATCTCACTTTTTTCAAACTGAAACAATATGTCCGTGCGACAAACTATATTTTGTGAAGCCAACGACAAACCAAAATATCAGGATGTTTTTTTCATGATGGAGCAATCACCAATCTGACAACCTTTAATAGTATAGAAATTAGAGACTTCTGTTATATTTTCCTCTAGCAAAGACAAAGAATAATAGGATATCATACATTTGGGAGGTAGTTGATATTCATTTAATATGCAGAAGATGCCCATATTTTATTTCAATACTTGACAGAATATTTAAGTTCTTTTCAACTCTTTGAAAACTGCTATAAGGGTTACAGAAAATGTGGCAGTTGGGATGATATTAAATTACGAATTGCACTACCTGCACCCAACATCTCCAGTAATGGGAGATAAGGACAGAAGACCGGAAAACCTACCTGGAGAGCCACACATTACCCACTTTCAATTTAATGTAAATATTGTCAATTTTTTTTAATAAATTAAAGTTTTCTGCCATAACAATAATTGAAGAACTCCTTCCCAAAGGAAGCTGGCCTGTATAGTTTCTCCCATACAACCTTCTAGAAGGGTTTCTATGATTGGGTAATCTAGTTATAATGGACTGGTCCTGAATTTTTTGATGCTCTTGCTGTTTTGACATGTTTACTACTTTTATATCTTTTTTGTTTTTGTCTCTAGTAGGTGTTTTGAAAAACACTTAATGTCAGGGGAAACCTTTACATTTACCTTACGTGTTTTGAATTACTTGATATAAATTGTCTAATAAAGTAACACTTTTCACATAATCTCAACAGGTGAAATAGTCTTCCCCATTGTAACAAAAGGGAAGGCCACCAGTTTGTAAAAGAAGCATGCACCTATGTGCAGTCCTCGGCCAAAGCTTTAATAGCTGAGATGCTCTGTGTGTTGTAAAACAAAAGCCTCTTAGCTTGGAATCGCAGGCTTGAGTCTCTCTTGTATGAAACAAAGTATCAACATTTATTCAAACATTCCAAGCTCCAAACGATTGTGGTTACAATTACTATTTTTGTTGCGAACTTGAGTTACAGTCATGTATAATATACTTGGTGCACGTTTCTGTTAAACTCTTGACAGGATAATATTGTAACTTAAGCCACACTGGCTATAACTTATTCTCTGATTCCCCACTGTCTCTCTCTCTCTCAGACAGGGTTAACTTCTTCTCTTCACACAGATTCCTAACTGTTCCCAAACAGCTTTTCCTTAACTAACTTCACAAGCAGCCATTCTCAACTAACTCTCTAACAGAGATTCCTCACTGTCTCCCTCAGACAGTGTTTCTTAACTTCTTCTTTTAGGCAGAGATTCCCAACTCTCCTTTTCTTAAACAGGAAGTCCTACTTCAATAACAGAAGTTCCTGACTTCTTTTCTCACACAGAGATCCCTAACACATTTTCTTAACTGCTCATTCCTCAAACTCTGTTCCCAACTGTCATTTTCTAAACTCTCTACTCTAACTCCCTTTTTGAACTTAACTCCGCCCCTTTAGAATGTTCGGCTCTGCTCTTCCCAACTGTCTGCACTAATCTGCATAGGACCAATCGGCCTCCATATGCAAATGATCTTGTCCGCTGTTGCTATCTTACTTGTCTCTAATCTTCCCTATCTGCCCCCTGCAAACATAGATCTATACACTAAAATTTTCATACAGAGTAACAAATTCGCTACACCCATCTTTGAACAAGAGGAAAAGATGGGCTCAAATTGTAAATCTGTGCTCACATAGTTACAGTGTTGTGTGCTACAGAACTCTTCTGCTGAATGGCAACATTGTACAACGAATTGGGTATCATCTGATATGCCTGCCTATTGTTCCCTTGCACAATGGGGAGCACACAGTAGCTGTTTGTACAATCTCAATTAATACAATGATTGAAACTATTAACTCAAATAACACTGTAACAAAATTTGAAAAAAATTCTACTCCTGGTTTGAGATTGTATTTCTTGTTTAATTGTGGTACTTACAATAGAGTCACAATTATCCAGCCTTCACTCATCCAACATTGTGCATTGTCCAATGTAGGCTGCTACTGCCCGGATCCACAGCTGTTTCAATGCACTGCTTGGTGCTAAATTCATAAATACAGTAATTACTACATAATGTTACCGTGTATTGAACTGCTTTTTCTGTCAATTTGTTGTAAAACATGATGTTTTGGTGCTTAATTTGTAAAATCATGAGATAATTTGATGTTTAATAGGCTTTTCCTTAATCTCTCCTTATTATCCAACATTTTCACTTATCCAATGTTCTGCTGGCCCATTTATGTTGGATAAGCGAGACTGTACTATGCTTTGAAAGTGGTTGTTATATTCCAGAAACATTGTTTTTGTGGCTGCCACAAACTATGTTGAAGTGATTAAGACTCTATGCAATATTCATTGAGAAACCATAGCAAAACATGCTGCAAGATGTCCCGCAAAAACAAAGATTTTGCAGTTTAATCAACTTTTCCCATGTTTTTGTGATAGAACCAATTAGAAAATAATATTTATAACCTAGGAACAAAAATAATGCTATAAAGCATAATTATTCACCATCCAGGAATGCCCAGCTGAATGGATGGGATTATTTTGGTTAGTTCCAACTAGAGTTGAGTAAAATTAATTCCTGATTGGTGAGTCAACATATAGGTAAATCCAATTGATTGGGGTCTCTACTCTGGCTGGAACTATCAATACTATTTAGACCCACTTGAAGTAGTTACAATTAGAATAATAGAATCAGAGTTGGAAGAGACCTCATAGGACATCCAGTCCAACCCCCTGACAAGAAGCAATTGTGGAATTCTGCTTGCCATCTGTTAATGGAATATGTGTACAGAGGCCACAATCCTAGAGTTGAAAGGAACTGCAAAAGTTATCTGGTCCAAAATGCTGTCATGCAGGAATATACAAAAAAAGCATTTCGAAGAGACGGTTATTCAGTCTCTCTTTACAGCTTCTTAAAGAAGTAAAGTTCATTACCTGCCAAGGCAGTCCCTTCCGCTATTGAACCAGTATTATTGCCAAGATATTCTTCTTAGATGGAATTTCTTTTCTTGGATTATGACTCTTTTGGTTCATATTCTGGTTTTCCACAAAAGAACACAGGTGCTGAAACATGTTGGTCTAGTTCAGTGATTCTTAACCTGTGAGCTGCGGACCACCAGTGGGCCACAAGAAAAAAAATGGTCCGCGAGCTTCCTCTCTCTTTATTTATTTATTCATTTCATTTCTGCTCCTTTCGGGACGCCTGCCATTCTTTCCCTATCACTGACCATAGCATATGTTCTGGATCAGAATCTTGAGCTGATATGGTCTCTCCAATGCAATTTTCTGAATCAGAACTCCAAACAGAATCTAAAGTTGACCAAAAAACTGATTCGGAATCTTTTTGGTACTAATGTTGGAGAGTGGTCTCCGGTCAAAGTGGTCCCTGGTCAAAAGTCCCTAATCAAAGTGGTCCCTGGTGAAGTAGTCCCCGGTCAAAAAAGGGTTGGGAACCACTGGTCTAGTTAGTCAAAATTCTGTTTTTGTATACAGGTCATTACATTCTTTTGTTACATAACTTAAGGCATGCTTCTGAAATAGCATTCCTCAACTTGCTTGAATTGAACTCACTTCTGGATGATGAAATCCATTGTCCACCACATGTGAGAGGAAGTAAGTTTGAGGCTGCTTAACAAGGTGTTGCTTTTACTGTGCCCCCCCCTTTTCACCCTCCCTCTTTGTTTTTACAAATCCTGCAAACTTCCACCTCACTCCTCTTAAAGACTAAAAAGCGCAAAAAGACTCCGGTGTTGAAGCTGAGAAAAAAACAAGTGTTCTGAAGATGATGATGGGTCTGTTTTCCCTGGAGCCGTTATTTTGCTGCTGCTGTAGGAATGTGGAAATGAAAAGCATGTAACATGTGTAGCATTTCCCCTGCGGACTTTTAAAAAGTGGCTGGAGTCACTTTATTTGATTTCCCCATTAAGTGCCTGCCCATCAGATGTTTTTGCTCACAGGAAAGGTCAAAGAACTTTCATCAGCCGTAGATTGTCCCCATTATTTCTCGTAGGTGGTATTTTCACAACCTCTTCACAACTAAAAACAGGGTTACAAATCAGGGAGAAAACTCAACCTTGGGAAGGAGACCTTCAAAAGCCCTGTGTAGAACATTCAAAGTTTAAAGCCTCCAGTTTTCAAAGCTGGCAAGGAGAAAAGGCCTTGACCTACTGGGGAAATGGCTACTGCCACTTTTCAAACTACAGAATCAATTGGCAATGAGACCATTGTGACAGGACTTTGGGGCAAAGGCCTAGGGCCTGTCTCTAGAGAATGACCAAGAGGTCTTTCAAGGGCAAAACAGGCCAACCTTACAACATCTTCTAAAGAATGGACTTTCAGTTCAAAACCATGGAGTCCAGAGTGCAAAAATGACCACAAAGCAATACTAAAATTCAGTCCTTGTCAAGCATTGTAACCTCTCAGCCAGTTTGTGTACTGATTCCCCTTTAGAAAGCTGAAGTTACCAATGTTGGGTTGGTTATATTATGCAGGGAAGAATTCTCAACATCAGTGTGCAATCTAAACCTTCCACATGTCTAAGAGGTGGACTGTTGCCTTAAGACAGGGGTGGGAATAATGGAGGTCTGTAGCCTTAGCCCCAAATCCTGTCACATTGGAATCATTGCCAATTGAGCCTGTAGGTTGAAAAGTGAGAAATACTGGGAATTAGAGTCTAATGACATCTCAAGGGCTTGATTCCCATCCTGTTCTAAGGAGGCACAAGGCTGAATACATCAACTACACCGGTCAGTTCTAAAGAACTTTGGAATGTGTGTACTTTGTTGAGGTACTTACAAGTGAAGTACAGAATGAATCCCCTGTATTCACGGAACTGATAGACATAGTTACATAACCACATCTGACAAATTATTCTCTTTCTAGCTCCTCCAGCAAAACTCAATGGTATTCTCAGACCAGAAGTTCTCATTTCAGTAGGGTCCACATGGGTTCTCCCAGAGGCAGTGTGAGTTAAACCACTGAGCTGCTGAACTTGCTGACTGAAAGGTTGGCAGTTCGAATTGAGGGAGCAGGGTGAGCTCCTGCTGATAGCCCCAGCTTCTACCAACCTAGCAGTTTGCAAACATGCAAATGTGAGTTGATCAATAGGTACTGCTCCAGCTGGAAGTAACAGTGCTCCATGCAGTCATGCTAGCCACATGACCTTGGAGGTGTCTATGGATAATGCTGGCTCTTCGGCTTAGAAATGGAGATGAGCACCAACCTCCAGAGTCAACCATGATTGGACTTAATGTCAGGGGAAAGCCTTTAGCTTTACCTATTATCTATGACTTTGCATATCCACAAGAATTCAGGGAATCTGTACCCCACAAAATCAGAGTTATACTCTACTAACAGAACTCTCCTAATGCTAACAAAAATAAAGCGCCATGCTGCCCCCCCCCCCCCCCCCCCCCCCCCCCCGGTTTTTTCTTCCTTAGTAGTTTTTGTGTAGCAGGGCAAAAGTACAGAGAAGCAGTGGAAAAACAAGAGAGGATTATCAATAGAAAATGACAGTTGTGTGTAACTGCCATACAATTTATTGAAAGAGGCCAGGCAGTGATATGATAAAAGCCTTGTCTGGAAGTGCTCCGCGTTCTGCACAGGGCAAAATGAACCTGCAGCTTTTAGAACTCATTCCTAGGTTGCCTACAAAAATAAAAGCATTCGCTGAGGCATGTTGCAACCATTCCCTCTTTCCCTGCATGCTCCAGTCCCCTGGAAGTCAATATGAAACATCCATTCATAAAGGGCCTTTAGGCAAAATGCTACTTTTTCAATCAATGCTACAGATCTCAGTAGCCACTTGCATTAAGCACAACAAATACATTTGCTCTTTTCCCCCCTGTGAAAGCTGACGTGTTCGTATCGTACACCTAATTCAGAGTGAGTGTTTGAGGAGCTTGATAACCACAGGGGTTCATCATGCCCCCGAGCCATACTCCAGTTTCTCATTACGAATAACATAAGCAGATCTCTGTGCAGTGTCTCTCCGTGAGCTTAGGTTTTAGTGTGCTGGAATTTCCCATAAATTGGACGTATTCTTATGACTCATTCCATGTTTGTAATGATAAATCCCTAATATAATGCTGTTACTCAGGCATCTATCATTTGAACCAAGCTGTTCTAAAGACAGCAGCGAGTATTAGAAAAGGATAGAGTGGGCAACAGTAACCAGCAAATAATCAGCCACAAAGTGTCAGAGAAATCAATGGTACATCCACAGCTTGGTTACAGTGGGAAATTCTGACTCATTTTCTAAAATAAAGAAGGTCAGGATGCATGCTTATCAAATTTACAGGTGACATCTAATTTGGAGGGGTAGTTAATTCCCCAGGGGATAGGATCAAAAACCTCGAGAGCTTGAAAAGCTGAGCCAAAACTAACAAAATAAAAACTGACAGGGATAAATATAGGGTACCACATCTAAACAGAAAGAAAAAATCAAGTGCACAAATGTAGATGGTGGCATGAAAGCAGCACAAGTGAAAAGGATCTTGAGGTTTCATCAGACCACAAGCAAAACATGAGTCAACAATACAATGCAGTGGCCAAAAAAGCCATTGAAATTCTTGGCTGCATCAATGGGATTATAGTGTTGAGGTAAAGGAAAGTAATAGTAGTAGTACCACTCTGTTCTGCATTGGTCAGACCTCACTTGGAATACAGTTCGGGCAGCACAGTTCAGGGAAAACATTGACAAGCTGGGACATGTCCAGAGATGGGCAATTAAGATTGTCTGGAAACCATGGCCTATGAGGAGCAGCTTAGGAAGTTGGGAATGTTTGTTATAGAGTAGAGATGACAGCCATCTTGAACTAATTGAGGGCCCTTCCACACAGCCAGATAACCCAGAATATCAAGGCAGGAAATCTCACTTTTTCTGCTTTGAACTGAGTTATCTGAGTCCACATTGCTATATATTCCAGTTCAAAGCAGGAAAAGTTGGATTTTATTCATCTGTGTAGAAGGGGCCTGAAAGACATGATTTCCAGCAGTTCTCTAAAACTGCTCCATGAGTTTTGAGGACACTCCCAAGTAGCAGTGTCTAATGACTTCCATGTCAATAAAGTTTCCATCCAGATTTTGGAGGAGTCATCCAAGCAGTGAACCTTTAACTTCAAATGACTTTTGATCCTCTTTTAAAATTTGTCCTAAAATGTGGAATGAATTCACCAAACACTGATGTGGAAGCTAGAAGCTTCCATTGTGTATAGGGGAAGGGGGAGGAGAAATAATTGAAAATTATGTTCTTTTCTATTGGGTTAATGGCATTCTTGTGTGAGCAGAGGGAAATTCCACAGGATTTCCTCCTCAGTGATATTCCTTAGGATAAATGCCCACTTGAATAGGTTGATTTTAATCTCAACATTGATATCTGGAGCTCTGTATACATATTGTGAGAGCCAGCATGATGTAATTAATGGATTGAGCATTGAAGTATAACTCTGGAAACCAGGAAGGATTCAAATCACCTCTCAACCATGGAAACTCACCTTCAGAAAGTGACCCTTTCCCAGCCTCAGAGGAAGGCAAAGGCAAACCTCCTCTCAACAAATATTGCCAAGAAAGCCCATGACAGATTTGCCTTACAGTCACCATAAGTCACAAATTGACAACAACATACAAACATATGATAGGCTTGTGGTAGTTACTTGTTACCTGATCTGAAGAACATTTCATTAACACTAAAGTAAGTTGTAAAGCTTTACTTTGGAGGGGAAAGTTAGAGGGGAGTCTGTACATTCAATGTAAAAAGTCCCAGCTTCATGTCAGAAATATTAAAATTTTACAATGTATTTTTAATTCCAAAAATATTACTCAAACACCAAAACAGTTAAATTGCAATGACTAAGCAAAACCAAGAATGGCCATCAGACTGGAAAAAATCAACTTATATCCCCATACCAAAAAAGGGAAATGCGAAAGACTGCTCAAACTTCCGTACAGTGGCCCTTATTTCTCATGCCAGTAAGGTAATGCTCAAAATCCTGCAAGGAAGACTCCAGCAATACATGGAGCGAGAGTTGCCAGATGTTCAAGCTGGGTTTAGAAAAGGTAGAGGAACGAGAGACCAAATTGCCAATATCCGCTGGATAATGGAGAAAGGCAGGGAGTTTCAGAAAAACATCTACTTCTGCTTCATTGACTATTCTAAAGCCTTTGACTGTGTGGATCATAATAAATTGTGGCAAGTTCTTAGTGGGATGGGCATCCCAAGCCACCGTGTCTCTCTCCTGAGGAATCTGTACAAGGACCAAGTAGCAACAGTCAGAACTGACCACGGAACAAAAGACTGGTTCAAGATTGGGAAAGGCGTACGGCAAGGCTGCATCCTCTCACCCAACCTTTTTAACTTGTATGCAGAACACATCATGCGATGTGCGGGGCTGGATGAATGCAAAGCTGGGGTGAAAATTGCTGGAAGAAACATTAACAACCTCAGATATGCAGATGACACCACTCTGATGGCCGAAAACGAGGAGGAGCTGAGGAGCCTTCTAATCAAGGTGAAAGAAGAAAGCGCAAAAGCCGGGTTGCAGCTAACGTCAAAAAAACCAAGATTATGGCAACAAGAATGATTGACAACTGGAAAATAGAGGGAGAAACCGTGGAGGCCGTGACAGACTTTGTATTTCTAGGTGCAAAGATTACTGCAGATGCAGACTGTGGCCAGGAAATCAGAAGACGCTTACTTCTTGGGAGGAGAGCAATGTCCAATCGCGATAAAATAGTAAAGAGTAGAGACATCAGACTGGCAACAAAGATCCGCCTAGTCAAAGCCATGGTATTCCCTGTAGTAACCTACGGATGTGAGAGCTGGACCTTAGGGAAGGCTGAGCGAAGGAAGATCGATGCTTTTGAGCTGTGGTGTTGGAGGAAAGTTCTGAGAGTGTCTTGGACTGCGAGAAGATCCAACCAGTCCATCCTCCAGGAAATAAAGCCCGACTGCTCACTGGAGGGAAAGATACTAGAGACAAAGTTGAAGTACTTTGGCCACATCATGAGGAGACAGGAAAGCCTAGAGAAGACAATTATGCTGGGGAAAGTGGAGGCAAAAGGAAGAGGGGCCAACCAAGGGCAAGATGGATGGATGGCATCCTTGAAGTTACTGGACTGACCTTGAAGGAGCTGGGGGTGGTGACGACCGATAGGGAGCTCTGGCGTGGGCTGGTCCATGAGGTCACAAAGAGTCGGAGACGACTGAATGAATGAACAACAACAAAGCAAAACCAGTAGGGTGGTATTATAAGCAGGTGTGACTATAGAGCAGGCACGGGCAAACTAAGGCCCAGGGGCTGGATGTGGCTCCCTGGGTGCTTACCTCAAGCCCTCCTAATTTTCTCTGTCCTCTTGAAAGAACACAGAGGCACGCCACATCCTTTTGCCAAAAAGGTGGGGAAGGCATGTAGCAGCTGAGAGCCCTCTGGAACACTCTCAGCCACCGTGTGTCTCGACCTTCTCCCAGGATAAGGATGGTGTCAGCAGCCGCAACCTTACACCAGGATGACAGCCCAAAAAAGGTACAGGGTGGCTGAGAGCCCTCTGGAGCACTCTCAACCACCACTTGCCTTGCCTTCCTCCCAGCATAATGCCAAGAGGTCCGCCCGAGGATCAGGGGAGAGGATGGGGAAGGGAAGGATCAGGGCAATCGTTGTGTGTCCTACCTTCCTCCCGGCATAAGGATAGGGCGTCCTTATGCTGGGAGGACAACCTGAGGATGGCCCAGGCCCTGCCCTGCTAGCTCCTGGCCCTGTTCTCTCCCAGACCCTTCCCCGCCCAGGCCTGCACCCACCCAGCATATGCCTGGCCCCTCTTCCTCCTGGCCCAACCCTCCTGGCCGGGCCCACAATGTGGCCTCAAGAAAAAAAAGGTTTGCCCATGCCTGCTGTAGAGTGATCAGCCCCTGTGTGAGAAGCTTGTGAGTTAGATGCTGTGTGTTTAAGCCTCTGTGTTTGGACTCTGTGTAAGTCCTGTGTAGGGGTTCCTGTGTTTGGCTCCTGTGTAAAGGCTCTGTGTGAAGCAAAGATGAAGCAGCATACCAGCATGCAAGAAAAGCCAGTGTGTGGACAGAGAAGCCAAGAGCAAAGAAGCAAAAAATAAAGAGCAATGAATATTATTTGTACTACAAGAAACTTGATTTTGGAAGTGTTGAAACTATATTATTTTTGTTACAAGAAAAAAAGCCTCCAAAGTATGTGAGAAACGGGTCTGTGAGTTTTTGTTCTATTGATCGTTTTGTGGCTGCTGGTGCTGGGTTACACCGTTGCAAGAGGACCACGCTGCTGTACATTGATGAGGAGAGTCTTTAGTTTGTAAGTTCACTCACCCAACACTTCAGTTTTTGACATCTTGGAAACACTCCTGATGGAAATCTCAAGGAGCTGTTGCAGTCAGCATCAGAGATGACTAAAATATTATAGCCATATTAACAACAACAAAGTGTTGACAAGGCTTCATCGTCCACCAAATCCAAAGAAATAGGACAGAGGTAGTAAGCCCACATAGGGATTTTGTGCAGGGCAACTAGAATACATAGTCATGTTCTCCAACATAAGTAGTTCTCAACCTGTTGGTCCCCAGATGTTTTGGCCTACAATTCCCAGAAATCCCAGCCAGTTTACCAGCTGTTTGGATTTTTGGGAGTTGAAGGATTTCTGGGGATCCACAGGTTGAGAACCACTGTTCAACAGCTTGTGATCTTTGTATTTGCTGCCTTAATTCAGACAAGGAAATATATTTTAGTGGTTCTCAACCTTTGCTTCTTGAGACATTTTGAATTTCAGCTTTCAGAGTCATTGACCATTGATTCTGTTGGTTGGTGCTTCTGGAAATTGCAATCCAGAGCATCTGTGGAGCAAAGTTTGAGAACCAGTGTTGAAGATGATACTGAGGTACTTTTAACTAGTACTATGATCTCAGTGTATTTCCCCATGCAAATCTTGAAATCACAGCCCTAAGAGCCATATGTAGGTTACATGTAGCACTGTGTCACTTATGAAATAACTTCTAAAAATACACTTGAAGAAGATGTACTGGTTACTGATGCCCGAGGACATGTTTAAGTGACACTTCAGTGAGTTATAAAGTTATCTTTGGAGAGCCATCAAACTGGGTTGTCTTACACAACTGAGTGGTTTTTATGCACTCCAAAATGTGTCATTTATCTCTAAGCAGCAATGATGTGGCAAAGGAGACTTCAAGAAAAGACAATCACTGCTGTTTGAGTTCATAGACATTTTATTTGTAAACTCATCTGGGAGATTCAAGGGTATTTCCACACCACAGTGCTCAGTCTTTATGCATATTCCTTCTCAATCTCTTCAAGAATCAACAATTGTTTATAAATGTCAAGGCTGGTGCCTTCTTTTCTACACACAAGCTCGAACAGGAAAATCTTTTGCTCACAAACTACTCTTCATCTCCTCCAATTTGAGGCTGTCCACAAGATTTAACGAACACAGAGTCTTCTAAGAATAATATGATCAATTGTATCATTTCAACATATCTGTATTCTATATAAATAAAAATGTAATGTTAGTTTGTGGGATTAACATAACTCAAAAACCACTGGGCGATTTAACATGAAATATGGCCACTATACCCCTAACAGACCAACAAGTGACCATCACTCATAAAACCCCTCCAAAAAACAGAGGAAAGGACTTAAAACCCAAAAAGTTAAATGATGAAAAGTTAAGTAATGATACAGAACAAAAGGGAAGGAAGAGGGAGGGAAGGAAGGGGAGAAAAAAAAAGAAAGAAAGAAAGAAAGAAAGAAAGAAAGAAAGAAAGAAGAAAGGAAGGAAATAGAGAAGGAAGAAAGGAGAGAAAGAAAGAAAAATAAAAAGGGGAAAGGAAGGAAAGCAGTAGAGAAGGAAGGAAGGAGAGAAGGAAAGAAAATAAGAGAAGGAAGGAAAGAGGGAGCGAAAGGAGAGAAAGAGGGAAAGAAGGTTGGCCACAGCAACGTGTGGAGAGTACAGCTAGTCTATATAAATAAAAATGTAATGTTTGTTTGTGGGAATAACATAACTCAAAAACCACTGAACGAATTGACACCAAATTTG
Organism: Anolis sagrei ordinatus; assembly: GCF_025583915.1. Classification (NCBI taxonomy): domain Eukaryota; kingdom Metazoa; phylum Chordata; class Lepidosauria; order Squamata; family Anolidae; genus Anolis; species Anolis sagrei. The sequence goes on along the minus strand of NW_026844366.1, from coordinate 326,668,076 downwards.
GACACAATACACCTATCAGGCCAACGAGTGACCACTCATAAAAACACTGGAAAACACAGCAGAAGAGATTTAAAAAGCCAAAAAAAACCAACATTATAACACATGCACAAAACCACATATATATAGGCAAACACAAATATATATACATATACACAAATATATACACCCACATATACACAGACTGGGCCACAGCAACGTGTGGCAGGGGACAGCTAGTCAATTATAAACCTATAAAACACACTAAAAAAAAGAGGAACAATAGATGTTATTTTTTTAGACATACAAAGGCTGAGAGAATAGGACTTACTCAAGATCACCCTCTTGGCTTTCATGCCTCAAACACTAGTCTCCCAGAGGGTGCATCTACATTGACAATTAATTGCAGTTTGACATCACGTTAACAGTCAAGGCTTGATGCTATGGAATCATGGGAGAAGTAGTTTAACAATGTCTTTAGCCTTCTCTGCTAAAGAGTGCTGGTGTTTCACCACACTACAATACTACTGCAGTCCAGACCCCTTAGAAAAATAATGAAAACTTACCCAATCTCCATTATGCCAGGAGAGGGAGGGGTGAGGAGGGAGGAAAAACACGACACCCCCCCCCCACTCTCCTAGGTGCCAGGAGAGCTGGCCGAAGTCTGTAATGGAGGCTGGGTAAGTTTTCATTATTTTTCTAAGGGGTCTGGACTGCAGTATTATTTAGCACAGTTTACGGGGCTAAATAAGCTCGGTAAACTGTGGGAATACCCACCCACCTCTCCCAAGCCCCCACAGAAAAGTAATAAAAACTTACCCGTCCTCCATTACAGGCTTCGGCCAGCTCTCAAACCATTGCACAATGCTGACTCTCAAATTTCACCAGTTAGCAGTACCCTTCCAAGAACCTTAATCACTGTTGTTGCTACTGTGTACCTTCAATTCATTTCTGACTTATGGCAAACTTAAGGCAAGCCTATTACAGGGTAAAACTGAGGAAATAGCTTGACAGAGGAATGCAACAGCATGGAGACTGGCTCTTACTTGAAAACACAAAGTTGCAACCCTATAGGCATTCATGGGTGAGCAGGAAGAGGGCAACTATGCAGGGAAATTCTGATAAAGCTTTGAAGAAGGCCTATTTTTGGGGAGGGATGACAGGTTTGATTCCACTATTCAAGAAAATGAGACAATCGCTGCAGAGACAAGTGTAGTAAACTTCTACCTGTCTTTCAAAATCAACTGACTTCATGTGCTTTCATATGGCATCCTACAGGTTACCTATGAAACAGTGTAAGCTCACAGCAGCCGCTCCCCGGAAAGACACAAGACGCCAGTCCGTAATCAATCAGGAAACCTTTTAC